>OV277859.1:60062919-60662919 GCA_922989275.2 Gari tellinella
TATTGCCGTGAACAGTTTACCAAGACAACTTAAATGAGTTATTGGTCTGTAGTTTTCAGGTGCTGTGGGGGCCTTCTTTATTTTTGAATATTGGTAGGATGATTCCTTGGGTCCATTTTGTTTGGATAACACCTTTATTAAGTACTAGATTAAACATTTTTTTTATAAACTGGCACCATGGTATTAATTGTATTTTTAATATGTTCATTTAAAATATTATCTGTTCCAGGGCTTTTGCTGTTTTTTTTATATTTTCGATTGCTTGTAATATTTCTTGTTCATTGATTTCTATGTTAATATATTCATTAATGTCATCCAGTTGTGTATTATATGTGTTTATGACTTCGTTGTCTTCAATGTTTTCTTCACTTTCCTCATTTAGGTTTGAAAAGAAAGTATGTAGATCATCACAATTGAGAGTGTCTAACACTTCGTGTACCTTTGCGATATTAAGGTTTTGGTGGAAACTTTGTTTTTTGTTATCATCCCATAGTTTAATAGACACGTCACATGTATCGGTAGATGTCTCAGATGTATGTTCAATGTCTGACCATATATTTATTGTAATTTCGACTGGATTGTGAGCATTTGAAAATAAACTGATAAGCTCTATCACCTAGAACTCTAAACTCTGTAACTAATTCTGCCACTTCAACTGGCCCTATAAAGTAGTCTATAGTGCTTATTCCTTTGCATGGTGTTTCTGTGTTAACCTTGTCGTTACCAATTCTACCATTAAGTATAAAGAAATTGTTGCTAGAGCAAACGTTTGATAATTGAATTCCATATTCATTGACCTTGATGTCTGTTGTTTTTCTGTCTAGGGGAATGTTATGTTGTTGTACCCTATACAATATATTATTGTTTTCATCAGTTAGTTCATCAATGCCATGCATATGAAATATAAACTCATCACTAAGTGTGTAAACTTGTTTTGTGCCTGTTCTAGAGTTAAAGTCGCCAAATAATAGTATTTTGCTTGTTTCCAAATTATTTAGTTCTATTTGTTATTCAAGATAAGGGTCATGATGTGTATATTTTGATCTAATAGGAGGGATATATACCATTCCGCACATCAAATCTTAACAGCCATTTAGTTTGTCTTTGGACAGAGAAAATCTAAACCAGAATAATAATTTGCATTTTAGACTTTCAATAGGTTGAACATATTCAACAAGTTCGTACTTCACTAAAAGTGCTATTCCACCTGATCTATGTGAGGCAATTTGTTTTCTATTATGCATGAAAATCTGATAACCTTTTATATCTAAATGGTCTAAATGGTCTAATTTGCTTTATTGTACCCCCCCCCCAATGTCATATTTCATATTTCTATATAAAGTCTATAAATTCTGAACAGTTTGCACAAGTTGCACGTGAAAAAGATCGTGGGCCGATTATCCATACTCGGCCCACTGTGCCATTATGGATTGGTAACATGACCTTCGTAAAGACAGTTTTCAACTGCAATTTTGTTACTATTTATAATAAGGTATACAATAACTTGCTTTAATTCAAGACTAACGATACAAAATTGTATCAAAACACACTTAGATTAAATTCTTGTTATCTATTTCAGTATTATCAAATCGTCCGCTTTAACTTTTGTACCGGCTTTATAACGATGGCGAGGACAAATCAATTGAAATATATTTCTTTTTTTAAAATATTCAACCCTAGCGACGAGTATACTCGTCATTTACAAACGGCATACCTGTGACGATTACCCTTGTCCCATGTTAAGGAGCCCTCTGATCAGGGACTACACTGTTTTTCATTTGGAAATATATTGTTAAAATCAACCCTAAATAGTAAAAAATGAGCTAGATTTATTCTGAAATTGGAATTGTTTATTAAAAGTTCCAGGGGTGAATGAGTTACATGTAAGCATGTTTTAACTGACTTACCCTGACTATACAAATTGACAATACCAGTTTCTGATTAAATCTAGTCATTGTTTTATTATTTATGTTTGTTTTAACAGTACACGTACAATGTAGCTGTCTAAATGACAAACAGTCCAAAGCCTGATCAAATAGTCACCATAGAAGACGTGTGTTCAGGGTCTCACTGTTTATATAGGACAAATGTACTCGTCACAGGTACATGTACACTTTGATTTAATGCCTTATACGCGTCACTAAGACTTATAAATCGGATCTTCATAAGGTTTTATAAAGTCATGAACATGTACCATAAAAATAATTTCTATATCCTATTCGATGACAGCTTAAAGCAGGCTGAAAGAAAAGCAGAATGCGCCTTAAGGCGCATCCTGCTAATTTCAACCTGCTTTAAGATTCAACTGATTTCAAAACTAGAAACAGGCTATGGGGTAATGGGTTAAAGGACATCTCTGCAGTTCTCTTGTTCAGTATTTAGCTTCCACTCCTTTAAATTAATTTATTGGAGTTGCCACCTTTCACCGGTTTTCAGTGACACCTCTTTATTATGACCACTAAAATGAAAGATAATTGATTGTTTTAAAGGCAGGTTACAGAACAGAACAGAACAGAATATTTTATTTCGGTTTAAGCATAACAGCTCATCACCATACATACATATATATATACATTGCATGCGTTGAAAATAATCAACATATCATGTTTACCACATGAAAAACAGTGAAAATCTGTGAGAGTGTTAATCTCGGAATATTTCAATACTTAATAGTATAAGTAAGTTTCGAGTAATTTCTTTTGTCATTAGGACATTCTCTTTTGTTGTTTATCAAAATATTTAATAGTAGTACATTTTAAAACAAAAAATAGTTTATCACCATATTTAACAAACAACATAATGGCAGTTAACATGTACTTTACTACTTCAAAAATAAGTAGTTTCTCCTATGCGTTTAATAAGTTGTCTCTTAATTTAAAACTCTTAATACAGTATATTGCTAATTTGGTTAACAGGGCTTTCTTGGAAGTGTTAAGAAGTTCAATGAATTTAAACATGTTCGGTCTCTGCCGGTAGTGTCTAGGAATATATTGTTTTCTCAAATCTTCATATCTCGAACAAATTAAGATAAAGTGATACTCGTCTTCTATGTCGTTTAATACACATACCGGACATATTCTTTCATTTCTTGCTATATTTCTATTTCTTCAAGTTCGATTCCCTAGCACCTTACAGTGGAGAAAACGTTATCCTTTCCCAATAAACGCGTTTACGCTAAAACTATTATTTCTATTACAAACAGTTTGCAGCCAGATAAGACGCCGGGTAACCCGGCGTCTGATCAGGCCCCAAACTGGTTGCCACCAAGATAAATATGATCTATCAGAATTGTCCAAAAGTTGTACTTTTCTACGTTTTAGTGCTTTGCGTTTGCGTTTCGTTTGCATTTAAACGGGAAAGAATAACGTATTATCCCCTGTACAAAGTACTACTGGATAATAATTCTATGAGGTGTTGATATTTTGTTTAATGATTTCTAAGAATAGAGAAAAGATGTTGTTAAAGGTTTTTATAGGTTTGGCACATACGAGACGATAAAATAGAAAATTGGAAATCTTGTACAGAAGTTTAGAAATTCTAGGAAAATTAATTCTACCACCATGTGGTAAAAAAATAGTAAGTGCCATTTCATTGGCCTACATGAATAGTTGGAAAAGAAGTTTTAGTTCAAACATGATAGTCGCAAAAATGAGAGTCAGCTTTGCAAAACCATTCTACAATTATTTGTCTTAAACCATTTATTGGCTGTCACAGCATCGCTGTCTGAAATTATTTTATTTGCATCACATGTAAATTTCTGCATTGCAAACAGTCTGGTCAGGCTCCGAACTGTTTACTACTCATTTTAAAATAAATAAACTTAGTACGAATTTTTAAAAACTTGTCATTTTCTACAGTTAAGTACTTTGCGTTTCGTTTGCGTTTAAAAGGGAAAGCATATCATCTCTGCTGTATATTGCCCAACACGAATTTATAAACATTTCCAGTGTCAAGCAAGATACCACAATCATACATACAGTGGAGAATCTGTTATTCTTTCCCGTTTAAACGCAAACGTACGCAAACGCAAAACACCAAAACGTAGAAAAATACAAGTTTTTGACAATTCTGAAAATTCATCTGTATCTTGGTGGCAAACAGTTTGAAGCCTGATCAGACGCCGGGTTACCCGGCGTCTGATCTGGCTCCAAACTGTTTGTAATGGAAATTATAGTTTTAGCGTAAACGCGTTTATTGGGAAAGAATAACAGATTCTCCACTGTATATATGCGAACAGTTTGGGATGTTCATCATAACACATTGCTATTTGCTGACATTGAGATTTTTCCTGACCATTATGACGTTTGGCAACCCTTTTAACAGCAAGCCTTTACATGTATCCACTCCACTGCATAAACCCCACAAATGAGTAGTTTATTTGTGCGGTATATGTGCAGCACACTGCCTGACACGTAAGATATGGGTACAGTATTCCCTCCCTACAACGGTCCTCTCAACAACGACTCCCTCTTAATAACGACCTTTGCCGCAGTTCCCTAAAAAGGACAATTATTTCTAAAGATTTTACTGCTGCAATATCGTCTTCTTCAAATTGTCGTCTGCTGTTTTTTCTCAAAGTTACATTTAAGTGGACATTTTGATAGAATGAATATAATGACGAGTGACAAACAGTTTGAATCCAGATCAGACGCCGCGTTACGCGGCGTCTTATCTTGATTCAAGCTGTTTGCAAATGTAAGCAAAGCCTTAATGTTCCCTCCCTATAACGACTCCCTTGGAACAACACAAACAAAATGCACTAAAAAGTAGAAAAGAACAACTTTTGGACAATTCTGATATTTCATGTTTATCTTGGTGGCAAACAGTTTGGAGCCTGATCAGACGCCGGGTTACCCGGCGTCTGATCTTGCTCCAAACTGTTTGCACTGCAAATAATAGTTTTAGCGTAAACGCGTTTATTGGGAAAGAATAACAGATTCTCCACTGTACCAGATAACGTGACACTTAAAACAGTTTGTAAATTACCTTTGGTTAAGTCGATACCATTTAAGTTTGCCCTTTTCAAAAACAGGGGCTCTTATGTAGTGATCCCGAAGTCGGCTTGCGCGTCGGCGTTGATAAATGTTTAAATGAAAGTGCAGTATACAATAAATCATGTACTCCAACACATCTTGTGTTAGTAAAAACTCTGTCATTGGTGCCTGTGCTTATAAAGCGTTTTAGACGAAAACTGTACTTAAGCTTGTGGTTCATAGAGCATTCTGCTCATATATCACCAATCAAAAACTTGAGAACGAACCCAGACACCTATGAAACGTTTATTAAGCATACAGTGGTGAAAACGTTATTCTTTCCCGTTTAAATGCAAAGGAAACGCAAACGCAAAACACTAAATTGTAGATAAGGACAACTTTTTGACAATTCTGACTACTAGTTTAAATCTGAGTGGCAAACAGTTTGGAGCCTGATCAGACGCCGGGTAACCCGGCGTCTGATCTGGCTCCAAACTGTTTGCAATGGAAATCATAGTTTTAGCGTAAACGCACTTATAGGGATTTCTCCACTGTAAGGGCAAGTCTAGGAGAGCCATTGAACTTTGGATATTGTGAACCATGACTAGTCATGCAGTGCATGTCTTCGACACTTCCAATATATTTTACCTGATCAATTCTGCTTCTGTCTGTATATCTTCCCAACCAGACAGTTCATTATGTGCTTAGCTTTAGTCTTATATACTCAGCGCAAAAAACAGAAACGCACATCGTGCTCAGACTCAGATTAAGATACTTTTATTGAAGAATATTAGAATACTAAGACCATATCTCAATATTTTATTTTTGATTCTGTAACAAGTTCAGACAAAATATTAAAAAAACACTGTACTGCCTTTTAACGCTTTCACTCTTCATGACGTTAGCAAACAGTTTGGATCCTGATCAGACGCCGCTTTACGTAGCGTCTGATCCGGATCCAAACTGTTTGAAACTCGTATCGATATGCTTCAAGTCATACAACATTGAAGCCTAGTTTGAAACGATCTTGCAAACAACAAAATTGAAGCAGACGACAATGAAACGGTGAAGGGGTTAAAATCTCACGATTAAATACGTTCGATCCACATACAAATAATATTGTGATAAAAATATGCGTTTCTCTTTGCACTGAGTGTATTTATATGTTTATTTACAGTGGAGAATCTGTTATTCTTTCCCAATAAACGCGTTAACGCTAAAACTATTATTTGCAGTGCAAACAGTTTGGAGCCAGATCAGACGCCGGGTAACCCGGCGTCTGATCAGGCTCCAAACTGTTTGCCACCAAGATAAACAAGACTTATCAGAATTGTCCAAAAGTTGTTCTTTTCTACGTTTGAGTACTTTGCGTTTGTGTACGTTTGCGTTAAACGGGAAAGAATAACAGATTCTCCTCTGTATCTATCATGTGAACAAGTGATTAACTGTTTATTCTGTGAAATAAGAGGGACATGGTGTCAGTTATACGTACATATCGGTACAATGTTCCCCCTATAGGACAACGACGCTCTCAACTATGATTCCCTTTTTACAACAATGATTTCGAATGAAAAGGGTTAAGCTTAGGGAGATACTTGTATGAGTCTTATGGCGGTTCATCACGGATACTACAGCGTTCCCTCTCTACAACGACCCTCCCAACAACGGTCCCCTCCTTATAACGACGATTGCATCGGTTCCCAAAACAATATAATTAGATTCTATGTCCAACCTTTTCACGGCTCCAATATAGTCTATTTAAAATTGTCGTCTGCTGTTTCTCTCAAATTTACATATGAGCCATTAATGACTAGTGGCAAATAGCTTGAATTCAGATCAAGTTGTTTGCAAATGTAAGCCAATTTCCCTCCCTACAACGGCTCCCTCCGAACAACGCACATATTGTTGTCTCCCATTGGGTGTCGCTGTAGAGAGGGAGCCCTGTACATGAAACATGGTAAGGCATTTAAAGTCATTTAACAAGTATCTCCGTTCTGTTGAAAACTAATTCAACACTGTTAAGTTTAAAAACAAAAACTAATTATGTACTAATTAGAGAATGTGTCACACGACTCGTTAATTTAGAAAGCTATATTTACCGCCCTTAAGTACCTCTAATTACGACCACCTAATACAGTAAAACGTGCCTTAAGTGGTCATTGTATTAGGTCGCATTGAGTACACTTAAGACAGATGATTGCTTAAGATAGGTGACAGGTTTGGCAATCCAATCGATTTTATATGTTTAATGGTTGTTTAACGCAGGAGAAAAGTAATTAAAGAGGAGATATTCTAATAGATCTTTTACTATGGCATACAGTGGAGAATGTGTTATTCTTTCCCAATAAACGCGTTTACGCTAAAACTATTATTTGCAGTGCAAACAGTTTGGAGCCAGATCAGACGCCGGGTAACCCGGCGTCAGATCAGGCTCCAAACTGTTTGCCACCAAGATAAACAAGTATTATCAGAAGTGTCCAAAAGTTGTTCTTTTCTACGTGTTAGTGCTTTGCGTTTGCGTACGTTTGCGTTTAAACGGGAAAGAATAACAGATTCTCCACTGTATATGCATTGCTAGATTTCTCAGGTTAAACTGCAACTTGTATCAAACCATGCTACAGTGTGTATTCGCTACAAAGGCCCACACAACAACGATTCCCTCCTTCCAATAATATTTGCCGCTCTCCCCCAAAACAATACAATTACAGTGGAGAATCTGTTATTCTTTCCCGTTTAAACGCAAACGTAGGCAAATGCAAAACACTAAAACGTAGAAAAGAACAACTTTTGGACAATTCTGATAATTCTTGTTTATCTTGGTGGCAAACAGTTTGGAGCCTGATCAGACGCCGGGTTACCCGGCGTCTGATCTAGCTCCAAACTGTTTGCACTGCAATTAATAGTTTTAGCGTAAACGCGTTTATTGGGAAAGAATAACATATTCTCCACTGTACGTATGAGTGGACCTCTTTACACAAGAAACATAAAGACGAGTGACAATCAGTTTGAACCCAGATCAGAAGCCGCGTTACGTAGCGTCTGATCTGGGTTCAAACTGTTTGCAAATGTACCATAAGGATATTTATTTTCCCGCCCTAATAGCATCCCCAATCCGAACAACACACACAATCGTTGTCTCTCAAAGGGTGTTGTTGTAGAGAGGGAGCACTGTATCATCTTATTTTGTATGGAGGCTTATCACAGGCATTACTGTATTATTGACCCGACGTTTACAGCAGATGCCTGCTGAAAGCAAGATGCAGTTACACGTGTAGCAGAATACTATTACAGGCAGATTTTCCTTTTTACCACGCTATTTGAGTCCATGTGTTAATTTCAAACTTTGGGTAAATCGGACTGAAGCAAATTCGTTTTATCGCAATTAAACTTCAGAAAAAATGGTATTTTCGGTTAAAGCGAGTTCAAGATTTTTAGTTTCGATTGTATAGTTTCGATTGAATATCAAATTAAATTGCAAACAAATGCATAGGCCCAATTAACCCCTTCCCTCATAGATGTACCTTTAGCGCATTCAGTTTATACCTCCACTGAATAAAATAGTTCCAATTTATACTGGCATAACTATGTTAATATCTCTAAAACCTAGCATATGGAAGCTTATAGCAGGTTTAAAGTAAAGCAGAATGCGCCTCAAGGCGCATTCTGCTTTTTTTAAACCTGCTTTAAGAGCTCATTTTATCTTCAAAACTCGAATCAGACTATGGAGTAAAGGGTTAAACAGTATTGCATAACAACACTGTTAAGAGTAAGCATTTGTGGCATCTCCTTAAGTACAGACTGTTAAAAAAGAAACCGCCCGTATAAAGACACCATGAGAATCTAATTAGTTTCACCGTAATTGACACAGTTTAAACTAGAGACAATAAAACCCTTGCCTAGGCCTATTTATAAACATGTATATTGTCACAAAATGTGGCTGTTTCTACAACTATAAAGTACCATCTCTACATCTACTAAACCTACTACTCCATAGATACGCCTTTTTACGTCATTCGATCATTTGCCCACTGAAGAAAATAGTTCACTTTTATATTGTCATAAATATGCAACATAAAATATACTTTCTAGATTTAAAAAAAATGGTACCTTAAAATAGGCTAAAAAAACCTACAGCAGTCCTCCCAACAATGATTCCCTCCTTACAACAATGTTTGCCACTGTTTCCCAAACATACAGTGGAGAATCTGTTATTCTTTCCCAATAAACGCGTTTACGCTAAAACTATTATTTGCAGTGCAAACAGTTTGGAGCCAGATCAGACGCCGGGTAACCCGGCGTCTGATCAGGCTCCAAACTGTTTGCCACCAAGATAAACAAGAATTATTAGAATTGTCCAAAAGTTGTTCTTTTCTACGTTTTAGTGCTTTGCGTTTGCGTACGTTTGCGTTTAAACGGGAAAGAATAACAGATTCTCCACTGTATACTGCTGACTATTGGAAATAAAAGACTATTTTAATTATTTTTTGATTACATGTCGTATTAACCAAATATGATATTTTACCCATTGTACTGCCGTTTTAGCTCACCATAGCACATTGTGCTCAAGGTGAACTTTTGTGATATTCACTCTGTACGTCGTCTGCCGTCCGTCTGTCTGTCCTTCAATTGCAAACAACTTCTCAGGGTAGCCAAACTTCACCAGAAGCATCAGTAGAGTGGGGAAAGAATATTCGTGAAAAGAAAATGGATGAGATAATTTGTCTGGTTGCCATGACAACCGTGTACGATATATAGAAAATCGACTTCTCCGAGTTTACTGGTCCAATTGAAATTTTGTTTTGACCAAAATGTTTTTAAAATGTACTTTAAAAGTTGTTCAAATAATTTTGATCAGTGTAAAAGCATGGGCGCCAGAGAGTGTGGTTATTTCCCGTGTTCGGTAATATTGAATTAAAACTTAAAAGGCGAACCTGCTAGAATTTGTATATTTGGTAGTTTCTTTATACGATTGGTCAGTTCTATATCTTTGATCACATTTATGTCATACGTGCATATAGGTTATGTATGATCATAAAGTAGGCCAGTAGGTCAAATTGCAGAATAAACATGTGGCAACTTCATTGGTCATATTGTCAGACCAATCTTCTTGAAATTTACCACCTACACAAAAAACTAGGCAATGTAGGGTTATGGATTACTTAAGATTCAAAAGTAGGATAGTAGGTCAAAACATAAAACACAAAACAAAACTCCCATAGTTTTAGCCACAAAATCTTAAACCTTTGTCAGAATGACCACCTTGCTGAAATCTAGGCACCGTAATAACATGGGTTTGACGGAGTCAAAGAATGGGTCAGTAGTAGGTCAAATTGTAGGATCAAATTTAGAGTTCTCTAGGGCCGCACTTTCTGCCTTTAATTTCATTTCTCTGGTAAGCGCCTCAAAGACTCATGACCTTTGTGTTTGTACTTGGTTTGGATGTGTTCAGTAAATATTAAGTTAAATGTACCCATTTTATACTATTCACGTTATCATATTTCTCAACAAGATAACATACTACTCTGTACGTTTGCCACAGCATGACCCCAACCTTTTAAGAAAGCAACTCTACTAAAAAAAGATAATGGTCAGTTTTCAAAAAGTGTTAACAGGGAAATATCGAATGTTGTATGATGTATTTTGCATAAAGAAACAATTTTACAATGTAGTGTTTGTTCGTATACAACGCGTAGTGTTTATAACTATTTGGACCCTAAAACGTTTGCTTTCATCTTTGTATCAACATAAAATCTTTACCAACATTTAAAAAACAAACGAGACAATGCTAAGTATTGTTTAAAAAACACCTAAAGTAATTTACATGACTCATTAAAATAAAGGTTATAATCATGCCCGTCCGTATACCACATGGCTACAGTTATAATTGTTCTATGTTGTCTGTATTTATAAATAGCGTTTTACGTCACTCCTGCTCAATCAGTCTCCTCATAACTGAAAGAAAAGTCCTGTTCTGCATATCACAGAATTTATCAAAATCATCATTAAACCTATAGTTACACATGGCATGAGGTAAAGAGGCGGATCTTAATTCTAATATCTTAGAAAAATATGTGACAAATGTGCTTGTATTTATTCGATGATGTATGTTTCATTTTCTTTTTGAGAAGGCATGCTTTTTCAGAAGTGCTTTATAGCCGAAAATAAAAGGCAATGTGATAAATATTGCAAATGTACCCGTGATATTCCTCAAAGCAATACTAACGTTAGCATTATGCTATATAGTGACACATAAAGTGCCGATTAGCTTTACTTACCTTAATGACCCTAAGTACTTGAACAGACAGCCATGAGCAAACAGTGTAGACCTTGATCAGACCGCTCCTCTAGGAGCAGTCTGATCAAGGTCTGAAGTGTTTGCCATTCTGTATGCACATTGTAGACACATTACTACAGTGGAGAATCTGTTATTATTTCCCGTTTAAACGCAGACGTACGCAAACGCAAAGCACTAAAACGTAGAAAAGAACAACTTTTGGACAATTCTGATAATTCTTGTTTATCTTGGTGGCAAACAGTTTGGAGCCTGATCAGATGCCGGGTTACTCGGCTTCTGATCTGGCCCCAAACTGTTTGCACTGCAAATAATAGTTTTAGCGTAAACGCGTTTATTGGGAAAGAATAACAGATTCTCCACTGTACATACCAATTGTTGTTACAGCAGTAATACAGTGTGGAGACGTTATTCCCAGGGCTTCCATTTCTCCAGTTTTTTCCTAAATCTTCCATTTTTTGTCTAGTACATGGTACCTTAAAGCAAGCTGAAAGTAAAGCAGAATGCGCCTTCTTGACCCGATTTTATTACGCAGCGGATGAATTCATATTTTTTGCGTTGTAAGAAGGGAGTCGTATATTTTTCACATTTTATTATTTCGATTATTATTGCTCGAACAATACAGTCATTTCAAAAAAATTATCTGCATCAAAACTGTTGTTTTAAGAAAGTTATCTAAAACCAAATTACAGATGTGTGTCTACACTTTTGCGAAAAACCTGAATATCACTTTAACACATTATCCCATACGGATTTTCTACTCTTGAAGAGAAGTGACTTACTAAAGCAGGTTAAAACCTGTTTAAATATTAATGCGCATTCTGCTTTACATAAGCCTGCTGTAAGCTACGATCTTTGAAGAAACAGAAAATATATCTTATGTGGCAAATGCATTTCTGTATAAAGTGAAACTATTTTTACAGTGGAGGAATAATTCGAAGGCGTAAAAAAGCGTATTTTTTGGAGTAATCGTATAAAAGCGTGTTTATGAAGTAATAGGTTAAGCTGGAGTAAGGTTAATTTAATTAATATTCTCTTTCTAATATTGTCTTCAACTACAGTGGAGAATCTGTTATTCTTTCTCGTTTAAACGCAAACGTACGCAAACGCAAAGCACTAAATCGTAGAAAAGAACAATTTTTGGACAATTCTGATAATTCTTGTTTATCTTGGTGGCAAACAGTTTGGAGCCTGATCAGACGCCGGGTTACCCGGCGTCTGATCTGGCTCCAAACTGTTTGCACTGCAAATAACAGTTTAAGCTTAAACGCGTTTATTGGGAAAGAATAACAGATTCTCCACTGTACATTACACGTTGTTCTAATTATTCCACTAATGGATATTAGTATCTAATTAGTAACCGTGTATTAAATTTGCTGCAGAGGCGTTTCTAATAAAACGAGACTACCTTATACATAATTTAAAATAAATTTATAAATGTTTTACGTAATTTTCTAAATGTTGGCGTATTTTCTCTAACAAAAATAAATGTTTATGGAGTATAAGTCGTTTGCTTAAACCCTTTTTTGCATTTATTTTTTCCAATATAGACTTAAGCAATTGAACCCTAGCGACGTCCCTTTAAAACAATGTACCAGTGTAAGAGCACATCATACGACTCATATCGATACCCTCTAATAAGTGTCTGCATTGTTTGTCAAACTGCAATCATTGTAAAAGCAGTCTTAACCCTTTCACTCGCAATGACGATTGAAAGCGCGTTTGCAAACAGTTTGGATCTTGATCAGACGCCGCGTTACGCGGCGTCTGATCAGGATCCAAACTGTTTGACACTCGTATATATGTGTTAAGTTATACCACTTTAAATCTTTCTTTAAAACGATCTTGCAATCAACAAAATTGAAGCAGGCGACACTGAAACGGTGAAGGGATAAAACGCTCACGGAAAATTTGGTTTTGATACGGTTAAATGGTAATCATATTTTAAAGGTGATCTAACATTGGAGGTGTCCATTCATTGCCCTTAGAACGAGTGAACTAGAATTTTCTGACAGTGTATTTCCTTTTCATACATTAAGTACATTGAGTAGCTCGTGCCTATACCTCTTCAATCCAAATACCTTAAACATTAAAAATTAAAGCAGACTACATTTTGAACACAAACACTATCCTGTTAATGAATTATTTAACCCGTGTCATGATAAGCGCGACCTGGCTTAAATTTGCTAACAGCTTTGCCACATCATCTTCAACCTTTTGTTAGTTTGAAAAGCTAAAAAATTAATTTTGATTTAATATCGCAGCCAATATAGTCGACGCACACAACTACAGTGGATAATCTGTTATTCTTTCCCGTTTAAACGCAAACGTACGCAAACACAAAGCACTGAAACGTACAAAAGAACAACTTTTGGACAATTCTGATAATTCTTGTTTATCTTGGTGGCAAACAGTTTGGAGCCTGATCAGACGCCGGGCTACCCGGCGTCTGATCTGGCTCCTAACTGTTTGCGCTCCAAATAATAGTTTTAGCGTAAACGCGTTTATTGGGAAAGAATAACAGATCCTCCACTGTATTCAGCATGATAAGGGTTAACAATTTGATTGCTATAATGTGGTCATATTCATATTGTCATCTGTAATTGTTTTTAAAAGCTAACTTCAAAGCATTTTCAGCTTAAGAATTCTAAATACGAGTGTCACATAGTTTAGACCCTGATCAGATGACGCATTGCGTGGCGTCTGATCTAGATACAAACTGTTTACAATTTCTATTATTAAGGTCATGACTAGCAGACAAGGGGTTAAGCTGTTCAATATCTTTTGCACTAAGCAACCGAATCAAGTGTGTTGCTCATTACGGAAATGCTTTCTAAATCTAATTTGAACTGGCAATACGAATGGTTGCCGATAATTGGACCCATTACCCGAGCAACACGCATTCCATTAACTTTTTATTTTTTGCATGTCGCGTAAAGGAAACCAATAGTTAAACTTTTCTCATCATGGCCAAAATAGTTATTCTAGAGATAATTTGAAGAATATAATAAGACCGTGGTCGTTGAGGCTTATTCGCTGCTAAACATAACATTATCTGAATGTGTAAACAATTTAGTAATTTCGGCGTCAAATAAGAATCCAAACTGATTGAACCTACCTACTATCAGGTTTTGTCTGTTTGAAGCCGTATTATGTTTTGGGGGAAACCTGCATAAAACGGTTGTTTGGGTCCCATTTGAACTACATATACTTTCTCAATTTTTTTTTGAATTTAAGTGAGTGGCTCTTTTAACTAATTCAAGCGTTACGCAGTGTCTGTTCTAGATCCAAACAGTTTGTAAACTCAGTCAAGTCGATACCGGCAGACAAATGGTTAACCAATGAAATTCAGTTACAGCTTGTAAACAATAATCACAGGGTGTAAACGTATCAAGGATATTGCTAGAATTTGACATAACGGCGGAAGGAAGACAGTTACGAACAGTTTTCATCGGATCTTTACCAAACTTGCTGAAAATGTTGATTTGTATAAAATCTAGTTCAATTTTGATAAATACCGCAATCGCATAAGGCATGTCAGAGTTATTGCCCTTGATTTATATAAAAATGACTGTTTCAACCTTTTCTGCTCTCTAACACAAACACCTTTTATCGGATCTTCATCAAAGTTGCTGAACATGTTTATTGGATAAACCTAGGTCAAGTTCGATAACTACCAAAATCGCATATGGCATGTCTAAGTTATTTCCCTTCAATTATTAAAAGAGGCTGTTTTAGCCTTTTCTGTTCTCTAACACAAATACTTTTTATCGGATTTTTTAATAATTAATTAGCGATTTTAGCAGTAACCACACTGGACCTTGATTTTATATTACTTAATATTTATAGCAAGTTTAATGAAGATCCGTAAAAACAGTTTGTGTTAGAGAGCAAAAAAGGTTGAAACTGTCATATTTTAATAATTAGAGCGTAAACTCTCAGACAATCGGCCTCCCTACAGAACAAATACATTCGAGGCCCTGGACTGTCCCTCAGGTTCATCCGATCATTCGCTAATAGAGTGCAAAAATCACAAATTCAAAGCTCCAGATAAGGGGAGTATTTCGAAAACTAAAATCTTTATTTCTGCTTTAAACCCTATGATATCACTTCTCATTTGAATCTTCTCTTTGAGACGATTCTTATGAGTAGTAACACTAAAGGATTTGAAAAGTTACGAAATAAAGTAAATAATTTGAAAAAGCATGCTAAAGAAACATTTTTCCAAAATCTTGATTCTTCCCTCTCGAATTTGCAAAACAATGACAAAAGTGGTTTTTGGACAATTATACGCCATTTTGTTAAGAATAATGATTCCTCTGCAAATATACCTCCAATATGTACTGTATCTTCTTCTGGTGAGTCGCATCTTCATACATCAGACGAAGAAAAGGCTGAAGTTTTAAACAAATATTTTTCCTCTATTTCTTGTATTGACGACAGTAAAGCCGAACTCCCTGTTTTTATAGGCAAAACAACTGAAAGTTTAAGTGATATTTATATTACAAGGGAAGAAATTGAAGATATAATCGATAGTCTTGAATTAAATAAAGCATCCGGACCAGATGAAATTAGTCACCGTATGCTTAAAAATGTGTCGCACTCAATTTCGAAACCTCTTTCTTTGTTATTTAATAGATCTTTACATGAAGGAATATTCCCCGATATTTGGAAGTTAGCAAACGTAACTCCGCTTTATAAAAAGGGTGATAAAAACAACGTCTCCAACTGCCGTCCTGTTGCTTTATTAAGTTGTTGTGGAAAGATTTTTGAAAGAATAGTATTTAAATATATGTATAATTTTTTTATTGATAATAATCTTATATATAAATATCAATCAGGTTTTTTACCTAAGCACTCTACTTCTTACCAATTAATAGATATATATCACCATATATGTCAAACCTTTGAAAACAAACAATTTAGTTGCATGGTATTTTGTGATATCTCAAAAGCGTTTGATAGAGTATGGCATAATGGTCTCCTTTTTAAATTGGAACAAAACGGTATAAAAGGCAAACTTTTAAATTGGATTTCCAATTATTTGTTTAAACGAAGGCAGAAAGTTGTTATAAATTCCCATTCTTCATCAACGAAGTATGCTTGTGCTGGTGTACCCCAGGGGTCAGTGTTAGGCCCTCTTTTATTTCTTATTTATGTTACACAAATGTAATGACATTGCAGAATCACTTTTAAGTTTAACCAGATTATATGCAGATGATAGTTCATTATACTATTCAGCTTCTTCAATTCAAGATATTGAAGGTATTATAAACCATGATCTCAATATTATTTCACACTGGGCTAATCAATGGCTCGTAAATTTTAATCCTGCTAAGACAGAAGCTATGTTTTTTTCACTTAGAAATTATGAAATACTTCCATCACTTCGCTTTGATAATACACATATTGATTTTGTTGATAGCCATAAACATCTTTGCGTTACTCTTGACTCAAATGGACACTGGAATACTCATATAGATAACATTTTAAAATCTGCTTCAAAGGTAGTAGGCATAATGCGTAGACTGAAATTTAATTTAAATAGACATGCGTTAAACCAGATTTATATGTCCTACGTGAGACCGATTTTGGAATACTCTTCCGAGGTTTGGGATTGCTGCACAATGCAGCAATAAAATTCCTTAGAGAAACTCCAAAATGAGGCTGCTCGTATAGTTACAGGATTAACACGTTCTGTCTCTCTTGAGAATTTGTATAGAGAATGTGATTGGCAGTCTCTAGAAAAGCGTCGCGAAATAAAACGTCTCTGTTTCATGTATAAAGCAACTCACAATATGTTGCCTGATTACTTAAATGAATTATTTCCTCAAATCCCAATAGAGCGAAATTATAACTTAAGAAACGCTACTGATATTCCTGTTCCTTTTGCTAGAACAGAGATATTTTGTAGTTCATGTATTCCGTCATCAATTGCATTATGGAATAATACAGCACATATTCTCAAGAATGCTCCTTCAATTTCAAGTTTTAAAGAAAATATTACTAAACATGCCATAATCAAAATACCATGTTTCTATTTACATGGAAGCCGATATTTATCAGTCATGCTTGCACGTCTGCGAAACAACTGTAGTAATTTAAACAGCGATCTTTTTGATAATCACATATCAAACAATCCAAACTGTACCCACTGTAACCATATAGAAAATGCAGAGCATTACCTTTTTGTCTGTCCTAAATACCATGCCCAAAGAATAAAACTTTTCAATGCAATTAGAGCGTTTCATCCTTTAAACCCGGTATTACTAATGCACGGGTGTAACAACTTAACTAATGATGACAATATGGTTATACTTGATGCTGTACACCGATATATAAAAGAAACAAAGCGTTTCACATTTGATTAATGTAAACCAAATGTGATTTGTTCTGTTTACTTTTAGTTGCTGTTATTTTTTCACATAACAACTTTCTGCATTGTTGTTTTGTTCTGCATTGAGCTACATCATCTATTAGACTACTTTGTTATCTTCTTTTGGATAAAAGACAAACTGTACATGTTCAGCTGCTACCAACTGATCCAAATAATGTCACTCAAATTAAATAAGTTATTTTATAAGTATCATTAGTAAGCTATTTCTTATTTCTTCTTCTTCTCCTTCTCTTCTCTTACTAACCACTCCTTCTATTTGTTGTCACTAAATAGTTATATATGTTTAGAGCCATTGTATATATTGTCTGAATGTTTACATACAAGGGGAAGGGCCGAATCTAATGTTGTGAGAACGTGTGGCCCAACCCCATTTCTATGTATATTTATGGAATAAAATATGTTTAAACTATAAGGATTTGGTGCTAAAATGAGTGAAAATGTTGGATTTGTTCAGTTCATTTTCCCTTACTTTATTTTACTACTATGTTATGTTACATTGGTGATTAAATGAAATCGATAACAAAGTCAAGTTATGTCTGGTTTGTTGTTTCTACTTTTTCGACAGCTTTCCCCCGATGCATACTTTTTAAATTCCATGAGTATATTTACTAAAATAATCTACGAACTAGACGATATATGTGTAATAGAAAAGATTAAAGTTAATTATCTCCTAGTTGATGTTAAAGAGATATTATCTACATGTAGAACATGGATTACAAAGCGTTTCGTTCCTTTAAACGAAACACGAATAACGCGTTGCCACCGTATAGTTCGGGACTTTACTATCTCTATTTAATTAAAGGTACTGAACAAATTGTAATTCGAATAGCTTTCCGCGCAATTAATGCTGCATAATACATATTGAGCCCAGTGACATTTACGAGTATATATTAACAACACCATCTGGACTGTGGAGACACGTTTTTATTGCCCGTTTTAATGAAACAAACACAAATGCAATAATAAGAAACTGGCAGTGTTTTGAAAATGTTGACTTTCATTTTAGTATCGGAATGTCAAACTGTTTGCAGCCTGATCATACGCCGAGTTACTCGGCGTTTCACCAGGCTGTAAACATTGTGTAATCAAAATGGTAAAACTGTTAGCCAACACTTTCAGAATATTGTAAAGCACCCTATCTGGCTACTAACTATAAACAGTTTATGAACTACGAAATAGTTTGTTAGAGACAAATAAGGTTTTCTCAATGACACCATTATCTTAAACAATGGCGAGACTTTGATCTTAGTATTTACTTAATAGGTAATAAAACACATTATTTGTCTGAATGTGTGATAATCGTCATGGAAAACATATATAGAAATACAGTTTTATAACTTGGCTGAAACCTTTAGGTTACACGAGACCTATTAAATATAAATACAATAAAACAATACTAGATGAATAATTGCTTGAGTTCATTACTTATATTGCGTAACATATTACAACTGGAATGAAGGTCAGTCGTATTTGGGAGATTCATAGTCTGGATGTAAAGGTTGATAACCACCATTGACATGAAACATTACTGAGACTTTTGATGCCCCCGGCATCGACAGATGCAGAGGCATATAGTAATCGTCCTGTCCGTCAGTCCGTCCGTCAGTCCGTCCGTCCGTGTGTCCGTAACAAGGTTAAGTAGAATTTACCGTTTCGTCTAGCATCAACACCGCTTACCCAAATGCTTGGATACTTATACAGTTGTTGCCTTGGACCATTCCCTCTCCACCAATATCACCAAACTTTGATATTGACCTTGACCTTGACCTAATTTGGACGTAGAATATTTTAAATAGGCTATTTCCTGGTTAACTAGAATTTACCGTTTCGTCTAGCATCAACACATTTGACTACAATGCTTTGATACTTATACAGTTGTTGCATTTGACCATTCCCTAACCACCAATATCACCAAACTTTGATCTTGACCTTGACCTTGACCTAATTTGGACTTAGAATATTTTAAATAGGCTATTTCCTGGTTAACTAGATTCTACCGTTTCGTCTAGCATCAACACTGTTACTACAATGCTTCGATACTTATACAGTTATTGCCTCAGACCATTACCAACTCACCAATAATACCCAAGCTCAGTTTGACCTTGACCTTGACCTAATTTGGACTTAGAAAAAAATCAGAATATATTGTCAAGGATGCCACCGGGGGCATAAGCGTTTATTGAACGCGCAGTCTTGTTTATTCTTGGGTAGGTTATCGTTGAATCTAGATCAGACGCCGCGTAATGCGGCGTCTGATCTTGATTCAAGCTGTTTGTCATTCATTATTATACATGTATTAATTTTGGCAAACTGTCCACTAATATGTTTTCCTCGTAAGAAACGGCATCCCGGGAATAAACGGCAGACGACAACGGTAAATTCTAATAGAGAGCGTGCCGCTGCCCAGAGTTGAAGTGCAAAAGTCTACATCGAAACTCCGCCCTGCCAAGTCAATAAAATCGGCCTATATAAGCCCCTGGGAATAGTTATCTCCCTTGCATTAATTAACAGCAAAATGGAAAACAATCCACGATTTAAACTATTACTTGGAACTACAAACTGGTTGTATCGATTTTATATTGGAGTATCTATCACAACGATCCTTTCTTCCTTTATATACTTTATACTTTCAATTCACAGCAACATTGAACGTCAATGACGTCACGCCCGAAACACGACGCAACGCGTAAACTCGATCATTTTTGACAATCAACAAAAACAAAATTAACAAGCGGATGAAGGGTAGTTGGTTGGACAAAAAACGTTACCACGGTTTGAGGTTACTTAATACGGAATACACTGCCAGCAAATTTCATATAGGACTCGAGTTTCTCGCCCCACATAAATTAACTAACAGTGTATATTCCACATTAGATTAGCTGCAATCTTGGTAATTTACAATACCATACCATAAATGTTAAGTCTTTTTTAACGCTCTTGTACTCGAAGAAACTGATAACCATCCACACAGTTTTGAAACAGATCAGACTCCGAGAAACCAACTATACTCGATGGTACTCCTTTAGCTGCATATCTAACAAATTCATAATGTGTTCTCCTTTTATATCATGTAAAAAGCAGGAAATGTTGACGTTTGGAAAAAGATAATTGAAGTAACAGGTAAACGGTAGATTTGATAGTTAGTGTTGACATTATCTTGTCAAATAGTTGATAAATGACATTAATTAGAAGATTAATCGGATTGACAGCATTGACACGATCAGGCTTTTTTAACTTAACCCATTTGTGCCCACGATCCCATATATGGGACATAGGCAAACAGTGAAGACTCTGATCAGACGCCGCATCATGCGGCGTCTGATCAGAGTCTACACTGTTTGCCTATGTCCTATATATAGGATCATGGGTACAAATGGGTTAATGTATGGCCAATGTTTACAGTTTTTCAGCATCGTTTGTCTTACATTTAGCTATTGTCCGATTTTTCTGAACTGTCAGAGTTATTTTTAGAACAAAAAAGTTCATAATGGTAAATAGATAACCGGGTAACATCGGATCTATAAAGTCGTATATTTCCAACTTGAGGTTAGCATGATCCTCCTGCAGCACGAGACAGCTGAGCTAATTTTACTGATATGTAATTCATTCTCAATAAACGTGTTTATGCTACAAACTATGATGTCCATTGCAAACAGGTTGGAGCCAGATCAGACGCCGGGTAACACGGCGTCTGATCAGGCTCCAACCTGTTTGCCACCCAGATTAAAAGATTAAACTAATTTTCTACAGTTTAGTGCATTGTGTTTGCTTTTATTCGGGAAATAATAATGTCTTCTCTACTGTACATAACACACAATAAATACAGCTTTCCGTATCCCTGGCTGACCGCACGGAAATCAACGAGTACGGTGATCATCCCGTTTAAAGTTTTAGAATGTTCCAATCTAAAAATAACTCTGACATGTCAGAATAAAACACTAATACTATCTAGTGTTGATACCGACACTAGATTTATTCGGAGTGCCTCTCAAGTGATGGTTTCATTGTAAATTGGTTTTTATTGCAGATCGATCGCATTGAATTCGGTTGACAAATTCTGTTGATATTGCTATATTGAAACATTTCAATTTAATTGTTTTAATGGTCCGGTTAAATGCATTGTAGTTTAACTTGCAATTAAAATTTGAGTTGTATTAATCTGAAGTTAATACATGGAGTAATAGCTTGTAACGGTACTCTGGTGGTATTTGTAGTAGTTTAACCCATTTACGGTCAGTGGATTCTTTCAAGTTTATATATTGGATTAGTCCATTTTTTATCAAAGGGATGACTGGTCAAAAATTTCATTTTCATTTTGTTTTATATTGAAATTCCTATCAGCAAACAGTGTAGTCTCTGATCAGAGGCGTCTGATCAGAGTTTACAGTGGAGAATCTGTTATTCTTTCCCGTTTAAACGCAAACGTACGCAAACGCAAAGCACTAAAACGTAGAAAAGAACAACTTTTGGACAATTCTGATAATTCTTGTTTATCTTGGTGGCAAACAGTTTGGAGCCTGATCAGACGCCGGGTTACCCGGCGTCTGATCTGGCTCCAAACTGTTTGCACTGCAAATAATAGTTTAAGCGTAAACGCGTTTATTGGGAAAGAATAACAGATTCTCCACTGTACACTGTTTGCCTATATCCCATATAATCCCATATATGGGATCGTGGTCACAAATGGGTTAACACTGCGGGTGACATTCAATTTTTGTAATTGGTCCTAGATACATTGTATCAACAGAACATGGTTAAATAAAAAGTTCACATATACAACAAAACCTCTCTATTATGACCACTAAAACGAAAACCTAATTAAGTCTATGAGACAGGTGGGAGGCAAGATAAAAGGAAAATAGAAAGTTGCTAAAGAGAGCTTCTGTTTCAATATCACATTTCTTCACATTCACCTTTTCTAAAACAAGAATTGATAAAAAACCTATTTAGTGGTTGTAATAGAAAGGTTTTACTGTATTCAAAGGGTGGAGGTAAATGCGTGTTCTTTCACCGAGAACATTCTTTGACTCCTTAGAGAATGGGGCCCGTTTTACTAAACAACATACGCAAAATTGTTTGCGTAATTCAAAATCGTTTAACTCTTATTTTTCAATCATAAACGTTTGCAAACAGCAAATAGCCAGATCAGAGGACGCGCTAAAAGCGCGTCCTCTGATCTGGCTATTTGCTGTTTGTAGCAAGTGATAATAAAAAATATAAATTAAATTTAAAATTTTGACTTACGCAAAAAATTTGCGTAAGTAGTTTAGTAAAGCGGGCCCCTGATGCTTATTGCAACTTGTTTAACGTATTTTAAATTTCGTTTGCAGAAACTTTCGTTCATTCAGAGAAGAATGGCGTTTTGGCAAATTACAGTGGAGAATCTGTTATTCTTTCCAGTTTAAACGCAAACGTATGCAAACGCAAAACACTAAAACGTAGAAAAGAACAACTTTGGGACAATTCTGATAATTCTTGTTTATCTTGGTGGCAAACAGTTTGGAGCCTGATCAGACGCCGGGTTACCCGGCGTCTGATCTGGCTCCAAACTGTTTGCACTGCAAATAATAGTTTTAGCGTAAACGCGTTTATTGGGAAAGAATAACAGATTCTCCACTGTAACAGAGTAACTAGAATGCTTAGACATAGGCATTGAGAGACCGTATAATTTATTCTAATCAAAGGTAAAATTGTTTGACACGGTTCCGTCACGTAAACAAATAGAGGAAAACGTCAATACAAGAGTTAAGGCAGTTATGTATCCCTTTGCTGCGAAAATGTCTCAAACCCTTTCTATCATATATTAAGAATTTTATATTTTTGAACTTAACAAACATTTATATGCTTGTAAAAGAGTTTGGATCCTGATCAAATACCGCTTAACCCGCAAGACTGTTTGCCTGTGGTACATTTAGTGATGGATAGCCTGGCAGCAAAGTTGTTAACAGGAGACATTGATTTACTACCGTATGTACATGTATTAGTTTTCAGTTACATTTTGTCCTGTTTTAAGTCATCCTCAGTTTTACCATAGTTTGTAAATGTTTGATTCATCTTTTAACTGCCTTGATGTCATTTTCCTGTATTTTATTTCTGATTTCACCATTAATTTGGCACCGAGAGGGTTAAAACAAAATCAAGACAAGATGCAACCAAATCCTGAAAAAGCAACGCATTACGTTTTCTCATTTTGTACTTTTGCCTTATACGGCGATCACTAATTAGAGATACATAAATTCTGCTTCTTACTTAATCAACTATTGAACATAACATTGACTTTCTGATACGTCTAAATGCTAATGAGAAGAGAAAGTAAGTTTTTCAACATTGTAAGACGGTATGTTGTTCTCATGCATTTGTCTTTTGTATGTTTATTCATGTTTATTTTATATCTAAATGTAATTATGTTATCCTTTCTCGCTTTGTATGTACATTTATGTAATTTCATGTGAAGCGCTTTCGAACACACGACCCTTATGTGAAAAGAGCGTTATATAAATCTGGTATGATAATAATAATAATAATAATAATAATACTAATTTGATTTGTCAGATTTGAGTCTAGGATCAAATCTGACCAATCAAATTTTTGAGAATGATCTGTGACTCAACTCAAAAGCTTTATAACATTTAATGCTTGATTCACATCCTTGAGATTAAATGAACTATGTTAATTGACCCTTTATCCTTCATAGTCGACCGTGTGGCTGCTGTTATACAGTGGAGAATCTGTTATTCTTTCCAGTTTAAACGCAAAACGTACGCAAACGCAAAGCACTAAAACGTAGAAAAAAACAACTTTTGGACAATTCTGATAATTCTTGTTTATCTTGGTTGCAAACAGTTTGGTTACCCGGCGTCTGATCTCGCTCCAAACTGTTTGCACTGCAAATAATAGTTTTAGCGTAAACGCGTTTATTGGGAAAGAATAACAAATTCTCCACTGTATCATAAGATGGTTTTTACAATATTTAGAATGTTAATTCAAGTCCTAATGTTTATTCATGTGAAAATCTTCGTAGGAGTGTAAATCATTCTCGGTCCTGATCGAATGTCCAAGAACTTGGCGTATACTCACTTTAAAAATCTATTTGCAAATTCTAGTCAGTTCGGGTTTAGATAGCGAAGAATAAACATTTATATACACTATTTTGAATTGAGCAACGCGTTCTCTTTTTGAACTTAATGAGGCGAAGTGTCTGAAATGTGATTTTACAATATCACATTCATAAACATCACATCTGACCTTATTTATACAAACAGTCTGTCTTAAATCCTTTTAAATTGACCTGTGTATTTTACACATATAAAGACGTGGTGTGCTTATATAAGTCAGATTAAGATTTTCCATAATTAACAAGAAGATTCGCATATATGTCCGATCCGTCGTAATTGTCTTTTTTCTATTAAGATAGTTTTCATTTTCTTTTTCATCAACTGTATATATGAACAGCATTCTAAAACCCTAGACACTAAAGTAGTGCCATTTGCTAAATATTTGATTACGGAATTAGTTGAAACAAAGGTCGATGAAATCGGCAACTGAAGTACTTGTCTTTTGGTTGTAATGCTATTTGAAAAAGTCAAACTGACTTTAACATAGCAACACAGTGGTCTGTATCGGGAGTTTAAATGCAAATCTTTTGTAAAACAGAGTCAGATTGGATTAAGTTTAAAGATTTTAAAATGTCCTCTTGTTGGATAGACAAGCTACTTGTCAAACATATTTGTTGGGATAAGGCGGGTATTTATTTTTACCTTGTATACTAACTTACCTTATGTCTGAAATCTTCCTACACATGTTCTACTAGACTAGATCATGGTACCAATGATACTATGGTCTAGGCTGTTGTAATGTGTCTGATGACGTCCATATACCAATTTGTCAGTAACGGTGATTACCGCATGAAATACATTACAGAAATGAGGGACGGGTACCGTAATGTTTTCCTCACTCAGTGGGTATTGAATAACACATTATCTGTCTAGACATACAATAAAACTAGGACGAACAATGGGCGACTTGAAGAATTTGTTTTACGGCGTTTGATTCATGCACTGTGCTACCGTAAGATGAGATCGAAATGAGAAAGGTCGTAATAGACAGATTTGAGCTTTCTAATCTAGCTTAGGTTCAACCGAGGTTTGAGACATATAGGATATTAAATGAAGGCTAATAATTTGTTAGATTTAGTTAATGAGTCTTTGAGAATACGAAAACATGAGGATTTGCCAAGTTTTATCGTTTTCTAAAACGACGAGTTTGATAAACCCAATAAGTTATAACAACAACCCTTATAAATTTTTTTATAAAATAACAGAGAATTAATTTCCGTGTAGTTTTCGGCAGTTATTTGTCCTTCGAAGTCAAAGAGTGACTCGTACTTAGGTTGTGTGCAAATAAATTGTGACAGCTTTCATATCTGTGGCACACATACCTTGGGATAAGACCTTACAATCCATGTGAAAAGTTTGAAATCTGTGACCTTTATCTTGACCTCAGTCTCTGCTTTTATGATTCAAAATGTGCCACCAGCAAGCCTTTTCAACTTAGTCAATTTGCTTATTAGAAATGATATGTAATGAGCTCTCATGTATATATTATGTTCATATCGGCCTCTACATAATTAACCAACAGATCTTTCTACATACATGTACCGGCAATTGACAGGTGCCAATACTATCTCTCTAAAACAGGGCTGGTTGTGATTTCTTCTGTAACAAAGAACTACCACAACGTTATATTCTTTGATTCTTTTTACATGTATATACAAACATCGATGAAGGAAAACATTCAAGATCTGTCAACCCAATGAAATTTAATACACAATCAGTACAGACAAAGATCAGAGGGCTCCAGTAGGTCTACACTGTTTGTTATTTTGTAATATATTGTAAAATGCAAACCTTAATGAACTTGGTTCAAATATTACTTTGACTTACCCATTTGAAGTTTCAGGGGTCAATGAATTAAAAGGTGCCGGTGTGTTAGTGAAGAATTAATATGAGACAAGTCCTTTTAAGATGAAATCTGAATTCCAGTAGAAGAATAAACTTTGCTTGTTGTCACTAAGGCTAATTGAACGTGTGTGACTACTGAACAGAAGACTTTGAATGAATCTTTCAGTAAAATGGCAGCTTAACCATTTCACTCTCAATGTCGCCTTAAAGCGCATTTGCAAACAGCTTGGGTCTTGATCGGACGCCGCGTGACGCGGCGTCTGATCAGGGTTCAAACAGTTTGACACTGTTTGACACTCTAATCGATATTTATGAAGTCATGCAACTATAAATCTAACTTTGAAACGTGTTTTGCAGACAACAACTGAAGCAGACAATAAGGCGGTGTAAACCTCACCCGTATAATTTGATCATGAAAGGGTTAATACATAATAGGAGACAGTCTACACTTACGCTAACTGCCGTCAACTTCTAATTGGTCATATTTTAAACGCAAATATTTTGAAAAGCATACAGAGCAGGGTCTGATTTTTTGTATACAATATACTGTCTAATGTTGCTCACCAAATCACTCACCAAGTAAATCATCGAATCATGAATGTGTTTGCGAGTGCCATTTCGTATGTTTTCGACATTTTGCAGGTGGCGCACGGGATAAGTCTTGCTTGCAAAATGATTTTGTTTCATTGTGTTCTCTAAATCCATATAATTCCGAAAAAACAAAACCTAACAAACACATATGCCACGCATCAATGTTAAGTGACGGCCAATGGCAGTAGGTATACTGAGAGCTGACTCTTGCTTGAGGGAGATGCAGACATAGCTTAATTTGGAAACAACGTGTAAACTCTTATATGACACAAACCACTTTTTAGGTCGGTAGATAGTTCCAAAGACGATTGTTTACCATCCAGAGTATGTGTAGCGTCCGTGACCTCTGGTGGAATTCTCGTAGAAGATTCACAACTCCGGTCCAGGATCGTTACATCATAAACCAGGACCTTAGGCGACGTTATTAGATTTAAAAGGCTTGAAGGGAAATCGTATTCAATTAGCCGTTTGTGAGATAGCCAGGGAAACGGGGTTAAAATAGGGTTTTTGAAGCATAGTCGAAGCCAACGTCAACCTATCGAACGTCACATTGCGCGTCAAACAAATTACTTTCTGAATAGCTTCTCATATAACCAATTTTAATCATCTAATTATGTATTTAATGAAGTGCGCGAGTGTTTTGCCGTCGAGGCGAAAGGTATGCAGAAGCAAACATTGTCGAGACAGAACAGTACGGTGTGGGCTCTGTGATGATGTATGGTGAGATATCTCTGAATTCCAAAACAGATTTGGTAATGGTTCAATGCCGTTTAATTACGCAGCATTTCCAAGGACAGTTTGTGTGTCCTAAATTGGTGCCCCACATTCGCACCACTGGTCCCATGAACATACCCTGTCATGCCGCCAGAGCTACTCAACAGCTTATTTTTGCAAACAATGTGAGTGTTTGGCCTTGGCCTGCACGTAGCCCGGACTTCAGTCCCACTGAGCACGTATGGGACATCAGTGACTGGCATGCGCGACTTCGGTGAGACCATCAGAACTTCACGGGGTTGGAGGCTGATCTGCGGACTAAATGGGCTGAGTTATGCCCTGGTATGTTTGCCAATTACGTCAATTCCTTCCGAGATAGGTGCCAGTTAGTGATCATGGCTATTGGGGGGGGGGGGGCACATGCGATATAAGGTTCCGTTATTCTACCATAAATGCTAAAATGCAAAGGACAAACATGCAGAATTGTGTTATCTGTGACGTTTGTTTTGGAGGTCATGCTTTTAAAATGGCTGTTTTTATTTTGTTGAAATTGGTTTGATGAAATAAATTTGGCGTATCTGATGTCAAAATGTTTGTAGATTATTTCTAGAAAATAATAGTATGTATTGCACATTTCATCTGCGCAACTAGATATACAATTGAACAATTAGAAGTTGGCGGCAGTGTATATCGAAACGTTGTGTAATACTTTCGTCCTACACTATGAAGTGATTTATATTTAAGAAATATCCATGTTACTAAAACAAGTTATCGCTTACCCGTCGTTTAGCTGTATCGTGCTGTTCCGAATGAGAAGTGTATAAATTATGTAGCAACGGAACAACGCTAGACTTTCTGATTTTCCTGCTGTGGTATGTAAATGTTTTCAAAAATTGATTTAAAGCCAGAATATTTGTCACAGACTACCAAAATCGTGCATCCTTAATACATGAAATTTATGGCACCTTCGTAATCGTAGCATATGAAAAGAAGTATTGTGTGGTGCTTTTTATGGTAATATTGTTTACAACCCTGTGAAATTTGTGGAAATATTCGAGTTTTGAATCGAGTTTGTTCACATACGAACAAATACGGAGTCGAATGAGATTTTTCCGTTTTAGCTCATTAGCATAATATTCTATATAGCTATTTTAGATAGGAATTATAGCGCTTTCAGTCAAAGAGAGACAACTCCTCAAATTGTCCCCGCTAAATGTGTCACAGACTGGTGTACATGTAATATCGTCCGGCGTATCGATCACGTGACCTTTACACCGATCTCGGAAACTAACTCGAAGGTTTGTTATGTTATTAGTATTTTCTTCTGACCTGTCGGAGTTATTTAGTAATAGGCCTATATTTTCAATCTGTAATATGATGTTATATCACTTTAGGCTTTTACAACCATATCTCAAAATGTACACCAAATCGTGTGAAAATAGTATCCTTCTTTAAAGGGACTCGCAACCGGATGGTGTACTTGTCAAAATAAAATAAAATACTCAAATAAAAGCAAATTTGTGGCATTATTTGGCTTCTGACATTAAAAAAATATGATCAGTCCAAAAAAAGTCTCAAGAATCGTCACCGAATCTTAGATTTTTAGATATTTTCCATCGTTTTTCTATACCGACTAGTAGACGGTATAATTGTTGTTGTTGCTTCTCTACACGGGCTCAGACATAAACACGAGCCGAATTACGAAGTTGTATGCACTTTCGATCGCTATACATTGAAATACGTTAAATCGATCCGAGATAAACGGATAGTTCCGTGGTCCATTGGTCTAAGCGGTTTCCCCTATTTTGCCTTCTGTCCGCCAATGCCGGGCCCCGGGTTCGAATCCCACCAGAGACCAATATTTTTTTTTTATTGAAATACATTTTTTTAAACAGAATTTCTTATCCTAAACTAAATCTTTACCATTTATATAAGCGTTTGACACATATTTACAAATTACTATTTTTAATGCACCATCTGGTTGCGAGTCGCTTTAAGTAATGCCGCACCTGGTCAGGATCCAAACTGCTTCTAAATCCAAGAAACTTAAATTATGTTAATAACTAATTTGTGATCCTAGTTGTTTGTCTAGTTTTATGGATCGTCTATTATAAAAGTTTAAAGGTACAACTCTCGGCAAATTTGAGCATCAGGTGTTTAACCCTATCCCGATAGAACCGACTTTTAGCGTATTCAGTTTATTCCTCCGCTGAAGAAAATAGTTTCAATTTATACAGACATAAAAGTGTTCCAAAAGAAAGATGTTCTTTTATTCAAGCAGCTGGTGGCTTTAAGCAGGCTGAAAGAAACGCAGAATGCGCTTTCAGGCGCATTCGGCTTTACTTTCAATCTGCTTTAAGTAGTAACCTATTTTCAAAAGTAGAAATAAGCTATGGGGTAAATGGTTAAGGCAGAGGACTGCTTAAAGCAATGTGAACGAAAAACAGAAAGCTCCTACAGGAGCTTTCTGTTTTACGTTCACTTTGCTTTAAATTGTCACCTGTCTTTTATGCAGTCACCTAGCCTTCTTTTAAGTGGTCGTAATGGAGAGGTTTTAATGTAAATAGTTTTATTGTATTATAAACGCGAATATTGCAAAATACTATCGCTTTCGTTACTGTACATGTAGCTGCTAAAAAAATTGGAGAGGATAAAGCAGACATATCATACTTCAACACCGAATCTATATGAGAGAGGGAAAATCATAGAATGTCTTTGATATTAACCCGTTCACTCTCAATGACGCCTTAAAGCGCGTTTTCAAACAGTTTAGGTCCTGATCAGGACCCACATTGTTTGACACTCTTATCGATATTTTTTAAGTCACTCAACCTTAAATGTGACATTGGAACGTGTCTCGCAGACAACAATACTGAAGCAGACGACAATAAAGCGGTGTCAGGGTAAAAATATCCCGAATAATTTGATCATGAAAGGGTTGATAAGCTGTCATGCAGGGCTTTGATCATAGCTAGTAGCTAATCAATTTAATAAATATATTAAACTGAATCCAATGTCATCATTTGTCTTATTGACAACATTGTGTTAAAAGTCATTCAAATTGAACGTCTCTCTAAACCAGAGTATCAACTAACAAGGATGCTGGTGAGACGTCAGTGCTTAATCAGGATCCAAACTATTTGCAAATGATATTGAAATTGCATTTATCAGTATAAGGGTTAAACGTTTTGTTGTCTGTTCAATGTTCGGTTTTGATTCCCCCTAATAGAATCTTATCGCTGAACCCACAGGGGAAATCTGGCCGATTTATATGGAAAACAGTTTTGGACTTGTATAGGACATATTTAGACCGCAAAAGAAATTGAATTTGGCCTTATATCAATAGCGATAGAAGTCGTACAAATTCTCCCATCACTGGAATACGTCAGGGGCCGGAGAAAAAATCCTGGCCTTTGTAGAGCTATAAATTAAGACTTGTTGCAAATCCGATTTGGAAATGTAATTAGAAATTTTGGTCACTGACACGGGAGCTATTAGACTGGGTGCCGCGATTATTGAAAATCTCTCGACGATTTGTAAATCAAACCTTCCATGCCGAGCGCCAAAATAAATACATCTCCCCCATGAGTCTCCGAGATTCTTGTTTATTTGTCTGGATTTGGGACAGAACAAGGAAAAACTTTCCCGGCACACGATACAGTGGAGAAAACGTTATTCTTTCCCGTTTAAACGCAAACGGAATACAAACGCAAATCACTAAACGTACAAAAGTACAACTTTTGGACAATTCTGACGAATGATGTTTAACTTAGCGGCAAACAGTTTGGAGCCTGATCAGACGCCGGGTTACCCGGCGTCTGATCTGGCTCCAAACTGTTTGTAATAGAAATTATATTTTTAGCGTAAACGCGTTTGTTGGGAAAGAATAACGTTTCCCCCCACTGTACCTCGGGTCTATTCTTCCTTTGTGTTGGTTTTCAGAACAAGGCCCTGTTGCATTAACTTTGGAATAATTTTATGCAGTTCTTTCGTATTTGAAATTGCAATTGCAGTTCTTGGTGATTACTTTGTGTGAATTCTTGGACCACGTGGCATTAGTGTGACCGATAGTGCTGTGAGGGATATATATATTACAAAGGGTAAGGCTCTAAATTTATTCACAAGAGTTAACCCCTTCATTGCCGTGACGTCATTAGCCTTAGACTACTGTCGCTTGCTTTGATTTCTCAAATTAAATTTTAAGGTAATATACTCAAGTTATATCATTACGAGTGGTACATGTAAGCAGTTTTGATACTGGTTAGTCGCTGCGTTACTCGCTGTCTGATCAGGACCTAAACTGTTTGCACATAGCGATTGTACTCGAAATAAGGCCATCGATTATATACATTACTATTTTCTCATTGCATATTAAATGCATACTAGTTTGACCAGGCTACATTCTATTGCCATCTAGATCAACAAACTTCTAAACGCTGTTTTACACATTCCCCCTGAAACTTTTAATGGACAATTCCAATTTCAAAATATGTCTAGTGACTCTAGGCCTTTATTGACTATTTAGGGGTAATTTTGACAATATATTTCAAAATGACAAACAGTGTAGACTCTGATCCTAAAGGAGCCCTCTGATCAGGATCTTCACTGTTTGCATGGGGCAAAAGTAATCTTCACAGGTACACTCTTTATCAATGACGAGTATACTCGTCGCTATGGTTACATGTGTTAAATCAACATTATTTCGTACATACTATTGATAATAGTTCCTATTATCACCACTATTAATATTGGGAAAATAACGATTTCACCAGAAATATAATTATATATGGACAATTCTAATCCCAATGGTTGACTATTTGAAAGACAAATTCACTAGCAAGTATAAAACTACAGTAAAACCTCCCTATTCCGACCACTAAATTGTGTTAGTTATTAGACATCAACGACATGTCTTTGTTTAAAGTAAGGTGACAGTAAGACAAAAAGCTCATTTACGAGCTTTATGTTTTGCTTTACCTTGCTTAAAGCTGTTATCTGTCTTTTATGCAATCAAATAGCCTTTGGTTTTTTTAGTCGTATAAAAAATGTTTTACTGTAGCTTAACGCAAACGTACGCAAACGTACGCAAAGGCAAAGCACTAAAACGTAGAAAAGAACATTTTCTGGACAATTCTGATAATTCTTGTTTATCTTGGTGGCAAACAGCTTGGAGCCTGATCAGACGCTGGGTTACCCGGCGTCTGATCTGGCTCCAAACTGTTTGCACTGCAAATATTAGTTTTAGCGTAAACGCGTTTATTCTCCACTGTATACTAGTTAACTTGTACAATAAACCCTCTCTAAGCCGGACAATTTAGAAGAAGGGAAATGCTTTCGTTCTAATCCTGAACTATGTTTATGTATCACTTGAAAAAAGATGATTGTACAATGATATACAATATGTTAAAACCTGGTAGACCACACAAGACAGGCGATCACTTAATACAGGATAAAAGTATGGCATGAAATTCCTCCAGTTTTATCCTGCATTAAATTCTTACCGATGGTTAAGAGACCCAAAACTCCGTTTAACCCTTTCACTCTAAATGACAACAGAAGGAGCTTTTGCAAACAAATAAGATCCTGATCAGACGCCGCGTAACTTTGTTTTTAGGAATGTTGCGGTACAGCGGTCACTCTCCAGAACGGCACCAAATGGGAGACACATATTGTGTACGTTGTTTGCAGAGGGTCTTTATAGGGAGGGAAATTAGTTTACATTTGCAAACAGCTTAAATCCAGACCAGGCGTCTGATCTGGATTCAAGCTGTTTGTCACACTTCATCAAGTTTTTGTTCTGTCTACATGTCCAATATGTAACTTTGAAGAACAAAAACAGCACATGACAACTTTTAGCAGACGATATAACAGCTGTAAAAGCGTTAGACATAGTTGTCCTGTTTAGGGAACTGTGGTAAGGGTCGTTGTAAGGATGGAATCGTTATTGGTAGGGTCGTTGTAGGGAGGGAGCACTGTAACTGATCTGCACTGTTTGCAGCATGTGATATTCCCATCGTCTCGTGACTCAGCGCGTCAGTATTGTCCCCTTTCAGTGCAAGAACATGTATAAAGCAATCATTGGAGACTTTCTGATCAATCTGTTATTCTTTCCCGTTTAAACGCAAACGTTCGCAAACGCAAAGCACTAAAACGTAGAAAAGAACAACTTTTGGACAATTCTGATAATTCTTGTTTATCTTGGTGGCAAACAGGTTGGAGCCTGATCAGACGCCGGGTTACCCGGCGTCTGATCTGGCTCCAAACTGTTTGCACTGCACATAATAGTTTTAGCGTAAACGCGTTTTTTGGGAAAGAATAACAGATTCTCCACTGTAAGTATTGTCCCCCTTTCAGTGCAAAAACATGTATAAAGCAATCATTGGAGACTTTCTGATCAGTTTTGCATCATATCAGATCACCCCAGGAAATACAGTGAGTATAATTACAGGTGACAAGGGCAGATCAGTCATATGAAAGGGGACCATCCTCCTCATTTTTCACCCTAGAATCAAAACCCTGTAAAACAGGAACATTTTCCCCCGCTCTTTTACCGATATTAAATTAAAGTCCTCAATTTAAACGACGTCACACAGAGAAAATGACAGTTATGCATTGCCAACCGTATAGACCATTTTTAGACGCAGTCTTAGAAAGGGACGACTTTTTAAAATAAAACTTGTTGTACTATTGGAGACTCAATTTGATAATAGATGCTCCTATTGCGAATTTCAGATAGTATATATAGCGTATCCCGAATACCATATCTATTTGCTTCCCGTATTTATCCCTCTTAAATGATATCTCGGATCTGCATGTGTATGGAAATGTTCGTGTGAAAAAGCGCATGTTAATCCTGGATCCATAGAAAAGCATAAGTTTAATCTGGGCAGCAAACGCTCGAGTTGTCGATTGGCATGATAGCAGAATCTTAATTACATTTCCATGTTCTGTGGCAGTAAGGTTAGAGAATTACAACGATAAACTGTCTTGATAAGGTCAAATGAGAACTGCCATTAAAGGCATAAGTTGAAGCAGAGATTTCATCTGTTCAACTTGTAAAATTTATGTCTCAGGTTTAACTTTAACCCCTTCACTGCAGTGACGTCATCAATTTTAAACAATTGTCGTCTGCTTTTATTTATAAAATTTTAATTTTTGCAAAGTTGACTGAAGAAATATTGAAATGAGTGTCAAACAGTTTGGATCCTGATCAGACGCCGCGTGACGCGACGTCTGATCAGGATCCAAAATGTTTGCAAAAAACAGTTGTGCTCGGGGTAAGGCAGTGAAGGGATTAAACCTTACACTGCCATTATGACGTAATACATGTACAGTGGATAAAACTTTATTCTTTCCACTAAACGCGTTTACGCTAAAACTACAATTTCAATGGCAAACAGTTTAGAGCCAGATCAGACGCCGGGTAACCCGGCGTCTGATCTGGCTCCAAACAATTTGCCACTCAGTACAAAATGAGTCGTTAAAATTTTCAAAAACTTGCCATTTTACTTATTTTATGCACTGCGTTTGCGTTTCGTTTGCGTTCAAACGGGAAAGAATAACGTTTTCTCCACTATTACCGTTCGTACACAGTTGTTGCCATGATATCTACTGATTAACTCTTTCCTCCCTAAAACTTTAAATGAACAATTCCAGTTTCGATTTAATTCTAGTCAATTTCTGACTTTTAAGGGTTGTTTTTGTCAATGTTTGGCATTGTGACAAACAGTGAAGACCCAGATCAGAGGGCTCCGAAAAAGGGCCCTCTGATCTTGGTCTTCACTGTTTGCACAGGACACATGTACTATTCACATGTACACTGTTTAAAAAGGACGCCTATATGCGGGACTAAGGTTCAAAGAGTTAAAAAGTTGTGTCTGCTTATCGATAAAATTTAGAATTTTATGAGTCTTTAAAATTAAGAAACATATTAATGAATGTCAAACAGTTGGATCCTGATCAGACGCCGCGTTGCACGGCGTCTTATCTGTTTGCAAATGTTAGTGTAGTCAGGCACGGCAGTAAAAGGATTTCACTCTATGTAATTGTGGCCTACAGACTTTGTCGCCTGTAGCAGGTGTATCAATTCACCAAAATCCACCCTAATTCACCCAACTCTACTTTAAATACCACCAAATCCACCTTTACCGGTATCACACCCTAAAGCCACTTTAAGTGTCATTTTCTGATATTTTGATGTCAAATAGCTATTTTACAGCAGTTACTTCCGATTTATCGTACTTTCCGAAGTGTTTAAAAAAAAAAACTTTTCAAAGGAGCTTATCAAGTGTATTTGTTCTTTTGTTGTTTTTGAGTTATCTCGAGGTGGATTTGGGTGAGCATTTCATAAATTATACAACCTATAGTAGGTTCAAATGGCATAATTATTACTTCAATGTATTTGATTGACATCCAGATAATGAAAAATAGAACATATACTCACCTATATAGTGGGGTTGGTGCCTTTTTATACGATAGAACCCTATATTTGGGTGGATGTGGGTGTAGCAGTTCTGAGAGTTGATTTATTGTCCCTTTTGTGTGCTCTGCATGCTTTTCGAAACGATTGCATGACTAGTCACAGCATGGTGTGTTGCAATGATATGAAAAGATAAGTAGTACCAATGATTATGTAGAGCTTTACAAACTGTTTGACTCCGAAAAAGGAAGATAGTTTTTAAGTCGAAGTTTGCTGCTGCAAATAATTGATGCAGAGGAATCGGTGCAGATGTAAATTATAAATTTCGTTTCATATGTTCTGTAATTTATTTTGTGAAATGGGTCATCTTTCGAAAACGTCTTATAAAACAATCTATTATATTTTATCGCTTGATAAATCGACTAGTGTACCATTGCATACTGCTACATGTAATAGTGTATTTTGAAAAGTATTTATACCGGTATTTAGATAATGGTGCAGAGCTTTTGAAACTCGGTATATTTGTTTGGTAACTCACAAGTTCACCTGGGGCCCGTTTTACTAAACAACTTAGGCAAATTATTTGCGTAAGTCAAAATTTTAAAAAAAAATTTATAGTTTTTATTATCACTTGCTACAAACAGCAAATAGCCAGATCAGAGGACGCGCTTGTAGCGCGTCTCTGATCTGGCTATTTGCTGTTTGCAAACGTTTATGATCGAAAAATAAGAGTAAAACGATTTTGACTTACGCAAAAAGTTTGCGTAAGTAGTTTAGTAAAACGGGCCCCCTGTTTCAGACTTAGAGTTTTGCCTGAAATGTCAAGGTGGTTAAACCTTTGGGGTTAGTATTGAGATGCACGTACATGTATGATACAGGAAATATCATCCCTAGTAAACGAATGTTTGGAATAGAGGTTCCCTGTGGAGTGAACATGGATAAAGTGAAGATCTGTTTAAAATTGAAAAATAAATTCTGAATTTTCTTTACATAAATACACATAGCTTTTTTATTTAAATTTTCAGGTTGTTGATAGTTGGTATGAATGACGTTTGATTATTTCTGTAGCGTACTTGGAGATTGAAACTGTTTTTGCCTTTAGTCATAATTACACGTGTGTTGGACTTCGTTTCTGGGGTGCTCACATCTCAAGGTTTAGGTTTTGGAGTAAGTGTTTATGGAATGCACTAATTAATACTACATTACATTTTTGCCAAATGAAGCTGTTATTTAGGAATTAAATTTTCTGGTGGGTTTAAAACTGATGCACTACTACTTTTTTCTATTGATAAATACCTATTACAAGGGTTTGCCGAGGCGAGCGTTGCTGTTCTGCAACATCTCTTGTTTCTTATAATAGGAACTTTTCTCAAATATTTGCAACTAGAGAGCTTTGCATTTCTCTGAACGCTCTTGTAATTGGCTATAGTGTACTGCAGTGTAAATGTGTATATTGCTGCAGCTGTCCTCAGCACATTGTCTATTTCAATCTCACGGCAATACCATCGGTCTACGATCAGAACTCGCCGACACTATACTAGATCAAATCTGATACATGACTGTGATTAACCCATTCTCTGTCAGAACATAGTCTGTTTAAAACTTGTCTGCTTTTATTTCTTCAAATCAGATTGTAGAACGTTTAACCGAAGAACTATGACTATGAGTACAAAGCGGTTTGGATCCTGATCAGACTCCGCGTAACTAAGCGTCTGATCAGGGTCCACATAGTTTGTAAATTACAGTACCTTCTGATCAATGCAGTTACCGGGTTAAGCCTCAGTCTGACTAAGTATTAGAGACAATCGATCGAAATTGATGAGAAACCCTGACTAGTCCTAATACTGTGAGTTTGGACATGTGATGACTAGAGTGTGTAAGCTACCTTTAAGGAGGTTTTCAGCTTGTCGGTGATTTAGTGGAAGTGCAAATACAAGTTCAAACTGTTTGCTAATTTGTACAAAATGGTCTCACTATCTAAATTTAGGCCGTGCCATGACAAAACCTGACTAATAACATTGCAAACAGTGTAAAGTAAGACCTACGACCGGTCACCGCGTCAAAGACGCGGCGTCTGGTCTTGATCTGTACAGTTGACACCAACATGCATCTAAAGTATCTTATGTAGCTGTATTATATACGTTTGCTTTGCAGTGTAGACTAAACTCAGATACAAAGCATTTGATGACAATGGTACAATGGAGTAAGGCTGTTTTTTTCATGGAAGGGCTCATTTATTTTAAATCGTTGCTTTAATTAACAATGCGCACATAAGCCCATGGAATGAATACACATGCGTTTGAAATTTACTGAGTTAGTTTATAGAATGATTTTGTTTGAGCCAAAGCCCATTCAATATAATATGTACCAACCATATTGCATAATTGGTAAAACTATTTGCTAACATTAAATGTAGTAAGTTCCTATTTTGTAATATTGTGAAGAAAAACAATGATTTCAATGACTGTTGAACAGTAATAATTCTTTACTCCTTGGTTTTAACACGTTTTATTCAAGACATTTACATGCATTACACAAACATACAACTTGTTTTCCTATATGTTGGAATAATTAGAGGCGTAAAAGTGCGTAGTTACAGTTGATCATCTGTTATTCTTTCCCAATAAACGCGTTTACGCTAAAACTATTATTTGCAGTGCAAACAGTTTGGAGCCAGATCAGACGCCGGGTAAGTAACCCGGCGTCTGATCAGGCTCCAAACTGTTTGCCACCAAGATAAACAAGAATTATCAGATTTGTCCAAAAGTTGCTCTTTTCTACGTTTTAGTGCTTTGCGTTTGCGTACGTTTGCGTTTAAACGGGAAAGAATAACAGATTCTCCACTGTATATGGTTATGGGTTAAATGAACAAATCATAAACTAGCAAAGCCAACATTCAGTACCATTACTAAGGTTAGTTGAAATGTTGGCCCAAACAGTTCAGTTTATATTTATAATCAGTAAATCTAATACATTAGCATATAAGTAGTATTTGTATGCCAGAGTTCACATACGTTGCAACCAAGTATACCTTAAGTATACAAAAAACCCACTTAATTGCATTAAATTGTGAAAAGTCAAACTAAGTATTGTAGTTACCCAGATGTCACCAGTTGTAATGGCGTAGTTTATAGTACAGTCCTCTGTTTACAGTTTCTTTGTCTTGTAAATTGCTTCTAACGGCTGAATATAATTTTCTGTTTTCTGTTTATTTGATAGTATATTGTACCTGTTTGCAGTGGACAAGACGTTTACAATAAATAAATGCAAACATATTGGAGTCTAACATAAACGCTTTTTTGAAATTATTACTCTACCTTACTATGATATGTGCATGAATGGTAGAGCGCAAGAATATATATAATTATCTACAGATAACCAACTGGTTCTTATTTTTCAAATCAATTTAACATTTGATTAAACAAATAACACATTAACCAAATTATTAGCCCCTAAACTAAGACTCAAATCAATAAATTTATTGAATCGTTCATTCATTTAAATAATAATACGATCGCCATACACATATAGTCTTGCATTTTTAATTAATGTCATATCGCCTTCTTAAACTTGTCGTGATTTTCTTATAGTTTAGAATTCAGCAGTTTCGATTAAAGGCGTATAGGTAATAGTATCAAAAGTTTAGATCTTTATGGGACACATACCACCCGTTGTCAAATCTAGTCAAAACCTCTATTTAAATGGAAAACACCAACGTGGAATAAAAATAGGCAGTCTTTAATTTTAGCTAAAACGTGTCCAGTTCTGCAGAAAAAATACATCATTTTACTCGTCAAAGCATACTAAATGCAATCGCTATTCAGTAGATTTAAAAGAAAAACCAGTTTCTTGCAAAACATATAAATGTGTGCACAATGTATTGTTTAAAAGAGTGGCAAATCAGTTGGAGATTCATCAGGCGCCGATATAATATGCGTCAAAGTGACAAAAATATTTGTAATTGAAATCAGTTTCAGGAAAATAAACGTGCGTGCATGTTGGGAAAGTATCACGTATTACTGCCATTAGGTCCTACAGATAGTTTGACGTAATGATTTCTAATTATATTTGACAAAAATGTTCACCTAATCTGCTACATTCGAAGCTATTTCCAGTAATAATGTGATTTAAATTTGCAGGGTTGAATGATAGGTTAAAAGCCCTTTGGCTTCAACGATATTAAGAAATTAGTGAACATGCCCACCCTTACTATGCATACCCAAACTTATCTAATAATTGCAAACATTTTCTAACTAGATCAAATGTCTCGTACTCTTCCGTCTGTTCAACATATGCATTAAGGGTTTTCTTCATTGAAATTTGTTCAGAAATGGTTTTGGAATTAGTTCGCAGGTAAAATGTTTGAAGCACGTGGTAATTGAAGACGAGCCTGGGACTACAACCATGTTTGCCTTATCATTGACACGAACATTTTGTAATAATGCCCTCCGTATAATGTTCACACAAAAACATTTCAAGGATGGAGGCATGTTAATTTGACACTAGTAAAAATTGATAAAAACGTTAACTTCCCTATTATTGTGTGCTTTATTCCCCACATTTAAGCATTTAACGTCATTTAGCTGAATAACTTTTACAAAGGATTATCAGACAGTAAAGTAGCATTTGAATTATATCAAAACTGTTTGTAAATGCATAAAAACCTATTTTTTCAGTGAAAAGATTTAACATGCATATTTTTGTTAGCCCATTGAATTCTTCGCATACTAATGTCAAGAGACGTACGCTACATTTCACAAATTTATATCCGAGCTATACACGCTCTGTCAAACAAAACTAGGACATTGTCCAGGTTCCTATCTGTCCTTTTCACTCACTCCAATCAGCTCCCTAAGTTGACATACCGGAATCAAATCAACAAAAATTGTTTCATATATTATTTAGTAGCCTAGCTTACTCTGAAGATGTTGGTATTTTGCTGTACTGGATATACAGTCTTACTGTCTTTACATGCGTCACTAAATAATACATATATTTTCAATATCGTCAAGAACCACTGTCGAGATAAGAGAGAAAAAGGTGGAAGAACAAACCAAGATGACTGTAAAACATTTTGTGTATAGCTGCGTAGAGATGTGCCGGGTGGTGAAACATTTGTTAGACTTCTGTGTGTGGCTTAATACCTCAGTTTGTTGAGTATTGATATAGTATGTCACAGAACTGGGGGTAAGCCCTTTTCAGAAACAATTTGTTTATCATGATGTAATATTTGGTGCTAAGTATGTGACTCGAAAAGTGAACAAAACAATCAGAAGAAACTCGTAGATTGTTATTTAAGTTAGGTCTCGGGGGCGAAGTCGTGTGTAGAGGATATAATGGAAGGCAGACGGACAGGATGAAGAAAAGGTTGAAAGGCTTGACAGTGTGGCTTAATAGCTCAGTCAGTTGGGTGTGAACAGTAAGTAAAAGACCCTGGGTTCGAGTCCCAGTTAAGTCACAACTTTTTAACTATGCCACATATGGGTTGCATGTAGACATCGGTAATTACTGCAGACAACAAACGTTTATAACTGTCTTTCTGCAAGGATTCTGCTGCTGTAATTATTTCATTTGTAACAGACAAATTTGTCAAGCGATTCTGGACATATTTCACACATGGTGAAAAAGGTTGATAAATATCACCGCGTTCTGAAACTGCAAGGTTTCGATGTTCGTTGACCATGGACCTTATACCCTGTTTCGAGTGTTGGAAGACAATGACCACCTAAGGCAGAATGTAGAATGTTTACTTTGAACCTGATATAAAATGTGAGACCTACTTTATTCAATGGAAGAAAAAATTAAACTGTAAAGAGGCACTAGTGGAGTATTTTAAGAACGATGCTGAACTTCATTCGCCAATGTTGTTTTATCGTCTGAAAAACATTTATCGTCTGAAGTTTTTCCTAACGATATTCTAAATAACGTCATCTCTGATTTTAGTTAAAAATATGGATCGTTTAGGACACGGATACAGATACATTCTTTAGATAGATTTATTTCAGTATATAATGTAACATTACATGGTAAGACATTCTTACGAACATTGTAAAAAGATAAATAGTACATGAGTGAATAGTTGAACATGACAATCACATCATACTCTAAGGATAACACAAAAAGGAAAATCCCTTATTTCCATTGTGGTCATTCTACAGTGGAGAATCTGTTATTCTTTCCCGTTTAAACGCAAACGTACGCAAACGCAAAGCACTAAAACGTAGAAAAGAACAACTTTTGGACAATTCTGATAATTCTTGTTTATCTTGATGGCAAACAGTTTGGAGCCTGATCAGACGCCGGGTTACCAAATAATAGTTTTAGCGTAAACGCGTTTATTGGGAAAGAATAACAGATTCTCCACTGTAACATTGAGTGACATGAGTTATGCAATCACAGCTATAATAAATTATGAATACTTATAAGTATTATCTGCTATCACCTACAATTTACTAGTTTTATTTAAAGGACTACTGAAATAAATTAAAGGGATATAAATCAACATCAAAATAAAAATATAAAAAAAATCCTGTTAAAAGCTATCTTAAAAACGTTTTAAGTTGGTACAATGCGAAACGGTGGTAATTTGTCCCAACGGCTGCAAATTAGGTAAGAAAAAGACTTTATACTAAACCCGTTGACCTTAAGTAGTGTGAAACCATTATTTCCACTCGATCTAGTCATCTTTTGTTGAAAAGACTTGAACTGATCTATATATCACTCATATAATCAGAGACCAGCTCTTCCGTAATTTTGTAGACATGGTAAAGAGTAATTTGTCGTCTAAATATTGTTATAATTGCAGCATGTTTACTGAACCCTCAATAAATACACATTTTTACCCCTTTAATTTTCTAAGCCACTAAATATACTTTGTACTGTCATGAATATGAACAATAATATACTCAGCAAAAATAGAAACTTTACATGTGATTCTGATGCGTATAATTCTGTCTACAAACACAATTTTGCAGAAAACTTATTGTCATTGAAAACTTTGGATCAATGTCTGCATGTTCTCGACAATGGGGATGAAAAAAGTCCAAACGTCACGTCGTAATTTGACGTCAAAATGCATAGGGGTCGATTTCAAAATTCTCAGAGATGTGAACGTGTGCGCAAGATGTGTTGAAATTCATTTTCCAGTTTTATTTTTAGTGACTTTTTGCATAAAATCACTTCAGTAGCGTGCATGCCCAAAGTCACGTCTAATGCAAGCAACACTCCAGTCTCTGATGTGCCGTTTAATGACGTCATATGAGATGACATGCAATTTTCGTAATCGAGCATGTCTGAGGTCGTTGGTCGTGTCAATCTGGTAATAATTCCGCATCTGTCGCCAAGTTTAACCCATACATGCTCTATGGGTTTTAGATCAGGTGACACCGCAGCCCATGTCATGACGTTGACGTTATTCTGGGCCTTGTGCGTGCAGTTAAGATCTGCCAAGTATACGGTCTACGGGTACGGGTAGGACCGTGACGTTGCTTCAGACGATTCCTTATTGTCTCAGCAGTGATCCCAAACCGCCGAGAAGTAATCGTTGTTGGAATGAAACGGTTGCGTCGGTACGTTAACGTAAGAGTGCGGTCGACTCTACGTGACGTCAACGATCTCGGGCGATCCTGAACTTACCCCGTAACTCTGTAACGAGTAGTCAGCATATGAATTGTCTACAATATGCGTCCAAAATGACGCGTAACATCAGTTACTGACGCGTCCGCCGTAAGCATGCCAAATGGTCTGATTTCTGTGATTTTCAGAAAGCTGTGGCATCTCTTTTTTCAAACGCAGAAGTTTACAATTTTGTTTTTTCGGTGTTTGGCTAAAGCCTGCGTGTGTCTGTTGCATTAGATAAACTTGAAATCAACGCTGATTAGGTCAACTCGACGTCAGTGCTAATTACCGGAAGTGGAAAGCGTGCTACGTCGTGCGCGGTACAACTGAACAATAGTGTGGCTCTGTATGGTCTTTATCGATTTCTCCATTATGAAATGTGCGTATATTTCATAAAACGTCATTAAAACATCGCTTAAACCGGCTTTGAAGAATGTAAAGTTTCTATTTTTGCTAAGTATACAAATTGCCTTTATCCAAGAAGAGGATAGCTTAAAACAGGCTGTCAGTGAAGTAGAATGCGCTAAACTTTCAACCTGATTTAAAAAGTCACATACAGGAAACAGGATAGGGGGCAATGGATTGATTATTGCCTACTTCAAAAGTGTCGTCTGCAGACCTTGTATTCAAATCTGATGTAAATATCTAAATGAAGAAACCTAAATATGACTGTTGAACAGTTAGTTTCACGACAGGACGTCGAGTTCCTCAAAATGTGTAAGTCATACTAACCGCAAGAGGGCCTCAACAGAATTGAATTTCTGATCAAATCTATTCTACATTTTTATGCAATCGATGACGAAATCTCGGTCTGTCCTGCGAATTCTTTCCCGAATTTTGCAAGAGTTACACGGATTTAATCAAGCTATACCAGCCCCTTAAGACTTCCAGTAATCTCTGCCAGTGTTTGAAATGATAGGAATGAAATGACTACTCGGTCTTCATGCAAAGGGAACAAAGTTAAATGTATAATATGAACAGCGCAGAAATGGTCCTCGGCCGAAGCATGTTGCAGCATTTGTTTGACATTTTAGACTGCATACAGAAAAACAAATGTTAAGCGACCACACAATAGACGATTTGGGTATTTGTTTTATATCATTATAGGCGGAAGGTTAATGAAGGGAAACATTCACGCAAAAATATCCTGCATTGATTTTGCCCTACATTTAGCGGTCACCTGTTTTAAAACACACACTGCATTTCATTTAGTTGTCATTTACAGTGGAGAATCTGTTATTCTTTCCCGTTTAAACGCAAACGTACGCAAACGCAAAGCGCTAAAACGTAGAAAAGAACAACTTTTGGACAATTCTGATAATTCTTGTTTATCTTGGTGGCAAACAGTTTGGAGCCTGATCAGACGCCGGGTTACCCGGCGTCTGATCTGGCTCCAAACTGTTTGCACTGCAAATAATAGTTTTAGCGTAAACGCGTTTATTGGGAAAGAATAACAGATTCTCCACTGTACCATTATGGTTGGGTTACAGCGGAAAAAAAATTACTCTTTCCCAAAAGTGTTTTACGCTAAAACAAGTATGGCCATTGCGTGAAGTTCGGAGGCAGATAGTGACTGGTGTCTTATTTACAAAATGTTTGCTATTCAGATAGGTACAGTGGAGAATCTGTTATTCTTTCCCAATAAACGCGTTTACGCTAAAACTATTATTTGCAGTGCAAACAGTTTGGAGCCAGATCAGACGCCGGGTAACCCGGCGTCTGATCAGGCTCCAAACTGTTTGCCACAAAGATAAACAAGAATTATCAGAATTGTCCAAAAGATGTTATTTTCTACGTTTTATTGCTTTGCGTTTGCGTACGTTTGCGTTTAAACGGGAAAGAATAACAGGTTCTCCACTGTATCAATTGTAAAGTGTTGTCTAGGTATTTGAGTTGGTGTGATGATGCTTTTCAAACATTTGATATTCCTTAAAATTTGAAACAATAATAATAATAATAAAAACTTAATGGTGAGTATGGACTAGCGCACAATTGTCAGGTTGTCATTAATGCAGCTTCATGTGTATTCCATTTCTAAGATTGGAGCATAATTGTGCTGTCAATTCTGAAAAACTGAACAACAGCTTAAGTATAATAGAACACACAAACATACATAGTACGTCTTAATACTCGTTGAATAGTGTTTGGTCAAAGTGTATTTATAACTGTTAGTCACTTTTCAGTTTAGCCAGGAACACGGTCACATCATTTAACTGTATTACTTAGACACTACATGTACCTATTTTGTGTACGTTTTGGCGCTGTAACAACATTTAGCTTTTTTCTTAACACAATCATATATATGGATTATGTACACTTTATGATTCTCCGAAATTAAGTATACATCATTAAGAAAACTTGCATTAGGTTTAAATGATTTTTAAGAGTCAGAGTAATAGATTATTGATATGAAATGATTAGAATGTATCCAAAATCGTATGGGAGAATGCCGGTCATAGTTATCTGATGTGAGAAAAAGTTTTGGCTCTTTACTGTTATAGAATATGATTAAGTATTGTTATAGTATATGAATACCCGAACTAAGTTATAGGTAAAGTTAGAGCGTTTCGAATAGGTATATTGACTGTATATTTAACAGAAGTTAAATGTCATTGAAAGGTAACACAGGTCTTGCATTTGAGGACATCTTTATGTATATTAATTTATTAAATTAAATACATCTTTTCGGAGTTTATATATTTAAAGAAAGCTACATATAATTTTGTACTTTCTAGAATGTATGTGTTTTTATTTTTTATTTTATTCATACTCAAAGATGATGTTAATGATTTGGATTCCTCTCAGTCAGTCAGATTTTTCCGTTCTGTCATGTGACTTTTTCTCCTATATAAACGAACACCTGTCGCCTGTACATTCAGTCTATACATCTAAATTATTCTGACCCTTGATGTGTGTGCCTTCATCATGATGCAGAGTGTTTAAGCACTGTTTGAATATCAAGCAATACAGTCGACTTAAAATTGTATTTTTTACGTTTGATATTGCATCACTTCAGGTGAAAAACAAAGTTTAAAAAAGATTTTCCAACACAAAGAAAATTAAAAACGGGTGGATGCTTAAGGGGCGCTGTACAATAAACCTTAATATATTTCGCTGTTTATTATACTGTGTTTTTCCTTCTGCTCGCCATATTTCCTTCTGCTTTAAAGTTTTCTGTAATATCGATTCAAAGTTAGATGTAAGGCATTATCGGTAAAGAAATATCAAATTTATGGTCGACCCTGTCTAGTTTTCTGTAATATCGATTCAAAGTTAGATGTAAGGCATTATCGGTAAAGAAATATCAAATTTATTGTCGACCCTGTCTAGTTTTCTGTAATATCGATTCAAAGTTAGATGTAAGGCATTATCACTTAAGAAATACCGAAACTAGTGCCGATACCGGTGTCTTATATGGATCAAAACCGTTTGCAATCTGTTTTGAAAAGGTGACTTTAATAGTTTTTGACGATGAAGGTTTATATATTTACTTTCAAATATTGCAGATGAAAATGATTTAGCGATCTTGAGGCTGATACTATGTATTAAAGAATTTACATTTGGTTTTATTTTAACAATGGTAATTTACTGATTGTAGCTACCACGGAATCTACTTTTATTGCAGCACTTAACAAAACTCCAGGTAAATGATGTATCTCACATATTAACACCTTTATTTCTCAACTAAACTCTATTACTAGTATGTAACTACTCATTTTTGAGATATGACAGAGAAGGGCCTTGTAAACAATCCAATTTAATTATATTATATGTGGCATTAAAAAAGCAACGATTGCACAGAAAAAAATGGCCAATATCAATGCATGTTTTATTGTTCAAATATAATCGTAAGTACAACGTTTGTTGTTCTAAGAACTAAACTTCACACCATATCCCTATGGCACATCTGTGACTGAATCAAATAGTACGTAGAATAGGGTGAGAAGTACGCGAAAGGCAGACTTATATTTCTAAAGCACATTCATACATATACTTTAAACACTGTGATGCAGTAATATCACCTGCTTCGACAGGTTTGCCTGTTATAATTTCTCAAAAGTACATCTTTAGCATTTGGCATTAGAAACACATATACGAGTGTCAAACGGTTTGGATCATGATAAGACGCCGCGTTTCATGGCGTCTGATCTGGAGTAAACCTGTTCACAGACGTTTCTTTAGACATGATGATCATTTGAAGGATAAATCAAATTAATATTTAGAAACGGAATATAATCCATGCTTGTTGAGTTGTAACAAACAATTTAAAGTGTGGAAGGAAGTACCTAACATCCTCAGTACATTTTACATCCCTCAAGCTTTTAGTATCTTGAAATAATATTTCAATCAGAAAACAACCACTCTAACAATTTCGTTCCACAATATTAGGGTATACATTACATTAGTTGCTTATGGGGTATGAATGAAAGTAATTGATTTTGAGGGATTTAATCGAAACCTCTTATGTAATTAACCTTTCTTCATTTGATGTTTACTATATTCAGACACATTGTAAAATGAAAATGATTGATTAAATATATACATTTAAAATTATTGGCTATTATCTCTTTTACCCTAATTTAATTTAAATGAACATTCTGACATATAAATATTTGGCATAGGTTATTGGTTTTTGTAAAAGGCATATACACATTATATGAAAGTGTGGTAAATTCGTTGGTTAATTGCCAAGCGTTATTACGGTAGAGAAGACGTTATTCTTTCACAATAAACGCGTCAACGATAAAACTATCATTTCCATTGCAAACAATCACCCAGCGTCTGATCAAGCTCTAAACTGTTTGCCAATCAAATTAACAGGAATAGTCAAAATTGTCAAAAAGTGTCATTTTTCTACATAAAAATCTGAATAAGGGGAGATCCTTTGAAAGCACAGAAAACAAAGCAAATACCGAAAATTGCAGACTCGGTTTAATTGAGTCTGTTCATGAGCAATACTGAAATATGCAACAGTGCTCACGCCCCCTAGCACCGGCTTAAGCAGAATTCAACTTTCAACTGTAAATGCACTGAAATCAATGATTCCAAAGGACCAAAGAGTATAACAACACTGATAATGAAGTACGGGGCGACTTTTTACAGCCGCCACACAAGCACTTAACATCTGCTGTTGTGAATTATAAAAATCTGAATAAGGGGAGATCCTTTGAAAGCACAGAAAACAAAGCAAATACTGAAAATTGCAGACTCGGTTTAATTGAGTCTGTTCATGAGCAATACTGAAATATGCAACAGTGCTCACGCCCCCTAGCACCGGCTTAAGCAGAATTCAACTTTTGCAATTTGCATTTGCGTTTTGTCTCTGCCGCTGAGCAATGTACATGAAATTAATGTCAGAATGAGATCGACTGTAATAAAGTGTTGACAAGGTTTTTGAAGAAGCATAATGTATCATGGAGAGGTTTAGGCCGGATGAATACGATATATATCTATTAAGCGGTAATTATTATATAAGGCCATTTTGATCGAATGGAATAAACTAATCCGTATTTCAAAATTGAACTTGACACATTTATCCTTGCAGTGTGTGTGTGTGTTTGATTAAGCAAGTTCAAATTATTGAATTTCCACAGAAGAAATACTGCAAATTCGACATAAATAAGTTCTGGATACCAAAGTCCGACTGTAATCGGAAGTGAACGTTAAATTACCTCAAAAACAGTTAACCCCTCCCTGCAATGACGTCATATACAGTGGAGAATCTGTTATTCTTTCCCGTTTAAACGCAAACGTTCGCAAACGCAAATCACTAAAACGTAGAAAAGAACAACTTTTGGACAATTCTGATAATTCTTGTTTATCTTGGTGGTAAACAGTTTGGAGCCTGATCAGACGCCGGGTTACCCGGCGTCTGATCTGGCTCCAAACTGTTTGCACTGCAAATTATAGTTTTAGCGTAAACGCGTTTATTGGGAAAGAATAACAGATTCTCCACTGTACCTTAAACAATTGTAGTCTGCTTCAATTGATCTAAGAAATATTGAAGTGCCAAACAGTTTGGATCCTGATCAGACACCACGTGACTGCATTATAATCTTTGATCCTATTGGTTGGATAAAGGAGTATAAAACCTCTCTACCACAATTTCCGGTTAATACACATTGAAAATATAGCGTTCCCTCTCTACAACGACATGCAATGTTAGACAGCAATTATGCGCGTTGTTCGGTGGGAGTCGTTATAGGGAGGGAAATCGGCTTACATTTGCAAACAGCTTGAATCCAGATCAGACGCCGCGTAATTCAAGCTGTTTGTCACTCAACATCAAGTATTTTTCTGTCAAAATGTCCACTATCTAACATTGAGAAAAACAGCAGACGACAATTTTAAACAGACGATATGCAGCAGTAAAAGCGTTAGAAATATTAGTCCTTTTTAGGGAACTGCGACAAGGGTCGTTGTAAGGAGGGAGTCGTTGTTTGGAGGGCCGTTGTAGGGAGAGAGCACTGTACATGTAAACCGTATGTTTCATAATACAGTGTGAGGTTTAACAAAAGGATATATTCGATTTCATTCTATAAGGCATTTCGTTTAATTTTATTGTTTAATCCCGCCTATCTGAATGGAAGGTTAAAAGTCGCATGGGATTGGGTTTTGTCGCAAACATATATGTGCATTTTATTACTTTATGAACATTAATCCAATATAAAATTTAGATAAAACAACAAACTGTCTCATAAAATAAACAGTTTGTTTGAATAATAATGGTACCTTTGGGATGTCAGTGGCTTCACTTTGTCTAATACTATTTCTGTATGGAAATTTAGATCCTCTGTGCTTGTAACAATGCATGCAGAGGGTGCACTGAATAAGATCGGTTTACATCAGCCGTAATTAAGTATTGTCTCACTGAAACTTCAAACAGATACAGTGGAGCATCTGTTATTCTTTCCCGTTTAAACGCAAACGTACGCAAACGCACGCAAACGCAAAACACTAAAACGTAGAAAAGAACAACTTTTGGACAATTCTGATAATTCTTGTTTATCTTGGTGGCAAACAGTTTGGAGCCTGATCAGACGCCGGGTTACCCGGCGTCTGATCTGGCTCCAAACTGTTTGCACTACAAATAATAGTTTTAGCGTAAACGCGTTTATTGGGAAAGAATAACAGATTCTCCACTGTAATTCCAGTTTCTAAATTAGTCTAGTGCATGTTTGACTATTTAGGGTATCTGTCAATGTATTGCAATATATTTAACCCTTTCATGATCAAACTATTCGGAATATTTTTACCCGTTTGCTTTATTGTCGTCTGCTTCATTTTTGTTGTCTGCAAGACACGTTTCAAAGTTAGATATAAGGTTATATGACTTAACAAATATTGATAAGATAATATTGACAATATTTCGTGGCGCTTGAAAGCGTCAATGAGAGTTAAAGTGTTAACACTGAATATCCTGATTAGAGGGTCCTCTGATCTGGGTCTTCAATCTTTGTATCGGACAAGTATACCCTTGCCAGCTAAACAAATTGAAAAGGACGCATATGTCTGTGACCTGGGTTCAAAGGGTTAAGTTTTGCTGAATATTACTTGTATACGAGTATTAGTTTGCATTATAACTAAATGTCATCCGCTTTGTATTGAACGCCCATCATTAGATACCCCGGTTCTAGGTCTTAATTTCGTAGAACTGATAAAAATTGGAATTTCATTTCAGCATTCTGTATTATTTGGATCTCACATTATTCAGGTGCTTGTATAGAACAGTGATAAAATATATCATATTATATTATCAAACTACTTAAATTCCAAAGAGGTCGTACATAAATGTATGTTAAAAAACAATTTTCTATCCGTCTTCTGCTGTGATATCGTCTAAATACATTTTGTGGTCTGCTTTAATTTTCAAAAATGTGAAATTTAGGTATTGGAAAGACGAAACATCGAAACGAGTTTACAAACGTTTTGATCTTGATCAGATAGGGACCTACTCTGATGACTGGGTATACTGCATCATTTCCTAAATAGACTACGTTTCAAGTTCAGATTATTCAAGACCATTGTTGAATAATATCCATATCAAATGCGAAAACGATAGTCATGTTTCGATAGCACAACGTGCAAATATTTTGTGCGATAGAAATTCATCTTAGTTGTTTGTTTATTCTTATACTATTTTACAAAGAACTAAATACAATATTTCGTGGCGGACTGTACAAAGTTATATGAGAAGACAATTAGGAATAAGAACGATACTGGTAGCCAATGTTTACACTATAAAAACAGTAGGTATAGATTGAGTCAATACTATGTAGAAGAAGATTAATGGGGGAAAAATCTGTGGATAAAGATGTATGAGCGCAAACATATTTGCACTGCAAATGCAAAGTCTGTCTAGATAGGAGAATCTGTGTTGTATTTAACGTCTTCACTACCGTACCCCGCTTATATGCATTTGAGTGAATGTGTATTTTGTTTTCATAACAACGATAAGGTGTTTCTAATATTTTGGCAATCAAAGGCACAAAAACGATCTCAGACTCAACTCTAAAAGCTTTAATACGTTGGTTCTAGTGCAGACACTACTCATATGATTCATACATGAGTAATCTAATGTTGGTCTACAACGTTTTATTGATATGTCTCAATAATGGAAATATTGTTGTGAAGGGGCTGATGATTTTTCAAATTACGCTTTGTTAAGCTTTAAACTGAATGTGATTCTATACTCCCATGTTCAAAGAACACTTTATTAATACATACATTGGTTTGTTCAAGCTACATGTATATGTTCTATCATGACACTCTTTTCAATATTACATATGTATATTTTATGCATATAAAATGGAGAAGTTCGAATTCTGTTCAGATGTCAAACATGCTCGTTGCCATATCTATTCTATTTGTAAATGACTGTTGTATGAAGCAGTTCCGTGGACGGATATCAGTGCATTTATGTGAACAAAAGCCATTTTAATTGATGCAGCTATTTGAGTTAAAATCAACTAACATATATTCACCCGAGTTTTAAACTAGTACATGTAATTGATGAAAGAACTTGTCATGTCCTATTACGTTTTTACCAAATCTTTGAAAACGTTACATGGATTTAATCAAACAATGTCAACCCCTTAAGACTTCCAGCAATCTCATACCGTTTTTGCACTGACAAGAATTAAATGTATGCTGGTTTTAATTCACGAAAACACGTGCAAGTGATGTGCCTGGTAGTTCTGTCTCCCGTACACATTCAATTTTGTTGAAAGTGAGCGAGTCGTCATTTAACCCATTACCCCATAGCCTGTTTCTAGTTTTGAAGATATGTGACCACTTAAAGCAGGTTGAAAGTTAAGCAGAATGTGCCTTAAGGCACATTCTGCTTTTCTTTCAGCCTGCTTTAAGCTATTATCTGCTAGAATATAGAAAATATTTCTTATAATTTTTATTTGTGACAGAATGAATTCGAACTATTTTCTTCAGTAGAGGAATAAATTAAAGGCGTAAAAATGCGAAATTATGGGGTAATGGGTTAAAAGAAAGGGGACCTCTTTAAGACAGTTAATTGATTACCGTACTTCATGGGAAACAATATAAAGGGGAACGCCCTGTTTGAGTTATATCCTACAGTATGCAAACACTTGAAATTGTTTTTCTATTGGTAGATCTAGGTCCCAATACCAAAAAATACCTTAAAATTTTAAACTGGTATCACTGTTGGTCAATATTGGTGTACTAAAACAGCAAAGTAGAGACATATATATTATGGATGGAGTTAGTTATGTTTTGAAATGTGTTGTATGCATGTCATAGGGTCAATGAAATGTATTGTCTGCATGTTGAATGTGTCAACGGTTAATTCACTAGCAGATCATATGTGCAAGGAGCGTAGCTTATGACAGATTTAGAGCAAATTTCACTTAGATATTTGCTAAATCTTATTTAACAATCAATTTTGAAATACTTAAACGTCTATAAATTAGCTTTTTAAACAATTAAGTGGAGAATAGATTCTATTACACGCTTTTAGAAAACGACTGTCACAAACGACCGCCCAACAATTTACCGACATTCGCTGATATCCTTTTCGAAAAATGAAAAAAAAAGTTTAGGGTCGGAGGAAAAAATTAGGGTCGGTCGGGTTACCAGAAATACAGGCATTTTTTTTGCCTTATTGCATTGTAACATTGTACAGACCAAGCACCATTGTAAGCCCAGGCTCTGCACCTCGTCTATTTTACGGCTTCATACAATGCTTTAGATTATTGTAGGTGTCGAAAGGAGTAGATCAAGGCTAGCCTAAGACGCGGCGGCTGGCCTAGATATACATTATTTACAATGCAAAAGGGCATGTTTGTCATGTTAAGGATACTTCGTATTATAATTCTACTTGTCTTCTATAAAATGATTTATAGTAGAAAGGAAAAAACAGTTGACAGAAATATACACAGCTCTGACGTTTAGTCTTATGTGGAGGTAGACTAACATGTATATAAACATAATTGAAACAGTTTGTAAACATGTACGTGTATACATATTTTGGAGGGTTTTCAGAATAGGGAGGGTTAGCAACCATTAACAAGTTTACAGTCGTTATTAAACAAACAACATAGTAATGCAGAATAGTTGTATTGCACACTAACGTATGTGTCTTAAGAAGATAACTATCCTGTGAGATAATTATGTTTGTTTAATATTTAGTGAACAGTAGAATAAAAGGGTGAAACAGAGAAGTTCAGTCATTTAGGTCAATTTTAAATCGAGTCTCAGATCATGCTTAGGGGTTTGGTTGGTCAGATTTGCATAATGTTCAAATCTAACGAACCAAAAGCTTGCGGACGATGTTAGACTGAAATCAAACTTCTTAGAAGTATACGGTCAAAGAAAAAGCAGTCCCAATTTCGAAGATAGTTATTTATTATTATACATTGTACACTCAACCACAAAAGTTCCTTTACATTGCCTTTAGTCATTTGTAGTTGTTCTAGTCAAACGATTATGAGAGGATTATTAGAAGTATTAGAAATATCAAAAGCTGAAAGACTCAGTCATGAAGTGTGTCGATGTTATTATCATGTCATTACATTTGGACTCATTTAAAGTTAAAAAGATGAAAAACAAAATTAATGCAATATACAGTTTGTCAGAATTTAATAGGAAAGGTTGGAAAGGCCGAATAATTTTGACGAAATGTGTTAATTGTATAGGCAATAACCGGTTTGGTCTCCATGCTCCTGAATATATTTAAAAAGACGTATGCAATGATTTGACCTACATCGTCGACCCAGCTCATCCCAAATAAGCTTGATTGGGTTTAATTTGGGAGAGACAACGGGACTAGGCAAGACATTAAAGTAATAATCTGTAAGGACGTATCTTGTAATGCGTGCCCAGTATACGCACGACGGGTTGGTATTGGCCTATTGTTCTGTCAAAGGCGGTACATAAACCTTATATAGTGTTCTCTCCCTACAACGGCCCTCCCAACAACGACTCCCTCCTTTCAACGACCCTTACGGCTGTTCCCCAAACAAGACAAAATGTTTAACACTTTAACTGCTGCAATATCGTCTGCTTCAAATTGTCGTCTGCTGTTTTTTTCTCAAAATTACATTTTGATGGAATAAATATAATGACGGGTGACAAACAGCTTGAATCCAGATCAGACGCCGCGCAACGCGGCGTCTGATCTGGATCCAATCTGTTTGCAGAGGTAAGCCAATTTCCCTCCCTGTAACGACTCCCTCTGAACAACGCACACAATCTTTGTCTTCCTTTTGATGTCGTTGTAGAGAGGGAACGTTGTATCACCAAGAAGTGACGAGTGCATTCAATGGAACAATTCGGACCCCACTTAATGTTGTTACACGGGAATGACAAAATCTTGGAAGATATCTGACAGACCACAACCAGTGATCCTATTTTTGATGTAAAGAATTGCCTGTTTGATGCACCCGTGCTCCCGGGTGACGTCAGTTACACTTCCAATCAACTTTAGCATGCATAAAAATGAATATGATATGTTCCCCATACAAAGGTTAACCCTTTGCCTGCTGGTCGCGACTTTATTAATTTTTGCAAACAGTTTAGATCCAGATCAGACGCCGCGTAACGCGGCGTCTGATCTGGATCCAACTGTTTGACACTCGTCTTTAGGTTTCTTTACTTAAAAAAGGTATCTATCTACAATTAACAAACTTTGCAGACGACAATTTCGAAGCAGACGACATCACCGCAGGATAAGGGTTAACAGAGAGACAGCATATTTGGGAAAACTTCGTAGATCGGTATTATTAATCCTGATACCTTAATTTACTTTTTTTATTGCTCTTAGAACAAAACTTCATACCGCGCCTGTCTTCAACATTTGGGATGACGATTGATTTCTAACGGAATTGAATGTTTGATGAATTTGGAGTGAGATACATAGCTATACAGTCCTAGTCTGCACCCAAAATATCTCATCTCTATTAACTAATACGAAAAAAAGGCTTGCTGTTTTTCGTTCTTAAGTAATGCATGGTAAATTCAAAGGTTTTCCGATTCAATTAAATCCCTGACAGACTTTGAAAAGAGTTTGATTTGCGCGTGATTAACTTCCTCAAAACTAGGCAACTACAAATCATGGGGGCTGACATCTTGGATGATAACGTCGCGGCTTTTACGAAGCGTTGTACGTGACTTTTCGGAATTCCAGGTTTAGGTGCTATTTTTAAACCATTTTAAGCAAACATGGATAACACACAACACTCACTTGTAATGATTTCCTCCAAAGGATAAAGCATAAAACAGTTCAATTCATACCCTTTAACGCTTAAATGAACGTTATTTGCAAAAAGCTACTTCTCAATCGAACCGATAAAAATAACGGAATATCAATACGTCATCAATATAAATAATGATGTAATTATTGGTGGTTATATAACTTCCAAAAAAAGTTTCAGATTGCATTATAGGTGTACGGAGGAGTTTTTACATTGTATACATTGGTGCTCATAGATCTAGATCTATTTGATTATTTGGTTTCAAAACATATAAATATAGAACTGCGACGTTTATTTTTTTTATAGAATATTATGTAAAATTCAATGAACCATTTCTATTACGACAATAAAGGATAAAACTTGATGTCATATAAAAATTAAACAGTGTTTTTACAGGAGCTTTACTTTTCTCTTGTTTAATCATTCAGCTGCCTTACTATACGAAGAAAACTTCCTCTATTAAGTTGCCGTAATAGCGAGGTTTTAGTGTACTGTTCCCGTTAGTATGTGATTATTTTCAAACCCAGTAAACGCTATCATGCTCAACCGAATGTTCGTCTTTTGTGTTGCAAATGTTGGCAATTAGTATGATGGGCGCTCCTGTAGAGAAACCCGTTCAACTATACTCACGGAATTAAAAACTGTACATGGTTAAAATTTATTTCAAATGTACACGTTTTCAATAAGCTCACGTAAAAACGGTTTATACAGCTGATTAAAGTGTGTAAAAGGTATTGGTTACCCTTTTCGTGAAATTAACGTTAATTTTGCGTGTCAAAAAACGTTTGTCTATTTTTGCATAAATTGCTTCAGAATACTCATTTGTACAATACATGCAATACGTTTTCAATGTACACTGGTTGTTTTGGCAGTAAATCATCGGAAAAACAAGTAAGATTTGTTTTATCAACCATAACGGCTATTTCACGGCTGTCTGAACATGCGCGTTTACGTTCAGTCAGCATATTAGAGGTTGGAATGAAGAAAAAATGATGTCGCAGGCAGATTTGGTCTTCATCGAAACACCATGTTGTCATAATGGAGACGTATTGACAAATTAGCAATGCTCGCGAGAATCTGCGACCAAGGAAATCACTATTAACGTAACGTCGACGTTATACGTATTTTCCCGTTACACATGTGCGTGATCGTTTTCAATCTTCAAACTTTACGGCTAGAAACATTCGAGGAGTGCGGCATATCAGTCGGATGACAGTGATGAAAAGATTACGCTAATTTTGAATCCGTCCGTGACGTCCTACTGTACGTCCCGTTCAGACGTCAAACCCGCCATATTGTCTTAAAGCATGGCGTTGTTCGCCCACACGTTGCTCGCGTGCGTTGTCACGGCCTTCATACAGAACAGAAACATCGAGGTCATTGACAATATCATCCGATCTCACCTTAACTGAGCACGTTTGGGGTGAGATTGGGTGTTGTTTGCGACGTCTACCGAACCAGCCATTGACGTTGGAACAGCTGGCTAATTGCTTAGTCATGGTAAGGAATGACAATCCTTAGCGTTGGCGAGGTCCACTCGGCGATGATGCCGTGCGCGCTTTGATGCAAACGGAAGACGCATGCGTTATTAATTGTGTGACATGGGTTTTGACCCTTAATGACAAAAACGCATTACAGTACAATCATTATCGACATCAAACATTAATGACTCTTATGAAACGTTAGATGGATGTTAAATATAACACTATAACACAGTCAATTTATATCTGGTTTGTTATTCCTATTATTTATATTGCCATTCCCAATGCACAGTTTGTAAATTCCGTGAGTATATTATCCTTCATCTTTGACTCATTGAACCCTAATAATTAAATTGGCATACATGTATTTGATAAAAGCAGTACAGATCCTGAACAGAGAGCTCATGTAAAAAGACAGTGATCTAGGCATACACTATTTATTCATTGAGCCCTAGTGACGCATATATGCGTCCTTTACCAAAGTGTACCTGTGAAAAGTAAACTTCTCTAATGCAAACAGTGAAGTCCCTGATTCGAGGGCTCCTGCAGGAGTCCTCCAATCAGGAACTTCACTGTTTGTCATTTTGTAATATATTATAAAATCCATCCCTAGATTTTTAAAATGGACCAACCTTTATTGTAATACGCGTCAAACAAGGACACTGAATTAATTAACGACCTACTATAAAGAGAGATGATACAATTCCTTTATGGATATGCACACCGCTTTCTCAAAGACTTAAATATAGGAATAAACAACAACATCTTTTTGCCGTTCACGACGGTATGAACATATTAGCTTCGCAGGGGGTAAGTTTCGTAAAAAAAATGGATGTAACAGCCATTCGATCTCTATAATATACGGTGTGAAAAGTAGTCCAAAGTACATGTTTCGGAGTTGATTACAAAGTCAAGCTTTAATCCAGTAAACTGTCGCTGTGTTCTTAAACACTTACAAAGCATTAAAAATAACCAATGCAACTAAATATCTTTTATTAAAGTATTTCTTTTTTAAAAATTAGGTCGCGCATGTTTATTTCAGCCTAATTACACGCCATAGCAACCATTGGCTGGTCGCTAGGTCGGTAACTCTACGGCGGAGACTCCGCCCTCTTTCTAACTGGCTGGAACCAGTTTCGATTTGTAGGTTCATTGAGTAATGGCCTGCAGTTTTTAATACGATTACATAATAACGTTACAGGGTGAATGTAAAAATTGTCTCAACAGACACTTCTCTTACCGTAAACTCTTTCAAATGTTTTGAAATTAGAACCCTGAATTATTTACACCTTGCAGGTTTATATGCGACTATATAATTCATTGAATATTTATAAACGTTCACATCAATTTAAAACATGCACACACATCAATGCATAGACTTAATATAATATATAGTGTTCAATAAGGATTCTGGTCAGTGCCTTTCCGTGTATATTTATAACTAACTCTTCGCTGACCCGGATAGTAACCGATTGATACACCAGTTTCCACAAAATTAAAAATGTTTTCATTTGCATACGCATGAAAAGGTAAGGCAGAAAACACATTCGTTTCATGTTATTTTGTCATGTTAAGCAGCTATGTTTTTTTAAAAAAGAGTTTGATTTATGCAGTATTATTTCTTCAGTAGAATTGGGATAGACTATGTTTCGACGGCGTAATTAATTCGTTCCTTCGAATGCAATGAAGAAAACTATTTTATGTATGAGTTATCGTGGTGTTACAGACAGCTCTGACAAGCTTTTCGAGACATTTGATTAAACAAATTTCATGGCAATGGGAAACATTGATACAATTCACCCTCACTGATACTTACCCAGACATTGGTTTGTAGTTGAGACACTCCTGGCAGGACGAATGTTGTATTTTGTATATCGTACCATTAACCACATCACTTGCATGACGTCATCTGCTTTAAACAAGTATCATCTGCTTTAATTGCTCAAATTCAAATTTATAGTTAATTGATTTTATGATCTTTTAATGCGTGTCAAAAAGTTTAGCTCCGGAAAAAGACCAGTCGCCACGCGGTGTCTGATTAAAATATAAACTGTTTGTTAAATAATCATTATAATCAGGGTAAAGTAGTTAACCCTTTCCCCTATAGAAGCGCCTTTTAGCACATTCAGTTTATTCCTACGCTGAAGAAAATAGTTCCAATTTAATCAGTCATGAATATATATTATGGGGAATATTTTCTATATTCTAGCACATGGAAGCTTAAAGCAGGCTGAAAGTAAAGCAGAATGTGCCTTAAGGCGCATTCTGCTTTACTTTCAACCTGCTTTGATAAGTCACCTATCTCCAATACTATAAATAGGCTATCAGGTAAAGGGTTAAGAGGTTAACCCACTAGATTGACCATTCACACTATCGAATACGATCAGTTTGGTATTTGTATCTAAACTTGTTAGACACTCATAAGTTCGCTCAATAACGTTTTAAAGGTTATGTATGAAATAAAACAAAGTATCTAAAATAATAATTCATGACAAATACATTACGCACAAAACTAATAATGAAGGTATATGATGAATACCAGCAAAATATATTCGTGGTGCACACGTATAAACAGGTATTGGGAAGTTAGGTGACTGATGTAAAATAATGTTTGTACCACAGGTGTCTGTCGTGTGCTAATCCCCTATCCGCTCATGTGATACTCCCTCTGCAACCATACATAAAGATATTGGTCTACATAATTACAAACATGTCAAAATGTTGTCAAAATACCATAAACAACATTTTAAAGTGAACTGATTTTTTCCGTCATTGTTATATAATAACAAGGTAGGTATCTCTGAACGCTGAAAACAGGCATGGGGTCACTACAGGCACCGTAACTTTGTCAATTTCCCCGATATTCTAAAAAAAATGTGGCTTATATTTCGTGGGATGGATGCCTCGAGACATACAACAAAAAGAAAAACATCACTGAAGGACTAATGCATTCGAAAACGGGTGATGGGAAGATGCTATTTTATTCGCCTTTACAAAACTGAACAACAACACAATGCATTGCATTTAAATATATACTGACACGAAAAAGAAACTGTGCACTTTAATATTGCGTGTAACCTTTTCGGTACTAAGTTTAGAATGATAAATTTTAGCATAATGAGTGATAAAATAATTCTACACACATTGCACTAATTTAATAAATATTAAAGCGCTTGGATGTCATGCAAACGTACCAACGGCTATTATGCAATATTATGCACGTGCTACATGTACAACATGTTTACAAGTACAGATTTTCACTGACTGATATCTTTACTGATTATGCAATAATAAAATCACAGTGCATTTGAATTTAACGTGTTAATAAGCTGCCACGGCTTCAAGAAAACGAACGAATTCAGACACTTTAACACCTTAAGTCCGACGTCAGCGTCTCTGACGTCACTGGGTAGTTTGGTTGCCACCGAAATATCATCATGACTCTTCGACATCCTACATGTAACGGTCAAAATGGAAGCGTAAGAGATCAGTCAGGATCCAGCAAGCCATCACGCCAGGGTAGATACATGACGTTGACGAATTAACGTCACAAGACGTTACGTCAGGTCAATTCGTTCGAGATTTATTGCATTTGTCAGTATAAAATGAGGACATTACACATACCGATTTAAATCAATTTACTTTTTCAAAACTTTAGGAAACAATACCGATTTGCAACTTTTACTTTTAATCTCTACAGTACTGAACCTTATTAAATTAAATTGATAATCGCAAGCGAATTGCCATCGAATTGCCATCAAATCGAGCGCTTCAAAACACAAATCTTACTTTTGAATATTTTTACGCGAATTTTCCGAAGCGGTTGTGACAAAAATGGAATAGAAAAAAAATAACGAAGGCATATTTGCGTACATTTGTGAGATACACCATTCAAGAAAACTTACCCGAGGGTAAAGTTAGTACTTTGAATCGCAAGCGAATTGCCATCGAATTGCAAGCGAATTGCCATCGAATTGCAAGCGAATCGCAAAAATTGTTAATTTAACCCTTAGCCCGCCAAATAAATTGTCGTCTGCTATATTTTTCGTCTGCTTCAAGTTTCAAAGAGCTTCAAAGTTGCTCAAAATTGCTGAAAATGTTGTCCGAGTGTCAAACAGCTTGGATCCGGATGAGACGCCGAGTTACTCGGCGTCTCATCCGGATCCAAGCTGTTTGCATATGGAGCTATAGTTGTGAGTGGCAGGCTAAGGGTTAATAAGATTCAGTACTGTACTTCATTCAAGCGTTAAAAATGCATTTATAATGACACGAATTTGGTTAAAAAATAAAGCATCGTGTACAAGAAATATTTACGAACATTTTGATACCACACTTGCCTATATTTCTTTTAAAAAAGATGGAAATTTTAATTCCTAAACAAGTGCACAGTTTCTTTTTCGTATCAGTATAGAAATCTGGTGAAACTTTTAAATATTAACCAGTTCTATTTGTTTACATGGCTAACATATCAACACTGTAAAGTCGACGAGTTACTCGATGTCCGATCTGGTTCCAAACTGTTTGCATTGTAATGATGATTGTATCCCTTTACTCCATAGCTTAGAGTATAGCTTAGCACTTTCACGCATTTTATTCCTCCACTGAAGAAAACAGTTCAATTTGATAGTCATGAATATGCAACTTAAGAAATATGTTATAAATCGTAGAGATGGTAGCTTAAAGCCAAGCAGATTGAATTTAAGAGCGCGTCCGTTTTACTTTCAACCTGCATTAAATGGTCTACTGTTTTCAAAACTAGACTCATGCCCCGATTGGTAAAAAGGTTGACTAAACGTGTTTACTGGAATCGAATGGCCTATTCTCCACTGTATTTGCTGACGGAGTTGTCCTACAAACACATTGCAAGTGTGGCAATAAACTAAACAATTTAATTTATTGGTATGTTGTAAAACTAGTGTAAAAAAGTGTGTTGTTACATCGAGACCAACGTCACGTACCGGCATTATTAATCCAGAAACCTTAATTTATTGCTTTTATTGCTCCTAAAACAAAGCTCCGCACCATGGATGTCTGACACATTTGGGACCACAATGGCTTCAAATAGAAACAAATGCAAGATTAAATGGGGGCTAAGAATACAAGTACAATTTTTGTCGGTTTCCAAATAGGGCACGGTTGATAAGTCTCGAACTGATTGGACCCTGATCAGCCATATACTATATGCATGCGCGGATCTTGATCAGACATATTTATACACACATATATAATATAATTATATGTGTGTGTATAAATATGTCTGATATATACCAGACAAAAAAAGAATCGTCTACATTTAAAAAGTGTGTGCCTTTCATTTACTTTTATTCAACATCTTGGCTAGAATTGTGAGCCACACTTAGACAATTAAATGTGTTGCTTTGATACAGAAAAAGGATGTCTGCATCAGTAAAAGAAAACTTGCGTGGAAAATATGAAGTGTTTATTTAGATCTGTTTCTATGAAGTAAAGCACTATATATTATAGTAGATGTTTTTGTCTGGTATATATATGGGCGGTTTCAATAGATGTATTATGGGAGGAATAACCCGGCCGAACGCTTACCCTACTGTCAAAACGTTTGCAATGAAAAGTTCGTCTGCAAAATGTGATTTATACATTTATGAATTGTAGACACCTAAGAATGAGTGTCAAACACATTGAATCCAGATCAGACGCAGTGTCTAGCCTGGATCCAAACTGTTTGCAAAAAGAACGGAATTTTCGTTCAACAGACAAAAGGTTAACCACACAAATTGCTTAAAACGCCCTACACAAACTGTCACAAACTTTATGTACATTGATGTCGGTAAAACAGGAAGTCTCTCAAAGCAAAATGAAAGGAGCTTTCTTCTTTTCCTTCATCTTACTCAATTCTACCATCTGTCTTAAACACAGTGTGTAATATGTATACTTTAAATAGGCAAGAAAAGAATTACCTTCACGGCCACAGGGCGACAACATTTCCAGGCAGTGTTTGCTTTGTACGAATGGGTCCCTATCTCTTTCTTAATGCTTGTTTGAGTATGAGCTGCGTGGCTAGAAAACAGTTGTTGTAGACAGACGAAATTTTGAGCTATCACATAAGAAACGTAATTGCCGAAGTATAATTGGCAATTTTGCGTTCACTGCTACTGGCTTAATAAAGATCCTGATCAACCGACAGTTGATCAGGATCTACACTCTTCGTTATTATTCTAGGGACGTGGTTTAACCCTTTAAAAGCGCCATTTAGCGCATTCAGTTTATTCCTCCATTGAAGAAAATACCTCCATTATATTCAGGCAGGAACATGTACTATAAGAAATAGTTTCTAAATCCTAGCAAACGGTGGTTTAAAGCAGGCTGAAAGTAAAGCAGAATGCGCATTAAGGCGCATTCTGCTTTACTTTCTACCTGCTTTATGTGTTCACCGGCCTGTCTTCAAAACAAGAAACAGGTTATGAGGAAATGAATTACACCGCTTTTATTGAGGTATGCTCATTAGAAAAAATAGTACCGATGAATTATGCGGACGACAGGCCCTATCTAACTGACTGATGGGCTCATCGTGTATAGACAATTCTTTGAGACGTAACTAAACGTTCACAGCTAAGATTGATTTTCGGTTTCCTGGGCGAGCAAACTAGACTAAATAGTTTACTTAAAGAATTAATAATTCAAAATTAAGTACGCTCTCGCGGCATTGTCTTTCTCAGATTTTCAGTTACACAAGTAGTTATTCAAAACATCATGGTTGGAAACCTCCAACAAAGGTAACATAATTATAGACGTGTGATTTGAGTTAACAATGTAGGAGGTATTAAAGGAATATGTTTTTATGTAAAATCCGGGGAATCCAGCGTCGCTGCTCAAGCAACATTTTTGTACATGTAGCTTATTTAAATTGATTTCTTAAACTACTCGAATTGACGTCCACCCAGCCATTGATGATTCGAAGGTTTAAATAGCATTCTACCACATATTCTATCATGTTTCTTATATTGTTCAATTTACCAAATGGAAAAACCGAGAATAGGTTGAACACTAATTAATACTAAAGTGGTGGTGTTAGTGGTATGATTTTAAAAGCATCCTCTTTAGTATCATCAAATACGAATTGAAACTCCTTAAAAGACAAAATACCATTGTGCACTGTTCACTAAGTTCGAAAGGGCTGTTTGTGAAGATGTCCTGTAGACTTGTTCTTCAGGAAAATGTTTTGTGTGTCTGGCTCGTTAAACTAACAATGATATATGATAATGCAGTTTGAGCTTCCAGCAGCGCAGAAGTTAATAATGTAAAGCACGAAGAACGGGGGTAGCATGTACCTAACGAATATGTCTGTAAGGTTAAGGACCTTTGCTCAGCATGGAATATTTATATTGTTCTGTGTCAACAATACCACTAGTATCTATAATTATGTATATTGTCTGCTAAACCAATTTTCTGCCTTACCCCATGCAAACAGTCTGATCATGTAACAATGCTGCCTGTCAGAATCTAAACTTTCTAAACTGATATCAAGGAGTCTTACTACAACTTCCTAAACTTCCTAAACACAAATAAGATTTAACTTATCACTCCCACTCACAAGAGGCAACTGTGTCAGGATATAGTTGATGTGTCTACTCCATATTAATATAAAACTGAACATTTCTGATATTGAAAGTTGCTTTTAAGATGCTGCTTGTCTTGTATATCAAATTGATTTTGATACAAAAAAGTGAAGTGTTTAATAACAAAGGACAAAAATCCTATAACAACTGACGACATAATTATTGGCTTTGCACTTGTGGTCAAAATTTAAAGTAGATAACTTTTAAGCTGTGGAAGGATTGCTCTGAACAAACACCGACGTGGACAAAATAAAACAAGAGCCGTATACGGGACTTAATCGCTCACCTGGAACCGTTGATGTAAATGTAACATATTATCTTGGAAAACTGATACATTATGAAAATATGACTGTGCCAATTGTTCAGTCGATTTTGCTGTGTGCCAAATATCTATAAGCTCAGGGTACTATGGTGTATGACATGAAGATTGTTTTAAAGTTTCATGGAAAAAATCTATTATAACTCTTGTGTCCTAGATACCGGTATGCAATGGACCGAAACCACTTTCACACTATTGGTTAAGTACATCTCGAAGTTTCACCATGCCAAGTATTAAAGCACTGACCATATTTTCAGAGAAGAAGATGTTTGAAGTTTCACTATATAACTGTATATAAAGTTGATACCCCCGGAGTGGAGACATTTTTTAGCCCAGGGGCATAATTTTAACAATCATGATAGATGACTTCTGGATGATGCTTTATGCCAAATATCTAAGCTCAGGGTAATGTAGATTCAGACAAAAAGATTTTGAAGTTTTAATCAAAATAAATATATTTTAGCTACTGTGTCCTAGGTATGCCACGAACAAGGACAATTTGAACAACATTGGTGAAGTACTTCTAGAGGTGTCATCATGCCAAATATCAAAGCTCTGGCCACATTTGTTTCAGTGAAGAAGATGTTTGAAGATTTAATGATATAACTATATGGTTTCAGAGAAGAAGATTTTTTAAGTTTTAATTGAAAAAATCTTGTTTTGGCTCATGTGACCTAGATATGGCATTGATTGGAAATATTTTAACATCTTTGAAAGAAGACCATATAAGAATCATTCCTGCCAAGTTTGGTAAAATTCCATCAAGTGGTTTAGGATGAGATGTTGTTTAAAGAAATTGTTGACGAAACGGAACATTGTAGATTAAAATGTGATGCTGAAGGGACTAGTCTTATATCACATGTTAATCTATTCTGTACACAACAGTATTGTTCAACATTTTTATTGGTGGTTTGTCAATTTGTTTTGGTGAATTTACGGATGAGTGTACCGTAAACCTACCTCGACAAGCACGCACGCGACCTCCTGCCAAACCTTCATACTTCATTGAGCTGCAACATGTCTTTAACATTCTCAATTAATCTTCGTCCGAGTGCTTCTTCCAACAGGACGTCAGTGTATTTTAAATATTGAAGGATACGTCAATTCGAGTTTCGATTTCAAGCACTTTCGCACATTATGTTTGTGACCAAATACAGCCGCATCCTGGTTTAATGATGAATACCTACCACTGACGTTTACGACAGGTAGCTAATCCAGGACTCATGTACACACTGAATGTTGAATTGGACAATTCCACTTTCTTATACGTTTCTGTTCACAACTTTAACTATTTAGGATTTACTTTATAATTTATTGCAAAATTAAAATGCACCAAACGGTTCAGATCGCAATCAGGGCCCTTTGATCTGGGAATTCGGTGTTTGCACAGGATACATGTACATGTAATTGTATATTTCACAGACACACTGTTTGCACAGGATACATGTAATTGTATATTTCACAGACACACTGTTTGTACAGGATACATGTAATCGTATATTTCACAGACACACTGTTTGTAAAGGACGAGTATACATGTCGTTAGATCTCAATGGCTTAACATCTGCACTGTACACAGCGATATTGTAGTGATATTTAACCGTCGATTTGAGTACAAAGAAGATTGACATTGTTTAGCCGTCATGCTTCACTGCATCTTATTAGGAATCTACGCTCCGAGTTGACAGAAATGATTGCCTCAAGTGTGAAACGTCAATTTGACGTCAAAATGACGTTGAACCGACTTCGTCGAGGTATACATACTATCGACGTACGTAACCGTTTGTTACAATCATAGCAGGAAAGTCAAATAAAAAATAGTTTTTAAGGTTATAAAAGTTGTGTTTACGCTGTGACCAAGTTTGGACTAAGTATAGTCAGTATAAATGATAATACTTAGGTTTTCCGCATACGCATTGGTATATGGGCCGGGTGACGTTACATGGCCTTGCTATAGAAACTGTAACCAATGGACTGTTCTATTGAGATACTTTGTATTTTGTAAATATATTTAGAATATATAAAACTTCGTGCAGTGAAAAGATAAATATATTTCTAACCGACATCGCACACACCTCTATATAATCAAAGAAAGAACGTATCTGTGTGTAAATTCTCAATAAAACACGCACGCGCTGTAACGTCTTAACGTGGCGTTATATGGCTTCGAAAATACGTACACCAAGAAATGTTGTGCCGTTGCTACAGTGAAAATTGTGGTAAAATTGGAGTGTTAGAATCGAACAAATGAATTGGTACCAGTGTTTTACCGTGCAATAAAACACGAGTAGTCGTTAAGATGCTGGTAATAAAATCACTCGGCCTTCGGCCTCGATATATTACTACGCATTCAAACGTTGGATACGTCCTAAAACAATATCATCATCAAACGTACATTTAAAGCTTATTATCGGGAAAACAAATATTAAGAAATGTGAATAGTTTGCCGTAAAGGTGATATGGTTCAAAGGTGATGCAGTCTGTAAACATAATTACTTTGCATCAATACATCAATCACTTACGAAACCAGTCCGTGCATCATCTTCATTGTCCCCGAGGAACAATAGAAGATTGCACTTTAATAGTGTTTATTCCAGCAAATCAAATTGACATAGCCAATGGTTTATGATATTTTATGACCTCTGCAACCAATGTGTCATTGTCTTCCTTGGAAATATACGGCAAGACAAAATCTCAAGAGGTCCAAATCAACCTACAGTTTGAAGACAACCATTTACAAGACTGTCATGATTGAGCATGTGTATCATCTTATTGTCTGTCCCCTTAATATGCTTTTAACAAACGTAAACTAATATGTATTTAGGCTTTGCCTATGGACGGAAAAAAGCAAAATTGTACTAATGAAAACGGAATAGATCTATCGCCAGTGTGTGGTCAGCGCTCTTGTATCAGTTCGTTGTGTATTCCAGATCACACTCGAGGCTACGCCTCTCGTGACCGAGATCTGGATTACACAATCGACTCGAACTTTTATTATAAACCTAAATTGTTTGGGACAAGATCTATATGTTGTTACCCAATAATCAAATAGATATATGAGCACCCGTGTATACAATGTTAAAAGTTAAAACTCCTCCGTACAGCTATATTATAATATCTGAAACTATTTTTGGAAGTCACATGACCACCAATAATGACGTCATTATTTATATTGATGACGTCTTGGTAATCCGTTATTTTTATCGGTTCGATTGAGAAGTAGCTTATTGCAAATAACGTTCATTTTCAGCGTTAAAGGGCATGAATTGAACTGTTTGAAATTTTGTCATTTGGAGGAAATCATTACAAGTGAGCGTTGTGGGTTAAATTCATTCTTAAAATGGTTTAAAAATATCACCGAAATCGGGAATTCCGAAACGTCACGCACAACTCTTCGTAAAAGCCGTGACGTCATCACCCAAGATGTCAGCCCCCATGTTTTGTAGTTGCCTAGTTTTGAGGAAATTATTCACGCGCAAATCAAACACTTTTCAAAGTCTGTCAGTGATTGAATAGAATTGGACTACCTTTGATTTTAGCATGCATTACTTAAGAACAAATAAAAGGCAAGCCTTTTTTCCGTATTATACCATTAAAAAGTACCAAGTTATAGTCTACTTTCAGTCTGATCGACCGCTCAGCCGACTGTACATTCACTCCCCTGATCATTGAGCTATCTAGCCTACAATATTGAGCACTGCAAACATATGGCGCGTTGGCTGCCGCAGAACCGGCTCAGACGGTACATATCTTGCTCAAGAACATTCCTGAACATCATCGGGGATTCGGAAAAATCCCCTAGTCAAGCCGCTGGTCCGGCGGGGGATCGAACTCACGATCCCTGGTACCGTATTCCAACGTGTTACCACAGGACTACTACCACCAAGTTAATAGTATTTACTATACAATCGATGAAAAGGAAGGTATCATTTGCCTTTAAAATGAAACTTAACAAAAACGCAAAGTACTAAATGGTATTTTGAAAATATAGGTACAGTTGAATCTGCCTTTAACGTCCACTAAGTTAATTAAATATTATGTGTATAAGGCAGATGACTGTTTTTCCATTTCATGATCAAATTATTTGGGAGAGTTTTACCCCTTCACCGCTTTATTGTCGTTTGCTTCAGTATTGTTGTCTGCAAGACACGTTTCAAAGTTCGATTTAAGGTTGTATGACTTAATAAATATCGATAAGAATTTCAAACAGTTCGGGGCCTGATCAGACGCCGCTTTACGCGGCGTCTGATCAGGACCAAAACTGTTTGCAAAGCGCTTTAAGGTGTCATAAAGAGTGAAAGGGTAAAAGTAAGGTGAAAGTAAAACAGAAGGTTTCTTTAGGAGCTTACTGTGTTTCTGTCACCTTTCTTTAAACTGCCACCACTCTTTATACAATTAATAGCCTTCTTTTTAGAGCCATTCATTGCAACATGAACAGCAACATGTTGGATCCCGGCTAGACGGGGAGTTACTCAGAGTTTGTTATGGTCTCAAAACTGTTTGCAATAAACAAAAAAAGGAATTAAGTGTAAATGCGGCTATGGGTAAATAATAGGACAATTTGCACTGTCCTGTGTAAGTAATTATGATTTTTGAGCTTTAATTTATGGTTCGTAGTTATTTTTGTTTGCAGAATATGTTTCAGCCAATAGCTTTTATTTAATATAAAGTGTTCAATAGATATCCTTTACTATTGACTGCAATATTGTATCAAGATTAGTTTATACGTTTTAACCACGAACTTAGCGCCTTGTGTGACAATATAGATTTTCTGGGTATTGGTTTGAAACCAGATGAAATTTAGACTTAAGGCGATTGTTCTGCGGCAATATGATAGGTGGGACAAACGGTTTTTATCCTGATCAAAGGCCATACTGTTTACGTTTTGTGTAAAATGTTGCAAATATTTTGCTAATATACCAAGTCGAGAGGTCAGATAGCGCCAGATATATGACAACAATATTATTTCTACCAATACCTTGTTCGATCGTTGTTATTTGAAAATACTGACAACTTCAGATTAAAGAAAGACAATGTAATTGATTAGTTGGGTATGTATCCAATAGGTTTAACCCCTTCACTGCTCTGACGTCCTCTACTTCAAACAACAAGCTTTTATTTCTTAATTTTTAACTTTATATAAATTAACTTCAGTGATACTTGAATAATCTTCGAGCAGTTTATTTTCTAGTCAGACGCTACGTAACGAAACGTCTGATCAGGATTCAAACTGTTTGTAAATGACTATGTAGTCTGGGCAAGACAGTGATGGGTTAATGTTTCTGTTCACTATGTATTTCCACGGTGTAGATAAGGTAAGCCTAGGATTGATGTAGACGGCACCTCCTGTCTTATTTGATGTATTGGATAATCTATCCGAGACCATTGTTAAAGGCAAATAATTTAGGTTTCAAATGTGAGTGATTTGCTGAACACACGCAGACACCTCTTTGTAACAGTTTCATTAACAATAAGATACGATGGTATTATATAACTAGGTTGTGTTTGGGTGTGATACCATTATCGTGATTGTATTAGTGTTTTCTTCTGATCTGTCAGAGTTATTTTTAGATTAGAACATTCTAAAACTTTAAAAGGGATGAGTTTTCTATAGTTAGAGATACGGTTAGCTGTATTTTTTGTGCATTTGTCTTTCCCGTTTAAACGCAAACGCAATGTACTAAATTTTAACTATATTTTTAATCTGAGTAGCAAACAGGTTGAAACCTGATCAGACGCCGGGTAAGCCGGCGTCTGATCTGGCTTCAACCTTTTTGCAACGGACATAGTAGTTTTTAGCATATACACGTTTATTGAGAATGAATAACATATCAGTAAAATTAGCGCAGCTGTCTCGTGCTACGAGGATCATGCTTTTCTCAAGCTGGAAAGTACGACTATATAGATCCGATGTAACCCAGTTATCTATTTACCATTATGAACTATTCTGTTCTAAAAACAACTCTGACAGGTCAGAAAAATCGAAAAATACTTATATTCATAATATGTAATGGTCGCCTGTAAATTTCGTCGTCTGCAACGACTTACAGTTAAGAAATGAATTGCGTACATGTACTTCCGGTGCGGTATTCATGCGGTTAGGAAACTCGGTCGTTTTTACTAGCAAAAATAGTTATTCTTTGCTAGTAAAATGGACTGAGTTTCATAACCGCTTGAATACCAGAAGTACGCAATTTTGTTAACTTTTTATTTGTATTATCAACCGATATCCATAATAACATATCAGCCTGTAACCATTTTATCCGTTATTATGCATTGCCAATCGTAGTTCGACTACTATAAATGGTAAGAACAATATAGTTAAAACCAGTTGGAGGTTTCGAGGTTAGACTTATATGATAAAATTTCGTTTGCATTCCCTATGAGATAATTAAATAATTCACAATTTACCTTTCAATAAACATTATAGTCGTTAATTATTAATCATTTTTAAAAATGACTATACTAAATCTGGATATTTATTGCTGCCTAGCGTTAAAATATTTCATTTCGTTACAATTGTCCCCCTCAGGCATTGGCAATTTACAGATAATACACTTAATATTATAAAAGTAGTTAACATATTTATATGACAAATATAGACAACAACATTAGACATGAATATGTAATCTCCCTTTCGGCTAGACTATTTGCGTCAAAGTATCAACAGCAATCGCGTTTAATTTTAAAGCGTTAAGATTTACTGCACTAGTTTCTAGAGTTGGCTGAACTTATTTACGTTAATTTGGAATAAATCCTAATTCACTCGAAAAACTGCTATGTGTACATGTACAGTGGAGAATCTGTTATTCTTTCCCGTTTAAACGCAAACGTACGCAAACGCAAAGCACTAAAACGTAGAAAAGAACAACTTTTGAACAATTCTGATAATTCATGTTTATCTTGGTGGCAAACAGTTTGGAGCCTGATCAGACGCCGGGTTACCCGGCATCTGATCTGGCTCCAAACTGTTTGCACTGCAAATAATAGTGTTAGCGTAAACGCGTTTATTGGGAAAGAATAACAGATTATCCACTGTATGTGTAACAAGACACACTACCGAAAATCCGATTTTAAGTATTTCACTTTCTCGTCATTAAATTATTTGTTTAATATACAGTGGAGAATCTGTTATTCTTTCCCAATACACGCTAAAACTATTATTTGCAGTGCAAACAGTTTGGAGCCAGATCAGACGCCGGTAACCCGGCGTCTGATCAGGCTTCAAACTGTTTGCCACCAAGATAAACAAGAATTATCAGAATTTGTCAAAAATTGTTCTTTTCTACGTTTTAGTGCTTTGCGTTTACGTACGTTTGCATTTAAACGGGAAAGAATAACAGATTATCCACTGTACGTTGGGTCCAACATAGATCCAAACGCTCAAGTCGCAATAGGAAGGGTAATGTTTAAACGTGAACACTATTATGGGCTGGATGAGAAATAATAAGCAAACTATAACTAGGCATTCCATAATGTGAACAAACTTCGTCAGCTGCTTTAATACACATGTAAAGACACTGCTGCAAATTAGTTTGTATCAACTATGCCATTATGATGAGAATGAATCTCTCTAATGAAATAAGTAATAAATACATGTACATTCACGCTCAGTAGTTGGTTAATTCAATAGCCACTTGGCAGTAAACGCACATGTGTGAAATAGTAATTACAATTTACTTGATTATATATTTTACTATCATTATATAACTTGTATAGAATGAATAACACATTTGAAAGACAAGTCAATAAAAACTATTTTCTGTTCGGATCAGTTTTTAAGAGCTGCACCAACGGTTGCTAGTTCTGTCGAAAAATAAATCTCTTTCATCAGGAATCACGAGTAATTCATAGTATTCACCTCTCTAAATTTCTAAACTACCAAACCATGCGTTAAACCTCATCATACTATACGATACCTGATAATTCGGCGGCTGTTCAGGATCCTAACAGCTCTACAATTAAAATAAAAGCCTACTTCATTTAACCCTTTCTCTCTCAACGACGCTTAAAAACGCGCTTTCAAACAATTTGGATCCTGATCAAACGCCGCGTCACGCTATAAAGTTTCTTCAGTCATACTGCCGTATATTTAACTTTGAAACTATATTACAGACAACAATACTGAAGCAGACGACAATATAGCGGTGTAGGGGTAAAAATCTCCCGAATAATTTGAGCATGAAAGGATAAAAGAGGAAATGACATGATCTCCTCCATACGATCCGATCCGATCCAAAGATACTGCTCTCCGATCACCAACCAGACTATATTTGAAGCAGTCCAGGATTTCATTGTAAAAAACAAAAGGTTTTCTCAGTAGTGCAACTATTATCCGAACGGCATGTGATGCATCTCCTGTGTATCTGTACCTCCTTTGTCCGCTGCACCACCGCTCCACGAACCCCACAACACTCTCCCAATCGTATTAACTTAGTTATAATTGAAAACATAAAAATTATTCAAATAGTTTGTGCCCGTTTATTCAAGGCGTATTATTCTAGAACAACAATGTTTCCAATGATATGTTCACTTTTAAGGAGAAGAACCTGATAAGCATCATTTAGGGTTCCGTTCTAATCCTAATTATGCTGTCAAATATGTGAATATTCATGCAATGTTTTTCCTGAATAAAATATATTTAACCTAATGCAATCATAAACCTTCCTGATTCGTCCCAAGAGTATAACATTAACACGGTATAAACTCTAGTTTCGAAACGACTACAAAACATGCAACTTATAGTCACCCGAACTAGCAGAATGGCTGAAGCATTCTCCTTGAGATACCAAACATAAATTTTACATTTGTTGTATGTAGCATCCAAATATGTTACATTATTTTATTATTTGTAAAGTGTCTGCTAGTTTAGTCAAACCACTGTATCGAAAGACAAACACAAGAAAGTACAGTTGAAACATGATACATGTAGTTTGACCACGTTTAAATCGACCTTACCAGACAGTATTTAATAAGTTTATTTTCGATTAATCGATCTCGTTAAGTTCAAACATACCTATATTTCAAAGTTAAAACGTGGCTAAGCCACGTTTTAACTTTAAATTATGGGTATGTTCGAACTAAAACGAGTTCGAATTAACGAGTTTGGACAGTAATAAAATGTTATCACCAACATTGCCAAACCAAGCTAAATTATGATCACTCGAAATAACGTGTGTTGGAGTACATGGTAGTTAGCTTCTGTTAATTAAACATATTCAACCCCATGTACTCGTCAGTTACAAACAGTGTACACGTGAGGATTACACTTGTCTACACTGTTTGTCATTTTGAAATATATTGTCAAAATCAACCCTTAATAGTACAAAAATGGACTAGACTTAATTGGACATTGTAATTGCCCACTAATAGTTTCAGGGGTGAATGAGTTAACTGATAGTCTTCATTGGTTTCACTTGGTGGATTCGTTGGTTGCGATTCACCTCCGATACTTGTATACACTGATTAATTCTTATCGTGCCAAGCGCTGTGACTAACATTTGCAAACTGTTTGGCACTCATATTCAACGTGTCTTCGGTAAAAAAAACAAAATACATGTATTTTTTTTTATTTGTTTCGCAGACGATACATTTGAAGCAGACGACAATTCAGCACAATAAGGGCTAAACGTCGTGTTTTTGATTGCTTGGTATGTTAGATGCCGGTTTAGGTATCTATTTCAGTTTTTAGATCCTACAATGTAACTCATTCCTCAAACGATGTATAGAACGACCACATATATTAAAGAAAAACTATAGGTTAATACAGGCCAAGACTAAAGCAGAAAGCTACTGAAAAGCGTGCTGTTTTACTTTCGTTCTGTACGAAGAAGTGAATTCAAGTGATTTTAAAGCGATGCATTCTTCTTCAAAGAATAGCCGCTTGATACAGGTTTTATCGTACAATTTATCTTATATAATTAAGCATTTTCTAACAGAAATGTTTAAGATAATATAACATTGTTTCCGAAAGATAAATTAGCTGTTTATTTAATTCACAAAAGAAACAAGTTTCTGAAACATAAATTGGCTGATTATTCAATTCTCAAAATAACAATAGAACATTAATTTGATACTTGTATTTTCTTTATATCTGATTAATTCTGCCTCTGTTCTGCGTAACATGTATCACAGAACACATTGATTTCCCAGCATGCGTCAAACAAATATTATATTTTCGTATTCATTAATTGTCTTCTAAGCGGATGATGTATGCTTACGTTCGGCACTGCTGTCAAGCTTATTGTCTAAGATGATAGATTGCTCAGGTGGAAGCATTTATATAATACTATTATACGCTGATTTACGATGACACGTGAACGTGGCTCAAAGGTAAACCTTTCTGAACAACGACTAGAAAGTGTTCAAATCACTGGTGCAAAGACGCTTTAAATTATTAAACCCTAAATATTTAGAGGAATAATTCAAATTTCCGATCAAGTCTAGTACATTATAACTATTCAGGTTTGTTTATACATATATAAATTACAACAATTAGAAACCCTGAAAACCCTGATCAGGGTGCTCCTTTAGGGGCACTTAAATAGTGTGTCCATTGTTTGTATGCGACAGTTGTAGTCTTTAAAGAGACACTGTTTGTAAAGTAGGTAATACTCGTCGCTAGGGTTTAAGTATTAAATGAGCAAGAGATTGCGTTTATATGACAAGGGTAGAAACTTAATTGTACAGCGCCCAAATGAATATTTACTAATCTAATGAATTTTTTCACGAGCGTTTTGATATTTACAGTGGATAATATGTTATTCTTTCCCAATAAACGCGTTTATGCTAAAACTATTATTTCCACTGCAAACAGTTTGGAGCCAGATCAGACGCCGGGTAACCCGGTGTCTGATCAGGCTCCAAACTGTTTGCCACCAAGATAAACATGAAATATCAGAATTGTCCAAAAGTTGTTCTTTTCTACATTTTAGCGCTTTGCGTTTGCGTACGTTTGTGTTTAAACGGGAAAGAATAACAGATTCTCCACTGTAGGATGTTAAATCATTTTGTAATAATCATTATTACCTTTCTCCGGGTTAACTGTTTTTATCTCCTACCTGTGGGTGTTGTGTGTGTCACCAAAAATATATCAAAAAAATATTATTATCTTATTACATCGAAAGAAAGCTAATGAAATGCAAGTTTGGCTTGGAACGGCGCCCAATTCCATGAATTACAGAGCGCGAGTCCAAGGCAAGTGTTACACGAACAACACCATCATGTAGCCAGTTGTTTCGAGAACACACTGTGTGGAAGCCTGTTTGGATGTCATTTAATTCTCCCAAAAACTCTATAGATAGTTTCAATTCATATTTAAGTAGTGTCCATTGTTTGCATCCGGCAGTTGTAATCTTTAAAGAGACACTGTTTGTAAAGTAGGTAATACTCGTCGCTAGAGTTCAAGTAATTAAATGAGCAAGAGAATGCGTTTATATGACAAGGGTAGAAAATTAATTGTACAGCGCTAAATGGGTTCAGGACACTAATGTCAGATCCTGGTGACTATGACCTCTGCTTTTGTAACTGGGAAATGCTTGTCCAAATCCTGTCCGTAGATGTACACTACGCAAATTCCAAGTCTCTTTGATCTTCACCTTTACCTCTGACCCTGGCAAATAAATACGAAAGAAGACTCAAGCAGGAAACGCAACACAAACAATACACACACCTCTAAAGCAGAACACACACACAGCCATACCATAACAAACACACACCCACACACACACACAAACACACAACAAACACACACACACGCAATGCCACACACCAAACAGAAAACAATACGCAAGACAAACATAATAGACTGGTCGGACATCTCAGAAATATGCTCCACAAAAGTGTAAGAGGCATTTTTGGGGAAAAGTTGACAAGCCACCTTTTTATCATAATAAAAGTGTGCTGAATCCATTTAGGGTGCCTGTCACCCTCTCCGGTGCCTTGAAAGCCCAAAAATGATAAAAAACAAAATGGCCGCCAAAACGCTATTTTTCGCTATTAAATCCAATCTTTTTGGGATTAAATATACCTAATACATCTGCTTCTCCTAATCTATATGGTTTATCACAACAAATCTTCACAAGAATGTTCCAGGGTAGATTCTCCATCACAAAATTGATAACATGAATATGTCTGTCTGGTTGCCATGGCAACCAAAGTAAAAAATAGAGAAATCTTAAAAAAATAAAATTCTTGTAAAATAAATCACATGGTCCAAAGCTCAGATACTTTATTGATATATAACAGACCCCCTTTTAACCATAATTTAAGTGATTTGAATTCAGTGTGTTGCCTATCCCACTCTCCAATGAAGTTTAAGGCCAAACATGGGTAAAAAACAACACAAAATGGCCACCAAAAAGCTAATTTTCGTTATTCTATGCAGTCTTTCTTGGATCAAATACGCAATACATTTTCCTCTCCTAAACCACATGGCTGATAACAACCAACTGTACAATGATTTGTTTTGGGTCAATCTCTTTAAAAATGATTTCATGCAAACTTTTAAGCTCGCCTGTACGTAGTACATGACGAGCTATTGCAATACCCCCGGTGTAGTCGTCGTCGTCGTCGTTGTCGTCGTCGTTGTCGTCGTTGTCGTCGGCGTCGTCGTGAACGGCGTAAACAATTTTAAGAAAATGTCTATAACTTCTATGTCCCTTGAGTTATTGCTTTCATAGTTGGTATGTGTGTGTATATGGACAAGACTTTCCATGCACAGAAATGTTTTGACCCCTGTGACCTTGACCATGAACTTAGGGCCTGCGTTTAGGTTTCGAAATATGCGTTTAGGTTTCGAAAAATGCCTTTAAACTTCTATGTCCCTTCAGGTATTGCTTCCATAGTTGGTATGTGTGTGTATATGGACAAGACCTTTCCATGCACAGAAAATTGTTGACCCCTGTGACCTTGACCTTGAACTTATGGCCTGCGTTTAGGTTTCGAAATATGCGTTTAGGTTTCGAAAAATGCCTTTAACTTCTATGTCCCTTCAGGTATTGCTTCAATAGTTGGTATGTGTGTGTATATGGACAAGACCTTTACATGCACAGAAAAATTTAGACCCCTGTGACCTTGACCTTGAACTTAGGGCCTGCGTTTAGGTTTCGAAATCTGCGTTTAGGTTTTGAAAAATGCCTTTAACTTCTATATCCATCAAGGTATTGCTTCCATAGTCGGTATGTGTGTGTATATAGACAAGACCTTTCCATGCTCAGAAAAATTTAGACCCCTGTGACCTTGACCTTGAACTTAGGGCCTGCGTTTAGGTTTCGAAATCTGCGTTTAGGTTTCGAAAAATGCCTTTAACTTCTATGTCCCTTGAGGTATTGCTTCAATAGTTGGTATGTATGTATATATGGGCAAGACCTTTACATGCAAAGAAACATTTAGACCCGTGTGACCTTGACCTTGGAATAAGGGCCTGTGTTTAGGTTTCGAAAGCTGTGTTTAGGTTTAGAAAAATGCCTTTTACTTCTATGTCCTTTGAGGTATTGCTTTCATAGTTGGTATGTATGTGTATATGGACAAGACCTTTACATGCACAGAACATTTTGACCCCTGTGACCTTGACCTTGAACTAATGGCTTGTGTTTAGGTTTCGAAATCTGCGTTAAGGTTTTGAAAAATGCCTTTAACTTCTATATCCCTTACGGTATTGCTTCCATAGTCGGTATGTGTGTGTATGTAGACAAGACCATTCCAAGCTCAGAAAAATTTAGACCCCTGTGACCTTGACCTTGAACTTAGGGCCTGCGTTTAGGTTTCGAAATCTGCGTTTGGGTTTCGAAAAATGCCTTAAATTTCTATGTCCCTTGAGGTATTGCTTCCATAGTTGGTATGTGTGTGTATATGGACAAGACCTTTCTATGCTCAGAACAATTTAGACTTCTGTGACCTTGACCTTGAACTTAGGGCCTGCGTTTAGGTTTCCAAATCTGCGTTTAGGTTTCGAAAAATGCCTTTAAACTTCTATGTCTCTTCAGGTATTGCTTCCATAGTTGGTATGTTTGTGTATATTGACAAGACCTTTTCATGCACAGACAATTTTGGACCCCTGTGACCTTGACCTTGAACTTAGGGCCTGCGTTTAGGTTTCGAAATATGCGTTTAGGTTTCGAAAAATGCCTTTAACTTCTATGTCCCTTGAGGTATTGCTTCAATAGTTGGTATGTGTGTGTATATGGACAAGACCTTTACATGCACAGAAAAAGTTAGACTCCTGTGACCTTGACCTTGAACTTAGGGCCTGCGTTTAGGTTTCGAAATCTGCGTTTAGGTTTCGAAAAATGCCTTTAATCTTCTATGTCCCTTCAGGTATTGCTTCCATAGTTGGTATGTTTGTGTATATGGACAAGACCTTTGCATGCACAGACAATTTTGGACCCCTGTGACCTTGACCTTGAACTTAGGGCCTGCGTTTAGGTTTCGAAATATGCGTTTAGGTTTCGAAAAATGCCTTTAACTTCTATGTCCCTTGAGGTATTGCTTCAATAGTTGGTATGTGTGTGTATATGGACAAGACCTTTACATGCACAGAAAAGGTTAGACTCCTGTGACCTTGACCTTGAACTTAGGGCCTGCGTTTAGGTTTCGAAATCTGCGTTTAGGTTTTGAAAAATGCCTTTAACTTCTATATCCATCAAGGTATTGCTTCCATAGTCGGTATGTGTGTGTATATAGACAAGACCTTTCCATGCTCAGAAAAATTTAGACCCCTGTGACCTTGACCTTGAACTTAGGGCCTGCGTTTAGGTTTCGAAATCTGCGTTTAGGTTTCGAAAAATGCCTTTAACTTCTATGTCTCTTGAGGTATTGCTTTCATAGTTGGTATGTATGTATATAAGGGCAAGACCTTTACATGCAAAGAAAAATTTAGACCCGTGTGACCTTGACCTTGGATTAAGGGCCTGTGTTTAGGTTTCGAAAGCTGTGTTTAGGTTTAGAAAAATGCCTTTTACTTCTATGTCCTTTGAGGTATTGCTTTAATAGTTGGTATTATGTGTTTATGGACAAGACCTTTACATGCACAGAAAATGTTTGACCCCTGTGACCTTGACCTTGAACTTATGGCTTGTGTTTAGGTTTCGAAATCTGCGTTTAGGTTTTGAAAAATGCCTTTAACTTCTAGATCCCTTAAGGTATTGCTTCCATAGTCGGTATGTGTGTGTATGTAGACAAGACCATTCCAAGAAAAATTTAGACCCCTGTGACCTTGACCTTGAACTTAGGGCCTGCGTTTAGGTTTCAAAAATCTGCGTTTAGGTTTCGAAAAATGCCTTAAACTTCTATGTCCCTTGAGGTATTGCTTCCATAGTTGGTATGTGTGTGTATATGGACAAGACCGTTCTATGTTCAGAACAATTTAGACTCCTGTGACCTTGACCTTGAACTTAGGGCCTGCGTTTAGGTTTCCAAATCTGCGTTTAGGTTTCGAAAAATGCCTTTAACTTCTATGTCCCTTGAGGTATTGCCTTCATAGTTGGTATGTATGTGTATATGGGCAAGACTTTTACATGCAAATAAATATTTAGACCCGTGTGACCTTGACCTGGAACTTAGGGCCTGTGTTTAGGTTTCCAAATGTGTGTTTAGGTGTAGAAAAATGCCTTTAACTTCTCTGTCCTTTGAGTTATTGCTTTCATAGTTGGTATGTATGTGTATATGGACATTACCTTTCGATGCACAGAAACATTTAGACCTATGTGACCTTGACCTTGAACTAATAGCCTGTGTTTAGGTTTCGAAATGTGCGTTTAGGTTTCGAAAAATGCATTTAACTTCTATATCCTTTGAGGTATTGATTTCATAGTTGGTATGTGTGTGTATATGGACAAGACCTTTCCATGCACAGATACATTTGGACCCTTGTGACATTGACCTTGAACTTAGGGCCTGTGTTTAGGTTTTGAAAAATGCCTTTTACTTCTATGTCCCTTGAGGTATTGCTTTCATAGTTGGTTTATGTGTGTATATGGACAAGACCTTTCCAGGCACAGCAAAATTTAGACCCTGTGACCTTGACTTTGAACTTAGGGCCCATGTTTAGTTTCGAAATCTGTGTTTTGGTTTCTCAAAATTTTTATTACTCCTATGTCCATTGAAATATTCCTTTCATATTCAGTTTACATGTGTATATGGACAAGATCTTTCCTTGCATGCAAAATGTTTGAGCCCTCTGACCTTGACCTTGAACTTAGGACCCGCGTTTAGGTTTTGAAATCTGTGTTTTGGTTTCTCAAAATTTTTATTACTCCTATGTCCATTGGAATATTTCTTTCATATTTGGCATGCATGTGTATATGGACACGACATTTCCATGCATGCAAAAAAATTAGCCCAGTGTCCTTGACCTTGAACTAAGGTCGCGAAAGGTTTTAGGTTTCGAAATCTGCGTTTAGGTTTCAAAAATGCTTATAATTCCTATGTCCCTTGAGGTGTTATTTTCATATTTGATTTGCCAGTGTATATGGACAAGACCTTTCCATGCAGGCAAAAAGGTTGACCTCTGTGACCTTGAGTGTGCTTTTAAGTTTCTAAAGGTGCCGGTGGCGAGCTTTGTTGTCTCTCTGACAACTCTTGTTGTTGCCATGGTAACCAAAGTTAAAATCAGGTTGGTTTAATTTTTGTCAAAATTTGCTAACTTTGGGCTAATTGGGCTAATTGGACATCACAGAGAGAGAGAAGCGGATATAGAGGTACCCGGGCGATACCAACTATTCTTCAATGGAGCCCATGGTTCTTTTGTATGCCTAGAACATGTATAAAGCACTTATACATTGTACATAGGTACAAAATAACCATAGCGAAATTGGCGGATAAGGAGCATTTTTGCATTTAAAGTAAGTTGAGTACAATTACTATTTACAATGCATCATGATCTACTTAAATTACTATCTTATATGTTACAATGGGAAACTGTTTCTTTCCTGTTTAAACGGAAGTAAATGCTTTCTCAGTTTAATAAATGTTGGAAATAACTCCTTTTGGAAACTTTTGACTTTGTATTAAAATCTTAGTGGCAAATATTTTGGAGATTGATACAATTGGTGTCTAATCTGGTCTCAATTTGTTTACCATGGACATCATTGTTTTTTGCACAAACATGGTTTTAAAGAATACAGTTGTAACTACAGTAGTTATTCTTGGTTAGTTATAACTGACATACTGCATTCAAAATATCATATAGTTCCTATTCATAGTGGTAGTTGTCGTTATCCTTGAATTTGTATTGTGATGTGGACACTGGACAGTATACGGGATATTCCGCACAAATTTTCACTGTTAAATCATATAGTTAGTATAGTAATTACAGGAAGTCAGTTTCAAACACAACTTGGGTATGGTGTGGATATTGGTTTAAATATCATTAAGATGGAAAGCCATTGATATTCACTCTACTCTAATGTCTGGAAATGTGAATGCTTCAGATGTAATGATAGTGCATCACTTGCTGTGACCGACTACCGGTATAAGGAATTGGACTCGAGAAACAGTTTAGATTGACACCGTCTTGTTTAACGAGTCAAAGTGTTCCATATTGTACTTTTTATCAGATAAATCTTTAGCATTTGTTTATTGAAAAAGTCTATGTACAAAGCTACGCATTCCATGATGATCTGCAAAAACATTTTATGCAGTCTATTTGCTTTGGCTAGGGAAGAAGGATGTCAGTCTCTTCGAGTTAAAGCGTGCACGACTGGAATGGTTTTCAGGACAGTTAGGTCATACAACGTAGTGTGAGCAGGAATATTATACTCGTTTCTGTGGCCCCGGCTCTATCGGCCAGAGTTTGGTGTAATACATTGAATGGCAGTGAGACAGAAGAAGAATCAAAACAATAGTGTATCTGACCAGAACAACTATTTTGACAACATCGCTTGTAAGAAAAGAGTAAAATAATCCGTTGATATCCTCCTCTTGTCAAGCTTGGGTATTTACGTGTCTACACCAGGCTTGTTTGATTCGGCGTTTGACTCTTTGCTCATCAGGGAACCCACTAGCCACAACTGTGACTAGGTCATGTTGATCAAGCTCTGCAGCCTGTTCAGAGAGAGAGCTCCTGACAAGTCAGTCTTGTTACTTGGAGTTGCCCAAATCAACTGACAGGGGTACCTTATATCAGCAAATAACACCCAACTGGTTCTGATACCCTTGGCACTTCTGCTTCAGATTTGATTGACATCCTATAATACCTGCCATGTTTATTAAAACAGCAATAAGATCTTCAAATGTAGAACCTTTCTGTGTCTTCATAATGGCAATCAGAAAGGCTTGCCCATCAATGATAATGAAGATAGTAGTTCAGTTGTTGCCTACATTTGTGAAAACATTATTTCTGCTGTTACAATCTGATATAGAATGGTTGAATATCCTAGCAAGCGCTATCAGCAAAGACAATTGCTTATGGTTCATTAAGTCCACTGTATAATAGACCGGTCAGCATTTGATACTGTATGTTTGCTGTCTCTAGAACATAATCTTTTCTGTATCAAATACAGATGAAAATATCAGTGGTTTGTTCTTCTACAACGGTATTGGAATCTGACATTCCGGTCCTTACATGGCAAAAGGCTTTCCTCAACAAATGCGTTGCGTTACCTTTGTCATTTGCATTTAGGAATTCATTGTCATTTTATGGCTAAGTCCTTTGTTACAATGATTGGCTAATCTGCATACTCTTCAAGTTCTGACACAAATTCGTCTTCGATATATTGTGTCTGCTTTCTGAAGAATCAACAAGTATTGGATGAGTGAATTGGGTTTATCATCTCACCAACAGTTTTTCAGCTATAAAGAGATAGTGTCTTCTTGAGACAGATACATGTATAGTGCAGCAAAACCATGATATCAGTCCATAGATACATGCCATGATACCGTAATCCGTCACATTATAAACTTATATCGGGCAGACAAGTAGTGCTAGTTCAACATTTCACCTTCATCGAGAGAATATTTTATATGATTTCAGAAACTTAACTGCAGCTGGAAAATAACTCTCTTCTGATCATACAAGAGGTATGCAGTGGTCCCCTGAAGTCTTGTGAATAGAGCCGCATGGGGCTCATTATCATGACATTACATATTGATTTGTTTGTCAAAATTCAAGTGACACACTTCTCTTGTAATTTGCTATGTGGATCTAATATCATACGATAAAACTCACTTTCTTAAGGCAGTTGTGGTCTTTGTGATACAAATAATTCCTTCTCACCATTCTTCTTTCTGTTCAGCACACCATGGCTTTTGTCTAGATCAACTTGATTAAATCATCACTTTGATCTAATTACTACAAGTTTCCATTTCAGAAATTCATGAAACACATCTCTTGGAAGCTGGTGCATTTTATTCAATTATCTATCAATCATTATTTGTGTGATCAAAATGCTTTAACGAGAGGACCATACTGACTCTATATAGTTCAGCTGTGTCATAAAAATTTGACACAAGAGCCGCTGGGAGGGTACGGTTTTGTTAACAGGGCTATGATCTTAACAAAGCTGATAGAGGTCTACAACGTTATTCTTTACAAAACAAATCTAGTATGTGTCACCTTATTTTTTTGACAATGTATTTAAAAAACTTTTTCATTAGTAATGTTTGACCATATGGCAAACTTTTTACAAACTTTGAAGAATTTTACAGTGCTCCCTCTCTACAACAACACCCATCGGGAGTCAAAAGGTGTGTTTGTTGTTTAGAAGGGGTATATTGAAATAATATGTTGTTTATGCAACTGTGATAAGCATTGTTGTAAAGAGGGTATAATTGTAATGAGTGTAGTTGTAGAGAGCACTGTACTTTGTGATGATTTACACTAGATATCAAAGCTTTGGGCCTAGTCAGGTTTTTGACACGAGGTTCTTACATGGATAATAGTAACTTACAAGAACGATAGGGCAATGGTAATTTTTATCACGGAGATATGCTTTTTAAAAAGATTGATAGATGTCTTCTAGGCCGTACTATACACAAAATGTCTAAGCTCTGCGTTGTACGTGTTTTTATAAACACTGAACGGTTTGTGGTGGCACTGGGGCCAACCATCAGCCTAGGCGATGATTTAAACAGACAAGATAAAGGTCTGCTGTGTTATGCTAATATACAAGCTTGATCTTTGTGGTTTTTGACAATATTTCTTTTCCTATAGAGGATAAGTCTATGCACAACTGTTGACCCTGGTTCGGGGCCAATTTATTAATTTTGTAACATATTGAAATACCCTGAGTGTATTGTTACACCCCTAAAATTTAGATCCAGGTATAAACTTGATAGAGGTCTACTAGGTAAAAGTAAGTATCCATCAATGTTCTAAGCTTTGGGGCTTGTGTGTATGTGTGGAGATGGGGGGTTATAAGTTTGTAATTCTTTTGTTTTTAGGTTTCTCTTTTTCATTACCTTGGCTGCCATGGCAACTAATTTTTTTAAGGAAATACACCCAATGAATATTCTTGTAAAGTTTTGCTTTAATAAACCATGAGGTTAAGGAAAAGCATATGTATTAGGAGTATTACTTTTAATCCAATAATAACTGGATATAATAATGAAAAACCTGATTTTTCACTTTTGTTGCCATGACAACAGAAAGTCTGTATGAAATCATTTTTTAAAGAGATTGACCAAAAACATAGTCTTGTACAGTTGGTTCTTATCAGCCATGTGGTTGAGAGGAAAATGTATTAGGTGTATTAAATCCAAGAAAGACTGCACAGAATAACGAAAATTTAGAATTTTGGTGGCTATTTTGTGTTGTTGATTTGTTTACCAATGTTTGGCCTTCAACTTCATTGGAGAGTGGGATAGGCAATAAACAGGATTCACATCACTTAATTATGGTAAACATGTGGTTTGCCAGTTATCAATAAAGTATCTGAGCTTTGGACCATGTGATTTATTTTACAAGAATTTTATTTTTTTTAAGATTTCTCTATTTTTTACTTTGGTTGCCATGGCAACCAGAAATCTTCATGTTATCAATTTTTTTATGGAGAATCTACCCAGGAACATTCCTGTGAAGATTTGTTGCGATAAACCATATAGATCAGGAGAAGCAGATGTATTAGGTATATTTAATCCCAAAAAGATTGGATTTAATAGCGAAAAATAGTGTTTTGGCGGCCATTTTGTTTTTTACCATTTTTGGGCTGTCAAGGCACCGGAGAGGGTGACAGGCACCCTAAATGGATTCAGCACACTTTAATTATGATAAAAAGGTGGCCTGTCAATTTTTCCCCAAAAATGCCTCCAGAAGTTTGATTTCCCCAAAATCCGACTAGTCTATAAAGCAAAGTGAACATAGAAAGTCCGGCGATCTCCTCATTCAGTTTGCACTGTAGACAATTGATGCTTTGCATACAGTAGAGAAAACGATATTCTTTCCCGTTTAAACGCAAACGTACGGAAACGCAAAGCTTTAGTACTAAAACGTAGAAAATTGCAACGTTTGGACAATTCTGATAATTCATGTTTATCTTGGTGGCAAACATCTTAGAGCCTGATCAGGCGCCGGGTTACCCGGCGTCTGATCTGGCTCCAAACTGTTTGCACGGCAAATATTAGTTTTAGCGTAAACGCGTTTATTGGGAAAGAATAACAGATTCTCCAATGTACATGTTATATACAAGTAGAGTAGATATACAAGACGCAAAGTTAGGCTCTATGACATTGACATTGACCTCCGGCCTTGAAAAGATGTTAGATCTAGGTTTGCTACACTGTGCATCAGCGTGGGCATTCGTCACATTTCGTGGCAGTTATAGTTGTTATTACACTAAGGGACAGACAGACATTGAACCATGGTGCTCATTTATATAATTTTCAAGAATGTCGGCATAATGCTTCTGCTATCTATAATTGGTTTACAACGACAATCACTAAAATTTTCATCCGAAGTCTTGTGAAAACAATCAACTGATATTAAAGCAAATATAATCAAAGTTAATTAATTAAGTTTAAGTTACATGTATTATTTCCAGTTTTAATGCCTTATTAATTATTCATTTGTTTTCACTTTAACACAACGATAAAATAGGCAATATTAGTATAACAATATTGAATCTTTTATCAAATGCATACGGTAATAAATCCAGTACTGCACATAACTATTACTCTCTTGTATACCAGTTTCACTGAATGCTTGTCAGAAGGATAATGGCAATAATATCGCATTACAATATATTCAATCCAGTGTTTTAGTTTTGGAAAAACGATAAAACTATAATCTGGCATCGCTTACTATGTAGACACTATAGGAAAGGAGTGAATTTCAACACTTGAACTTATCATCAATCTATCAACCGTACAATATATCTATTTCTCAAATAATGAAGAGACAGTATAGGCCGATTTTATTGACCTGGCAGGGCGGAGTTTCGATAAGGACCATTACATTTCAACTTGGGGGCGGCAGCCTTCGTTTTATTGTTGAAATTTACCGTTGTTGTCTGCCGATTTTCTCAACGTTACATGTTAGCAGACATTTTGACAGAAGAAATATACTAGCGAGTGACAACATCTTGAATCCAGATCAGACGCTGCGTTACGCGGCGTCTGATTTGTATTCAAACTGTTTGCAAATGAAAGCCAAATCTTAAGTTTCCCTCCCTATAACAACTCCCTTCGAGCAACACACACAATCTTCGTCTCCCGTTAAGTGTTGTTGTAGAGAGGTAACACTGTTAATGCCCTTTCCACGTTGATATGATTGCATTCATAAATTGTGTCTCTACATGTTGAAAGTATCGGACAATAACGATATGATACTGAACTGTACCTTTCACCTCTAAAATCAAATGTAAGTTAGTTTAAACTTACTAAAGGTTAGGTTCGCCCTGCCAGGTGAAACAAATCGGTCTATACTAGTAAATATACATTGAAACGCAAACACATTACACATTCGTTAACTTTAGCCATTCACATGACCTCCTGGATTCAAATTGTCTAACATAGTCTTATTTTTCTTCAACTTAAAATGTACATACCCCAATATCGAAGAAAAAATATCACGACCATTTCGTGCAGACAGCTTTCGCAAGCCATATGACAGAAGTCCAACAGTATGTGTGTTATTAAATACATGCATTGGCTACAGGTGGTTAATGGATGAACCATTGTATTCATAGCTCAAAGTACGAATTTCAAATATTTAACTATGTTTGAGACATATTACTGCTTTGGGAAGACAAAAGTAAAGAGCTGTTATAGAAGGTAACTGTCTTGATTTCATAGTGTTTATAGCTGTGGCTTCTATTCACACAATCAATGAATATAAATCTGTAAGACTATTCAGAGAAGTAGGCAGACATATTCTAAGCTTCTTCTATGGCGGTAATGTTAAACATTTAAACCGTGAGGCACGCGTCAATCTCCTCTAGAACCCGGAAACGTAAAGCATGACTTGAACCAGACTTAAAAGCTACTTGTCGTGTAATTGAAATCGAAGCTTCCGGTTTAGACGGACTATTACCTTGTTTAGCAATGATACAGTGGATAATCTGTTATTCTTTCCCAATAAACGCGTTTACGCTAAAACTATTATTTGCAGTGCAAACAGTTTGGAGCCAGATCAGACGCCGGGTAAAACGCCGTCTGACCAGACTCCAAACTGTTTGCCACCAAGATAAACAAGAATTATCAGAATTGTCCAAAGTTGTTCTTTTCTACGTTTTAGTGCTTTGCGTTTGCGTGAGCTTGCGTTAAAACGGGAAAGAATAACATATTCTCCACTGTACCAGGTGATTGAAAGTGTGCATGAGCTCAACAGCGGCAAATCTGGACGACATGTTGAAATATTCATTACATGGGTAAAAGGTTAAAGACAGAAAAATAAATTGAAAACTTTATCCCATAGAATCGCATCTCTGCCACTGAAAGAAAAAGTTCCTGTTTATAGTCAGGAGTATGTTCCATAATAAATATTACTAATATGCTAGCTGGTAGTTTAAGTCAAGCTAAAAGTAAGACAGGATGGGCCTTTACTTTAAACCTGTTTTAATGCATCGCCTGTCTTCCAAACTAGAACTAGCCTATTGGGTAAAGAGTTGAGAGGTTGAAAACCATATGGAAAATCGGCATTGTTTTAAAAACAAATCACGATTAAAGTTCTCCGGTTTCGAACTTTTTGTGATTTTATAAGGTTTTTTTTAAAAGTAGGAGCCCTTTGATCAGGGTCTGCACTGTTTGCATAGAACACGTGTAAGGACAAGTGTACTCCTTACATGTACAATGTTTGTTCATTACGAGTATAGTCGTCACTAGGATTGATTGTGTTAACTTGAAACCTATATATGTATTCAGAATATGTTTTGCTCATCTGTATGGCATTACAAATTGGAACTCTTTTCTTTAGTGAATGTATAAACTAAATGCGCTAAAAGGCTCTGTTACATAATTTATATCACAAAAGAAAGCAATTCCAAATAGTCTTAAATGGACTTGACTTGACTTGACTTAATTGGAAGATGGATGTGTCCACTTAGAGTTTTAAGGATAAATGAAATGATGTTTGAATATAACAATGACGTTCTCTGATGCATACCGATATATCGTGGTATTGTTTTGCGTGTTCACAAAGAAAGTTTAATCTCATGAGACATGATTTATTGATATACCGTTTACGCTTCATATATATAAGTTTAAATTCTCAAACGGCCATTAAAATAATTGCGGAAGCAATATCGTAAATATTATTTTTGAATTTCTCTAATATTATTTCTTGCACAAAAGACCACAAGAGACATTACGTGCAAAATATGGATATTATCAAAATCTATTTTAGATTAAAGCAATGCGTGTATTATCTATAATAAATAAAGATTTTAAAAAGGGTAAAATTGACAACTACAGCTCTAGTATAGCTCTTTGTTTTTCTTGCTTAACCAGATATCATCTAAGCCGTTTGTAAATGTTTAAGACTTTGCACGAGTCTCTGCAAACGAACTATAGATGCATATTCTATAAAATATTTTAAACATTCGTTTTACGATTAGTGAACTACTCTCCGGCTCTACACCGAAACAAACAAAACAAAACACGGAGAGTATTGTTTAAACATTCGTTTTACGATTTGTGAACTACTCTCCGGCTCTACACTGAAAATAAATAAATAAAAATAAAAAAATAAATAAATATGCCATTGATCTTTTAATTTTGATTTTACAAACTAACTATAACAATTTTATAATCTTGGTAATACTATTGAAAGAATGTCAATGTTTCCATGTAACTCCATAATGTATCATGTTTATTGTGAATGTAGTTATTTGTCTTATTTCGCTTTCTAGGTACATTTACATTATTTTATGTGAAGCGCTTTTGAACGCACGACTCTTGTGTGAAAAGAGCGTTATATAAATCAGGTATAATAAATATTTACGCCACCTTCTCTATAGAATGTACATTGACGTCAGTTAGTCAATTGACCTTGCCCGTTGCCTACTGATCATTGTGCTGAACCAATTTCAATATAACTTCGCACATTTATTTGTAATGTCAATATTATAAGACATTTGAACTTCAGCTCATTGCAGACTAGTTCTTACGAAAGCTTTGTGCTTAACTGTAGACGAGCATTAGGCAGGTATCGGTTTATAAAAAGTTATTTGCTCTTTGAATGATTGATCATTTAACAGACCTTATTATGTATGTACTTGCTTATTTCAAATTTTGTCCGACTAAATAAAACCAAACCATGATTCTCATCAGTATTAACCAGTATTAATGCTAACGGAAAACATTAGGGAAGACGTTTTGATTTCCAATTAAGGTGTTTGTTTTTAAACAGTTAGTTCCATTGCAAACTGTTTCGAAGCCAGATCAGACGCCGGGTAAACCGGCGTCTAATCAGGCTCCAAAACTGTTAGTCACCCAAATAAAAATAAATCGACCGACTTTTAAGAAAGCACCGTTTTCTACATTTTAAATATTGCTTTGCTCTTGTGTCTAGGTTCGTTTTAACGGGGGAAAAAACGTCTCTCACATAACTAATCCTGTTTTTAATAGCGAACAACGATCGCAAATATCAACTCAACTCAAATTTATTGGCAATCGGCAACATAAAAGTGCCATTGGCCATGTACAATATATCAATTTAACGTGAAATATGACCATGACATTTACATAAACACAACTCAATTTTACAAGTACAAAACATTCAACTGAATATATTATAAGTTTAACTTGTATATACACTATTATACTATATTATTGATATTATCAATCTGCAACTACATTATTTCGTATATTCATTGCAACCTTGAGATATTTTGCTACGTTTAAATTAACTTTTTTGTTCTTTGAGGAAAGTAGTTTTATGAACTTATTTAGAGAGGGCCATGAACTATGTTTAAAAAGTTCAACTCTTTCTTGTTTATATTTTTGACATATTAATAAAATAAAAAGTGATATTCTGATTCAATAGCATTTTGATTACAAAAGATACAGACTCTATTTCTACGATCAATATTATTATATCTTTCAGCTTCTATAGCCAAGATATGCGAGGAAATACGAAATCTTGTAAGATGCATGCGTAAAGAATTATTAGTTATATGTTGGAGGTAAGATTCCATTTCAAATGATTCCTTGAACATTACATAGTATTTCAATTTTGGTGAGTTTGTTATCGATGTTCGCCATTCCTGGATAAAATTGTCCCTTATTCTCCTCTGTATAGCAGGAAAGTAATTGACAGTAGTATCCAAGTTATCCCAAATAAACGTGTAACCCAAACTATCCAATTTTCTTTTTATATGACTACCCCAACTCTTATTGTTTCCCATCAAAGTTATACAATGCTTTCTAAAAATATTATAAACAGTACTCATATTATCACCATATTTCTTGATTTTCAACCAATATTTTAACGATCTTTCTATGCATATAACAGAAAGCGGAAATCTACCTAATTCTCCCAGAACTGCATAATTTACAGACTGAGATCGTACACCAAGTATGATTTTACAAAATTTTATATGAAGTTTATCTTTTTCCTTGAAATTGTATATACCCCAAACCTCAGATGCATACGTAATGATAGGAACAACCATCCTGTCAAAAAGTAGAAGTTTGGTACGTACATCCAATTCTATTTTCTTAAATAAATATAAAAGACTATAAATTGCTTTCGTGGCCTGATATTTTAATGCTTTAAAAGCATAGACTAGATTTCCAGTTTTCATAAATTTTACACCCAAATAACAAAAATTATCAACAACTTCTATTTTCTCGTTCTTTATGAACCACTCAAAATTTAATGCTGATCGTCTTTTTTCAAAAACACAAATCTTTGTTTTCGCTACATTTATTTTAAGACCCCATTTAGTCGAATACAAATATAAACTATCAAGTTGTGCCTGCTGGCTATTTTTATCTGTTGTGAAGACTGCGATATCATCTGCAAAAAGAAGTAAATATATAGAAAGCTGTGTGAGATCCTTTTCAGTCAATTTATTAAGATCTAGATTATCGCTTACATCGTTAACAAAAAGAATGAATAGGAGCGGCGAGAGTGGCTCCCCTTGTTTCAATCTAACCGTTATATTGAACAGAGCGGATAATTCTTCATAATCAACCACTTTCACACATGCTGACACATCTTTGTAAATAGATTTAAGCATAGTTAAAAATTTACAGCTTATACCTGTTTGCACAAGTTTAATCCAAAGAGCGTCTCTTATGATTGTATCAAAACATTTTTCATAATCAATAAAAGCACAATACAATTTACTGTTACTAGACAGTATTTTTTGAATAATACAATGTAATATAAAAACACAATCAACAGTACCCCTATTATCTCTGAAACCGAATTGCGAACAGTTCAGTAACTGTTCATTTTCACACCATTTATTCAATCTATTTCTAAGACACAAAGAGAATATTTTTGCCAAAGAGCTTATTAAGGTATCATTGTCTCTATGTGACATGTGTAAGATCAATTTGATGACGTCACTATATAACGTCATTGTTTATAATGGCGTGATAACGTCACAGGGATTAAACAAAAATCCTATTGCTTTCAAATATAATTTAAAACCGTTGGTTATGTGAGAAAAACAATCTGTCACTCTTCGATGGTTAAGACAAGCTGATCTAAAACTCGTCTAAAATAGAAAAGTTATTAAGCTCGCCAAGGCTCGCTTAATAACATTTCAATTCTAGACTCGTTTGAAAGCAGCTTGTCTTAAACATCGACTCATGAAAGATCCTATATATTCCCCACTATTGTAGCACACAGACAATCCCAACAGCACAGGTTATGTCGCCGACTGTAATAAAATCCAATCTCCTTGGTAATAAGGTCGTAAACTTATGTCATAAAACATCTCAGAAAATACTCTCATGTGTCATTCAATAAAGCTGATTTGAAGTTTTACTAGAATAACTATGTGAGTACACATGGGGCCTCTAAATGTGTATAGAGAACGGGATATTCAAAACTAGACCACACTTTTGCAGTTATATATTCCTTTTTTAAATGACGTCTAGAAAATTGTGTGTTTGGATGCATTTTTGATATATAAACTACACATTACAAAAAGGCTGTCAAACAGTTTGAATAGTGATCACACATCGAATTACTAGAGCCAGCTATACAAAAACCTGACAAGTTTTGAATGACATACTAAGTATAAATAATATTTAAAGTAAAGTTACAAGTTATAGTCTTTTTTCAGCCCGATTGAACGTGCAGCCGACTGTACATTTACTCCCCTGATAATTAAGTCATCTTGTCTACAATATTGAACACTGCTCACATATGGAGCGTAGACAGCCGGAGTACTTGCTCAGACCCTTCACATGTAGCCAGTTTAACCCCGAGACGAACAATTCGCGGTGCATATCTTGCTCATGAACATTCCTGTACATCATCGGGGATTCGAATCAGACCGCTGATCCGGCGGGGATCGAACTTGATCATTGTTCTCAATGTCTCTTTTGCAAAACTACAATTCATTGCTAACACTTATACACTATTCGAATATTGAAAAAGGTACTTGTTCAATACCACTTTACTATCTTTAATTGAAGGTTATAAGTTTGGCTATAAATTTCATGTAGAACTGTTTACGTATTGTATCATGTTTTCATTTTGCTTAAATCATTATCCCATAGTCAATTACTAGCTTTGATGATAGGTGACACGTTAAAGCAGATTAAAAGTAAATCACAACGCGCATTTTATACTAATAACTTCTAGAATATTCAGCGTTCCCTCCCAACCACGGTCCTCCAAACAACGATGCTCTCCTCACAAAGACGCTTGTCGCTCTTCCGAAAAGCCAACTTATTCACGGCTGCATTGTCGTCTGCTTAAAAATGTCGTCTGCTATTTTTCTCAAAGTTACATAATGGACATTTTGACTGAACAAAAACTTAATGAGGAGTGACAAACAGAATGAATCCAGATCAGCCGTCGCGTTACGCGGCATCTGATCTGGATTCAAGCTATTTGCAAATGTAAGCCAAGTTCCCTACCTATAACGACTTCCTCCGAACAACGCACATATGTTTTGTCTACCATCGGGTGTCGTTGTAGAGAGGGGCGCTGTAGTTACCATTTCAACATATACAATGGGAAAGCAAACAGCTGTCATTTATAAACGGCTTCATCTCCTCAGGATGAAATACATATTAAACTGATACATGTATTCGTAATTCTGTAGTCTTACTTCATTTTTTTAAACCAAAAAGATGGTAAAATCTACGTTCATGAATATGATTTATGTTAAAAGTATCTGAATTATTTTTGTCATATATGTAAAATAGTCGCCTGTATAACCAAACCCTAGTACATGTCCATCTTGTAAAATATTTTAAATAATCTAGCAGAAACAGGTAGAGTTGCAATACTAGTTTTGATAGACTATAGTTTACATGTACCTACATTAACAATGGTTTAATACCTATGTGGTCAATACCGGTATTCGCCAAAAAATATTTATGCAAGGTTACCACATAAAACTATATTTCTGGAAATGCTAAACGCTTCAAAAGACAAATCAATCGGGGGAAAAGATTAAGAACACTTAATACTAGTTCCGTGTAGGTCGTTGATCGTTTTTGATTCAATAACATTTTCAAATACTACTTTAGTCGCAGTTTGTAAGATTTACTTTTATGATAATATTATGAATCTACAGTGGAGAAAACGTTATTCTTTCCCGTTTAAACGCAAACGTACGCAAACGAAAAGCACTAAAACGTAAAAAAGAACAACTTTTGGACAATTCTGATAATTCTTGTTTATCTTGGTGGTAAACAGTTTGGAGCCTGATCAGAACCCGGCGTCTGATCTGACTCCAAACTCTTTGCACTGCAAATAATAGTTTTAGCGTAAACGCGTTTATTGGGAAGGAATAACAGATTCTCCACTGTATACTATCATATTTCAACAGGTTGTTTTATTAAACAAATGCGTCTCTTATACTCTATTTGTATAACAAAAGAGTGTTCTAGATAAAGCGAACTAAGTTCTTATTTGGTCGTTTCTATATATTTATAATCCTAGTAATGTCTGTAATATAATGCTCTTTGTGTATCATAAACACCAACAAGCACATGCAAAATAAAGGAGACAGTTTGCTTGCTCATGGTCATTACCGTAAAACAAATATGTTTCGCGTCATGAATAGTTCGCGTAATGCGATTTTGTATTAATTCGCGACATCATGCAATATTTCTAGCAGGTGGTACATGTAGCTTAAGGCAGGCTGAAAGTAAAGCAGAATGTTACTTTCAACCTGCTTTAAGAAGTCAACTATTCTCGAAACTAGAGACGTGAGGCAACACATTCGTGAATTAACGCGTAAATTATACTCTCGGGAATAAAACCGGTTTTTCGACGCAGAACTGAACTGTCTAGAAGGGCCAATAAATGGCTCTTTGTCATTTGCACATGTACATGTTCGAAATTTTTCAAACAGTAAATATATTAGCGTTCTAAGCATACACAGAATCTTATTCTTCTTTCAGATATTATACTACTTTTCCATTTCCCTAAACATTATATTTCAAGTACAGGTAAATCCAATGCTTAACTCTTATCAATCTAAATGATTGTCTGCTTCATATTCATGTCTGCAAAAATGATTCAGAATCATTTGAAAGGATAAATATGGCACTCAAATCAGTATCAGCGTTAAACAGTTAAGATACAGAGTTGCTTAGTGTCCAATCTGGATAGTTTTAACCTTGCTAAAATATCAACTCATTATCCCTTGAAACTTCCAATGGACAATTCCAGTTTGGTTGAAATAAAGGCTGGTCCATTTTAGACTATTAAGGTTTGTTGTTTTGATAAATTGCAAAATGCCAAACTGTGAAGTCCCTGATCAGAGGGCTCCTGCAGGAGCTATCTGATCAGGGACTTCACTGTTTGCTTAGGACAAGTGTACTCTTCAAAGGTACACAGTTGGTAAAGGACGCATATATATGTCACAAGGGTTCAATGAGTTAAAATGCTTTGACAATTATAGATAAAAATGTTAAGATTCACCCTACTAGGAAACGATCTGCTTGTCATTGCCCAAATCACGTCTGATTGTAACGATATTTTAGTCTCATCATTAGACACAAAACATTTGAAATTGCTCTATACTCTCTCTATGTATACCTTTTTACGTCTTTCTTTTATTCCTCCACTGAAGACAATATCAAATTGTGCAGTTATGAAATTGCTGATTTACTTTCAACCTGCTTTACGTGTCCCCTTAACCCATTTGTGCCAACGATCCCATATATGGGACATAGGCAAACAGTGTAGACTCTGATCAGACGCCGCATTATGCGGCGTCTGATCAGAGTCTACACTGTTTGCTGATAGGAATTTCAATATAAAACAAAATGAAAATGAAAATGAAAATTTTGACCAGACATCCCTTTGATGAAAATTGACTAAACCAATATATAAACATGGAAGAATCCACTAGGTGTAAATGGGTATAGTACCGTAAATTCTACACTGTTTTTAATGTTCGAAAATATTATAAGCTGTCGTTCTGAGTAGTATAAATTTTAGCTAAAAGTCAACCAATTTATACTTTTAAATGGTGGATTAGATATTTCTAACTTTAAGTGAATCGAGATTTGGAATGAGTAAACTAATCCAAAAGTCAGCATTCAGCTACATTTTGGTATTGACTAACTGTAGGCGAAATCACTCTCGGTTAATACTTTAACCTTGCCATACTGAAAAAATGTTCGCTTTGATTAACTCAAGAAACAGTTTGATGCATTTTCATAGGTACAACAATGCTCCGACAAGTGTGAAACAGCTTTGACCGAAATGAAAATCTGGGTTTATCGACATATGGTCCGAATCAAAGCTGTTTGGAAATATTAATCAAGTCGTTTTTGACATGATAAGAGTTAACAATATTTTATCTTGAGCTTTTCCCGATAAATCATTCAAACCAATAAAAGCCTCATAACATGATGGTTTAGGCAGAATAAATATTTGCAATAAAGGATTCTGTTTATTGCCCCAAAATTGATTGGCGGTGCCCTTAAGGAGGCATTCTAGACTAACGCGTCCATTACGAATGTCTAGGATGTATTTGGCTTGAGATATTAGTTCCCTGCTATTGACGGTTATCAAAGGTATTCTTCCAAACTGTGTTTTGCCGAACATTTGCCATTCCTGGACAATAACACAGTGCTCCCTCCCTATAACGGTCCTCTCAACAACGACTCCCTCTTTACAAAGACCGTCCATGCAGGACAATTATGTCTAACGCTTTTACTGCTGCAATGTCGTCTGCTTAAAATTGTCGTCTGCTGTTTTTTTCTCTCAAAGTAACATATAAGTGGACTATTTGATAGAATAAATATAATGACGAGTGACAAACAGCTTGAATCCAGATCAGACGCCGCGTGACGTGGCGTCTGATCTGGATTCAAGCTGTTTGAAAATGTAAGTCAAATCTTGATGTTCCCTCCCTATAACGACTCCCTCCGAAAACAGACACACTCTATGTCTCCTATAGGGTGTCGTTGAAGAGAGAGAGAGAGAGAGAGGGAGAGAGAGAGAGAGAGAGAGAGAGAGAGAGAGAGAGAGAGAGAGAGAGAGAGAGAGAGCACTGTAGTACATTTATCACAAAAATATGATGCAAGAGACAAGCAGTTTAGATACTGAGTTACAGATGTCAACTTCAGAAGATAAAGTAAATATTAACATTACAATTTTAACTCCAAACATTTGAATCGGGTATCAGTCACATGCTGGTTTAAGGCAATATAGAAGTTACAATGTATTAAGCTGTACCATACCTTAAGGACCGACATGACTTCTAAAAGGTTTATTACCATACACTGTACATGTGAACCGTGTTCCCCCTAATGTGTTCCTTGCAACGCAATGGTTCAATACTGCTTTTGCAACTCGTTACAGTGGAGAATCTGTTATTCTTTCCCAATAAACGCGTTTACGCTAAAACTATTATTTGCAGTGCAAACAGTTTGGAGCCAGAGCAGACGCCGGGTAACCCGGCGTCTGATCAGGCTCCAAACTGTTTGCCACCAAGATAAACAAGAATTATCAGAATTGTCAAAAAATTGTTCTTTTCTACGTTTTAGTGCTTTGCGTTTGCGTACGTTTGCGTTTAAACGGGAAAGAATAACAGATTCTCCACTGTAACACTCAAATAATTCAAGATTCATTATGGATACAGTGCTCCCTCTCTATAACACCACCCAACGCGATACAAAGAGTGCGTGTGTTGTTCGGAGGGAGTCGTTATCGGAACAGGAAGGCAATACCGTAAGGGTGCTAACATGACTTGGCGTACATTTGTAAACAGTTTGAATCCAGATCAGAAACCACGTTACGTAACTGTCTTTATGTTTCTTATGTCAAAATATCCTTTTCGTAACATGGAGAAAAACGACAAACGATTATTTTAAGCAGACGATATTGCTGCAGTAATAGCGTTAGACATAATTGTCTGCTTAAGGGAACAGTGGCAATCATTGTTAAAAAGAGGGACTCGTTTTTCGGAAGTCCGTTATAGGAAGGTAGCACTGTATTAAATGTCCTGAATCACAGTTGCAAATGTAATAACATCTAAAAGGCGTGGTTGCAAAGTAAAGCGCTTGTTCAAACAATTTAATAATTCTATCTCTATCGAGTCGAATTAAAGCAGAGTAATTTCCATTCTCTCTTGGGATGTTCTGTTTCCAGTCTTTGCGATTCTGCGATTGTTTATAATATTTTATGGCTTTGATGTTGACAGAGTCCCTGCTCTATGAAAATTATTAGTTAAACCTTATGCACGCTTTGGGCTAAATTATGATAACTGTTGAAAATAGATTGTAACTATACAGACGGCACGCCGAGTTACTCATAGGCTCAACTTAATACCTACTGTTTGATATTCTGGTCATATTTCATAACGGAAAGGTGCAATTTATCTACTCTCAGACTTGTTGCAGATAACAAATTTTGCAGACTACAAGTGCATATCGTTCTAGAGGTTTATAAGACAAATTCAACAAATGGAAGCCATTGAGCACGAATTGAAACAAATGAGAGTTTATTCCAAAACCGACAAAAGAGACGACCTAAACCAGAATGAAATTCACGCTTTAACCCTTTACCACATAGCCAGCTTCTAGTACTATAGATATGTGATCACTTACAGCATTTTTTAAAAAAAAAAGCAGAATGCGCATTAAGACGCATTTCGCTTACATTCAGCCTGCTTTAAGTAACAATCTGTTAGAATATGAAAAATATTTCTTATCATACTCATTCATAACTGTATAAATTGGAACTATTATCTTCAATTGAGTAATTAATTCAATGTGCTTAAAGGCGCTTCTATGGGAGAAAGAGTTAACCCTTTCCCCAATAGAAGCGCCTTTTTGCGGATATGATTTATTCATCCGCTGAAGAAAATAGTTCCAATTTAATCAGTAATGAATATGTATTATAGGGAATATTTTCTATATTATAGCACATGATAGCTTAAAGCAGGCTGAAAGTAAAGCAGAATGCGCCCTAAGGCGCATTCTGCTTTACTTTCAACCTGCTTTAAGTAGTCACCTATCTTAAGTACTAGAAATAGGCTATCAGGTAAAGGGTTAAGCAAGCATTGTCCTAAACCCTTTCCCGTATAGATTGATTTCAGTATAAAAGGCAGATGGTTGCTTAGAGCAAGTTTAAGTACAACGCCATTATCCGTGCGAGCATTCTGCTTTAATTTCTCTCTGCTGTAAACTACCATCTTCTAGAATATGTGAAATATTAGTATAAGTAATAGTTCATTTTTTGAAAATTATGCAATATAACCTAGAGCTACCGTAGGGAGCGAAAGGTTATGTTGTATAATTTTCAAACAAATGAACTATAACTGATTTACCGTTTGCCTCAAATACATGTATGGCACGCAGGCCAGTGTATGCCAGTTACCGGTCAACCTTCTTTACATGTACATATACTAATTTATCGCTCATCCAAAATTACCACTCCTCCCAGTTTGTCAGCCAATGTAAGGGCTCTATTTCGGAGGGCGGTGCTTCGTATTTTTAGAAGCCGGTGAGTTCACTTTTACTCATGACGTAACACACAAAAAACTAGAAAATCGACCGGGAACCGTGTACAGTGGAGAATGTGTTATTCTTTCCCAATAAACGCGTTTACGCTAAAACTATTAATTGCAGTGCAAACAGTTTGGAGCCAGATCAGACGCCGGGTAACCCGGCGTCTGATCAGGCTCCAAACTGTTTGCCACCAAGAGAAACAAGAATTATCAGAATTGTCCAAAAGTTGTTCTTTTTTACGTTTTAGTGCTTTGCGTTTGCGTACGTTTGCGTTTAAACAGGAAAGAATAACAGATTCTCCACTGTACGCGTATAGGGCTTGCTGTAGGCATTTCCATTTGGAAACAAAACCATGCATGAGCGAGTCACCCAAATGGAATAAAATATATATATATATTCAATTGAGGACGATTTTTATCTGTGTTCAGTCAGTATAGTGTTGAAAAATGGCGTGAACGATCAGCTGTGGACTGGTGTGGCATGAAAATGCTTGGTCAATTGATTTGCTAAAATAAGTTTGGCCGTAAAAATCAGTCACTATTAAGCAGCACCTGATCAACCAATATTCGAGTCCTTTTAACCCACTAATTGAGCCAAGCAATAATTTTTTTAAAGTCTGTTACATGTAAGCAAAAAAAAGAGGGAAAACTCAAATTACAGGATGAAAACACCCCAAATCAAGTGCATTCTTGGTTTAAATGACATTGATCTGGACTGTGTTATTTGGTGCATTATACTATTAATGACAATAACGCCAATGGCACAGAAGGGGTTGAAGACGGCTGGCTGTTAACGCAAGAATAAAACGCTGATAGTAGCCTCTGTATTGCATGCCTAATGCATTGATAAAAAGCAACCGTTTTTAAGCACAATATTGAAAATAAACGCATTCCTTTCGAGACGTTTTACAGTCAAATCTTTGTTAAGCGATTACACAAAAGAAGACTAGACCCACAGGTTGGCTGCTTAAACCCTTTCAACCCAACTCTTATACAATGAACAATTCAAGTCTACTCCATTTTTGTAATAGGAGCTCTACGATGTACAGTGGAGAATCTGTTACATGTATTCTTTCCCAATAAACGCGTTTACGGTAAAACTATTATTTGCAGTGCAAACTGTTTGGAGCCAGATCAGACGCCGGGTAACCCGGCGTCTGATCAGGCTCCAAACTGTTTGTCACCAAGATAAACAAGAATTATCAGAATTGTCTAAAAGTTGTTCTTTTCTACGTTTTAGTGTTTTGCGTTTGCGTACGTTTGCGTTTAAACGGGAAAGAATAACAGATTCTCCACTGTAGTACTACAATGTTTGCTCTGGACAAGTGTAACAGGTACATTATAAATGACGAGTGTACTCGTCACCTAGGGATCAATGAGTTAATGCAGGACATGACAATATGCAGAACAGTCAATTCAGAACGTTTCATTTTAATTTCATTATGCCCTTACTATAGTCGCCTGTCTACAGAATTCTTTGATTTATTCATGACCTTTTATTGAAAGGCCGCAGTACACATGTTATACTGTAATTCCCAGCTGAGCGGTTGCTGTATGACGTGATGATGCGCTTAGCTCCGTCTTAGCACGCGGTGTCCATAATCGGTTCATGACTTGTTTATTTCTGCCATACCCAGGTACAAAACTGAACAATATGCGATATATTTTCAGTTTCTCGCTGAAATAGAGCCCTTTCATTGGCTGGCAATCTAGGGCAAACGGTAAAGTATAGTACATGTTCATTACTATAAAGTGGACATATTATTATTTCGTCAGTGAAGGTATAAAAAGGCGTAAAATGTGTTTCTATGTGGTAAAATACTAAACATTCACTTATTGATTCGCCTACGCATTTGGTTCATTCCTCCACTGAGAAAAATAATACAGTGATAGCATAGCCGATAGTAGCTTAAAGCAGGTTAAAAGTAAAACAGAATGCGTCTACATGCGCATTCTGTTTTACTTTCAACATTCTTTAAGTGGCCACTTTACTAGGTGCCATGGTCTTATGATAGGATGTCTGATTAGAAATCGGAATGTCCAGCCTGGGGCCCGTTTTACTAAACAACTTACGCAACAATTTTGCGTAAGTCAAAATCGTTTAACTCTTATTTTTCGATCATAAACGTTTGCAAACAGCAAATAGCCAGACCAGAGGATGCGCCAAAAGCGCGTCCTCTGATCTGGCTATTTGCTCTTTGTAGCAAGTAATTATAAAAATTATAAATTAAAAATTAAAATTTTGACTTACGCAAACATTTTGCGTAAGTAGTTTAGTAAACGGGCCCCGGATTCGAATCCTACCGATGGCCAAACATGAATTTCTCAGGTCAAAAGAAATTAACCCCAAGGCTCAGCTCGACAATTGAGTGAGTTGGTACTTTGAAAGGTGATGATTGTGCATGTTCAAATTTCCTAGGCGCCATATGGCGCCTGCAATATCTGGGAGTCGAAATAGTCTCCCAAAGGAAACTCATACGATAGTTTTAATAAGTGGCCCAGTGACACGGGGATTGTTGATTGTTAGAAGTCGGCTGAGCGACGCCTATGTGCGTTGAAAGAAGACTAAAAAAGCCGAACATTTAATCTTTTATTTTGGCTTCAAAACTAGAACAAACTTTGGAGTAAAAGGTTAACCCATTTGTGTCTACGATCCCATATATGGGACATAGGCAAACAGCGTAGACTCTGATCAGAGTTTACATTGTTTGCTGATAGGAATTTCAATATAAAAATAATGAAAATGAAACTTTTGATCAAACATCCCTTTGATAAAAAATGGACTAATCCAATATATAAACATGGAAGAATCCACTGGGCATAAATGGGTTAACACGAAACAAATAAGCAAAAATAATTATTAAAAGTTATAAGCTATAAGAAAAGTAACAATACAGCGATGTTATATATCGCATGCAAACATAATGTAAAGTTAATTATTATTTTTATAGTATTATTATACCTTATCTATATAGCGCTCTTTTCACACATGAGTTGTGCGTTCAAAAGCGCTTCACATGAAATTATATAGATGTACCTACAAAGCGAGAAAAGAAAAATAACAACAGTTAGATCTAAAATAAACATGATACCTTATGAATTTACATAGAAACAAATTCCGAACAAGGTAAATTCTTTCAATATAATTACCAAGATTATAAAAATTGTTAAGGTTTTCAATGGCAGTTGTATATTTTGAATAGGCGATATTCTTACAGCGTTAAATTGCTACATATATATTTACTTGAATGCATTTGATTATTCGTTGTCTCTAAATAAACTTTGAAACTTTGAAACTTTATTGAAATAGAACCCTGTAGATTGTAATAATTGTTTGCATGGTATTTAGCTACAGTGGAGAATCTGTTATTCTTTCCCAATAAACGCGTTTACGCTAAAACTATTATTTGCAGTGCAAACTGTTTGGAGCCAGATCAGACGCCGGGTAACCCGGCGTCTGATAAGGCTCCAAACTGTTTGCCACCAAGATAAACAAGAATTATCAGAATTGTCCAAAAGTTGTTCTTTTCTACGTTTTAGTGCTTTGCGTTTGCGTACGTTTTCGTTTAAACGGGAAAGAATAACAGATTCTCCACTGTAGAACCCTGTAGATTGTAATAATTGTTTGCGTGGTATTTAGCTATTTAAACTATCTTTAACATGAAAATCGAACTATAACTTGCTTGCATAATAGTTAAACCAATTTCTATTAAAACGCCATTTTCCATTGTATACCATCATTCAATGTTTTAGGGGATTCGATAAACTTGTATGGGATGTTATTCATTAGAAAGTGTTCAGATGTGTCTGTAATGGAGTGAATTACTGAATGAGGCAGCTCACATTTCGTTTTTGGATATGAATGAAAAAGTGTTTGCAAACAAATCCGTACTTGATACGCCTGAGAATGAATTATGCAATTGGAGTCAAACACATATAAACAGCCAAATAATTTCTTCGTTTGAAATATTGCGAAATAGATACTAAGACGGTTTATAGACAAACGGCATAAGCCCTTTAATGCGAGTGAAGGTGTGCCAATTGTTGCACATAATTTGGATTCCGGTAGAGAGACCAAGTATCACGACGTTTTGATCGAGTGTGTTGATATCCGCTGAAAGAAGATATAGATATATATATATCTTTATTTCCTCCATAATATGAAGATTACAGTAGCATGACATATAAGAAGTATGAAACGTGACACAACTTGACAAACACATATAAGCAAATAGACAAACAGTATAACATGAAATGTACATGACTATATATGCTGTGGATATACACAGAGCACCGCGTACTACAAACCACATACCACATATGCAAAAGAAAACGACAAATAAACAAATTTTACATTTGACATGATACGTGATACATGTATGCTAACTCCCATCATGCTGACTTGAAATCTATTTAAATCCAAAAACAAATAGTTTTGAATACCAGTGACAAACAGTTTGGATGCAAATCATAAGCCGCGTTACACGGCGTCTGATCTGAGTCCAGATTGTTTGCCAATATCAAGCAAGTCGCGTTAAGCATGATAAGGGTTAAGGAAAATGTTCCCACCTATCGTCCAAAATTATGATTATGTGTCTAGGGGTTTATCATACAGGGCTGCCATTTCTCCTGATTTTTCAAAATCTTCGGATTTTTATTCCAACAGATGGAAGCTTGAAACAGTCTGAAAGTAAAGCAGAATACACCTAAGGCGCGTTCTGCTTTACTTTCAACCTGCTTTAAGCATTACTTGTCTTAAAAACTAGAAACATACTGTGGGTTAAGGATATAATCAGGAAAATCGGGCTTGAAAATTAGAAATCTTAGGATTGTTTTATCAACTTATGGCAGGCCTGACCATACTTCTAATTGAGCTAACTTAGCTACGGAGTGTCCGAAATTTCGGACAGTACAATGTTCCGATCATAGATTTTTAACCATTTTAAGCAAAGTTCTCTGTCGAAACGAAATTATAGAGATCAATTAAATGGTTAAAAAGACAAACACACCGTAAATCTATGTACTCTGTAGACCAACCTCTACCAAACGAACAGTAGAGACTGGATAAGATTTAATAGAACAATTAAGCACTCACATGTCAATGGTAGTATACTTGGCCCATGACAATGACAATAGTGTAGATCCAGATCACAGGGTTTGCTGCAGGCTACAACTTTGCAGACGACAATTACATAGCATTCTTAGGATTAATTCAATGAAAGTTTTTCCCTATCCAGTGAAATAAAACATTCAAAAGATTGTTATTTGAAACTGCCAAATACACTACATAAAATTTACAATGATCAAAAGTGTGTTCTGCTTGAGAGGTGGGTGTATTGTTTGTGTTGCGTTTCCTGCTTGAGTCTTTCGTATTTATTTGTACCATCTTTCCTAAATTAATAAAATATGCGTTCTATTAGAAATAATCATAAATATTCGTTTTCAGGTTTTTTAATTTATCTCGACTGTATACCAACTAATACATATTCATATCGTGTTAACCAACGTGTATATTGTTATTAAGTTTGAATGAAACAGGGTTTTGCTATCAAAGGAACGGCCTATCATTTTGCAATTAAAAAACAGAAAATATGTAAATGAAAACGCATTCAAACCAAATTCAAAGAGTTGTTTGGAATAACGTCTACTACCCTCATTAATAAATATATTTACTTATCCTCTTTAATGTCATGACGCTATCATTTTATTTTAAAAAATGTCATCTACTATTACAGTGGAGAATCTGTTATTCTTTCCCAATAAACGCGTTTACGCTAAAACTATAATTTGCAGTGCAAACAGTTTGGAGCCAGATCAGACGCCGGGTAACCCGGCGTCTGATCAGGCTCCAAACTGTTAGCCACCAAGATAAACAAGAATTATCAGAATTGTCCAAAAGTTGTTTTTTACGTTTTAGTGCTTTGCGTTTGCGTACGTTTGGGTTTAAACGGGAAAGAATAACAGATTCTCCACTGTATGTATCATGTTTTAAGTTTAAGTATTTTGACTTAAGAAATATTGAAACGAATGTCAAACAGGATCCAATCTGTTTGCAATTAGTCATTTGACTTTGGCTAGGGCAGTGGAAGGATTACACAAGTACAATAATCAGTTTGGGTCCTGAATCAATCGCCGTGTTGACACGTAACCCTTTCAAACCTAAATATCCGTTGTTGGTATCTATTATCCTTTTGGACCATTCTAGTACATGCATCTTGAACCAGTCCACTGTTGTATTTTTGATATGACAACCAAAAGCAATGACAATATCAAACAGTGCAGACCCTGATCAGAGTCTGCACTGTTTGCACATGTAACCAGTAATCTCTACAGAGGGCTGTTGGATTGAAAGGGTTAAAACGATAATGCTTAAGTCATTTTTACTTAATTTTAAATTTGAAAACTAACAGCATATTGTTTGAATACTTGTTTAAAGCATATTACGTCATTGTGGTGAATGGGCTAAAAAGAAGTATATCTAACTATTTCTACAGAAACAGTCCTGGTCCCCTACGTTTTAAACTTATAATCTAACGATGTAACGAAATTGTACAACAGTCAATCTGATATGTAGTTAGCGATCAAAAAGAGCGTGAAAGTGTGTAAAAGCAGATGATTGCTTAAGGGTGTATCAATGTCATTCATTCGGGAATTTTTCAAATTATATGAAAACACTCTATGATGGTTTTGTATTGAAGAGCTATTTAAGATGAATGAAAAAATAGAAAAAGTGTACATTTTGGTGAACAACAGTTGGCTCTACGGCCATGTAAAATTTACACCCACCCACTTCCTCTTATTTAGTCCTTTTCAAACAGCCCACTTCAATAAAATCCATTTTAAATGAAAACAAATATGATAATTTGGTTTTGTGTTATTTATTTCCTATCTATGGTCGTATTTCTTCATACAAAAACTAATTTAAGAAAAAAAAGGCACCAAATATGAAATTTATAAAGCTCTAAATATCATCGATATGGTACTTTTTTGTAAATTTTGTAAGGGGAGATAAATCTTTTTACTTTAATAACTCAAAATTTTCAACACTGACCTTTCAATTTCTTTTCATATTTTGAACTGCCTTAGCATTGGCTTTCATTTGGTAGAATATAAAAAAAAAAATTAATACTAGAACTATTTCATTTTCAAACTTTTTTACTTTTTTTCATAAAATAAAAAATCTTTTAAAATCATGCCCTATAAAAAGCATATTTTTGATATTCAAGGATCCATATTGATTAAACCTAGTGCCTGCTTTGTCTAAATTTGGTTTCTATATGTGAAAATACCACCATAGACATGAAATGCATAATGAAAACCCAAATTACCATGTTTGTTTTGTTTTGAATTAGATTTTACTGAAGCGTGTACTCTGAATGTGTAAAATTTGGGAAAAAAGTCCAAATTTGACATACCGTTTTCAAATCGCTGTAGCTAAAAAAAAAGAACACCACCATATTATTTTTTTTTCATTTTTTCATTCATCATAAAAAGCTCTTCCAAACAAACAATGATAGAAAAAAAGTTAAATACTTTGAAAAAATCGCTTATGACATTGATACACCCTTAAACCGGGATATAAATAATACAGAAAGCTCTCGTTGGGACATTCTACATTACATTATTTTATACTGCAGTTCGCAACGATGTGTATTACACATTGTCAGTGGATTTTCTTTTGAATACATTCTTAATGAAAGTGACTTGTTTGATTTACAGTCGTTTTATTTCGTATGCCACACACTTTGTTACATTGAGTGTCAATATACAACTCTCGGGCTGTATCATATGGAAATATAGTTTGAAACTGTTTGAAACTCGTTTTGAAATTTGTTTAGTCATACTGCCTTATTTTTTTAACTTTGAAACGATACTGCTGACAACAATATTGAAGCAGACGACAATAAAGCGGCGAAGAGGTAAAAATCTCCAGAATAATTTGATCTCGAAAGGTCTAAAGGTCAATGGGTATATTGGTTCAGCCTATAATATCCTGGTAGCCAAATTCCCTAAGGTTCTTCAACATCTGGCATAGAAGACACTGGGAATGAAATTCCTTCAACTTTTTGTTAATCAAAATTAACTTGCAATACGGTTTTAATAGAAATGTATTGTGTGTAACATTAAAGATTGCTATTTTATTTAGACAGGCAAATTGACTGTAACATCACGAGAAACACGTTTGATCGAACGATGATTACCATGATCTCGTGTTTTCCCAAACAGGACCGATAAAGCTTCGTTTTTGATGTAGGTTCGGTGGTCCAGTGGTAGGACGCTCGCCTAGAAAGCGAGATGTTCCTGGTTCGAGCCCTGTCAGGATCACTGAAATTTTTCTGAGCAAAAAAGTAACCCTACATTGCTCCATTTTACCAAGGTGAATGAAATGGGTACCTGTGAGGGAAAGAAGTCAATGTGCCATGGCTGCAACTTGCGCCGTATGTAAATGGCCGACTTGTGACTCGATGATCAGGGAGGTAAATGTAAAAGTCGGCAGAATACGATATTCGTAAATAAAGACTTTATAAACTCACACCTTTTTTTGTTTTAGAATTAACCCTTTTATCACCCAGCTATCAACAGATCAGACACCAACGAACTCTAGACTGCGTCGGCTTAGGATCTGAGCTGTTATATACAGTGATGCTCACTTATAACGAAATTCAGGGGATCTTACAAATTAGTTCGTCTTATCCAAACTTCGTCTTATCCAAACATCGAAATTTCTTTGTGAATAGTTTGCATATAAAGAAAGTTTTACTCATTATACTTCTAGTACATAATTGATTAGAAAGAAAGAAATATAGAAAGGCATAGACATTAAATCTTTAATATTTCTTTTAATTGTACCAAATAGAATAATTAAATGATAACAAAATAAGATTGGCTATGACATAAAAAATGCCATTTTTCTTCTTGAAAATTTAACCTGTTCCCTGTTTTAGTATTAATAGAAAACTCAACCTATTATGAATATTTAATAAATAAACTTTATTAATATAAAAAAGTTCTACTATGTTGATAAAGCATCAGTGGTTGTTATCTTTTTGCAGAATACAGGTGTCAAACAGCAAGAAGTCTGATCAGACACCCAGTTATAAGGCATCTGATCTGGATCCAAAAAAATAATGTGCAAAGTAAACTAATTATTTCCAGTTGTTTGAACATTCTATCAATAGCATATATACAAAACATGTTGGTTGGGTAATGTTTTGTTATCTGAGGTGATGAGCAGCTAAGCAATTAAGTACTGTCACCTTTGTAAGCCACTTGTCAAACTGTGATAATGACCGGCATGTTGTATTAACAGAACCATTTTACAGGTAAAATCCAGTTTAGGGACCTAAAAATCAGTTTGTCTTATCCAGTTTTTTGTTATATCCAGTTTTCATCTTAAGCAAGCATGAGGCCATTGAAATAAAGAAGGAAGCCGTCGGGGATTTATTTTTAGTTTGTATTAAGCAGTTTTTCATCTTATCCAAGTTCGTTATAAGTGAGCATCACTGTATTTGTATAATACGACCATGACAACAAATATATGACCTTAAACCTGACTTTGATTAAGAAACGATGACAATAAATTAAAGCAGTTGATTTGATGACTAACAAGGATGAAAATGGAGAACACATTTGGGAGTGTAAGGGTTTTTGCCCTAGGAGAGGCACAGAACATTTTGTCTGAGATAGCAAGAAAGTATTCTATCACGAATTGCCGCAATGTGTGTACATGTATATGAACATCGAAATATTTAACCTATGAATGGGTATCTTTAACCCATTACCCCAAAGCCTGATTCTAGTTTTGAAAATAGGTAACCACTTAAAGCAAGTTGAAAGTAATGCAGAATGCGCCTTAAGGCTTTAAGCCAACATTCGCTGAAATATAGAAAATATTTTTTATCAAACATATCTATGACTCTATCAATTTAAACTATTTCATTCAGTGGAGTAATACTTTAAAGGCGTAAAAAGGTGTATTTATGGGGTAATTGGTTAAGAAAGAGAAATTATGAATTTATTATCTGAATGATAAATAGTCCGTCTGTAATTATTTCTAAGGTACTGAAACAATGTATTACCCAAGTGTCGTTCCTGCTGTATAATGGTTTTGTTTTAACATTTTACAACAGATCTTTGCAGTTTTCCTGAAGAATCGTTTAAACGAGTATCAAGCAGATTTGATCCTGATTAGTCGCCGCTATATGGCATCTGACATGTATCAAAATTATTTGCAAACGCCAGTGAAGTAGCGCTACGTGAACTATTTTACCCATAAGTGCCTACCGTCCTTGACATAGGCAAACAGTGTAGACTCTGAGCCAGTCTACAATGTTTTCTTTTAAGAATATTAAATTTAAACAAAACGAAAATGAAATTGAAACCAGGTACCCCTGATATAAAAATGGACCTATGCAATAAGAGATTTGAAGAATCCTCTGGACGCAAATTGGTTAAAGTCTCATTGGAAATCCTGTGTGTCCCCGGAGTCGTATGTATGTAATCTGTGCAACATGGCGAGACTCTCTACTATAGACCCTATAGATTAGCAGCGATGTGGTGCTTACACATTATGTGTGAATCTTTTGTAACATATGTTATCATTACTTAACCCTCTTATGCCCAGTGGATTCTACATGTTTATACGAGGGATGTTCAAATTGAAATGCAACTCAGGTTATATTTGGATCAGATTTCAGAATAGCTTTAAACCAATTATTGGATTCCTTCAAAGTACTCGTCTACGTGTGCTATGCACAGTTTCAGCCTTTTGATCCAATTTTAAAGGCATTTTCGTAGTCCTTTCTTGGTATACCATTGAGACACTAGAATATGGCTGAGCCAAGAGCTTTTCTTGTTGTATATTTTCTTTATGTGAGGTACTTTTTGAGTTTCGGAAATAGTAAGAAGTCACGGGGGCAAGGCCAGGTGAATAAGGAGGATGTGGAAGTTTGACTACTATTTCCTGCCTCAGAAACTCACGTACAATGGCAGACTTGTGGCAAGACGCGTTGTCATGCAATAACCTAAGACCCGACAAACCCGTTGCAGACCTTCGCTTATTAGGTATTTTCTTAATTTCTTGAGAACAACCCTTCTGTAAAACTTGCTATTGACCGATTTTCCTTTCGGTAGAGCAATTTGCAAAGCAAGTCTCTGATTTGTGAAGAAAATAACATACAATAGTTGCTCTTTCGCCAATATTGTTACAGGCGATGATACCTTGGTTCATTTCTACGAGCCCAAGCGCAAGTTGCAGAACAAAATATGGGCTACGAAACACATGAAAAGGCCATTCATAGCAAAACGTACCATCAATGTTGAAACAATTGTAAGTTGGTTAAATTTTAAGCAACACTTTTGCAGTTTTTACCCGGAGGTGTTTCTGCTCCTCTGTGAGCAGATGGGGTATCCATCGTGCATATATTTTGATCAATTTAAGATGTTTCCTCAGAATGGTATGAGCAGTTCCTAATGAGGTCCCTACCTTTCGGGCTATTTCCTTAACAGTAAATCTTGCATCTGTTGATATAATATCCTGGATTTTTTCTACCATTTATTGGCTGGTTGCTGTCCGTATGTGTTGGCAACAGGGTGCATCTTGAAATGACGTAATTCCACATGCAAACTTCTTGCCCCACCTAGTTACTGAGGCATAAGACAGCTCACAAGGTCCATAAATGGAGCATATTTCATGAAATATCTCCTTTGCACATATACAAAGAAAACAGTGGTTCTTGATATAGGCCCGTATTTCGGTATCTAACGCAGACTTTTTCCCAACCATTTTATCATTAGTATATACGAGTATATAATGTGTTTCGGTGTGTAGTCAAAGCTATACTGGACTGATTTAAACAAAACCGGTATCGACTGAAAGATAAGTGATGCCCCTAAGCCATCAAGGTAATTTTTTGGGCGAAAAACGTGCTTAATTGCATAATATAACCCGAGTTGCATTTCAATTTGAACATCCCTCGTATATTGAATTAGCCCATTTTTTATTAAAGGGATGCCTGGTCAAAAGTTTCATTTTCATTTTGTTACATGTATATTGAAATTCCTATCCGCAAACAGTGTAATCTCTGATCAGACGCCGCATGCCCCATAATTATATGGGACCGTGGACACAAATGGGTTAAATGTTTGTATAGACGATCTCTTTACACATTGAAGGAAAATCAGGGCATTTCCACATTTCATAGACAATGTTTTAATAATTTCTAAAATACCTTTTATATAAATCGTTAAAATCCATTGGCAATACTGCATCAGTTGAAACATATAAGCAAATAGTGTTGCACTGTAATATACTATTTTTATTTGTATATTTCTGACCATGACAAGTAATTACTACGCCTAATACGTTAAGTCAGTAGAGAGCAATTCTTGCGCTGATCTTTAATGATAATACAGGACGAATCAATACAGTTCTGTCAAATAGTAGGAAGCAATCTGATCATTGCAGTGTATTCAAAGCACCCCCTTGAGACGTTCTGGCAAAACTCAAATTCGTTAACCTTTTGTATGCTGAAAACAAATATGTGTATGTTTGTTTTGCAAGAGGTGTACACCCTGATGTGAAGGGCCTTAAACGTATCATATGATCAGGTTTATGGTACTTAAACTTAATGCAATATCTTATACAACATTCCTTAAAGAAACATAAACGAGGTATTTGTCAGAAGCGGAGTCGTCCATTCTATTACTAAATCATGAAAAGGATAAAGAATATATATTTTTTTTGTGTGTTCAGAATTGTTCAACTGCAGTAATGCGTATTTCTAATTCGTTTGTTGTTAAGAATGTACTTCGTACATTTTAAATTCGTTTTATCACATAACTTGCGGTCTGGGAGTGATATAAAGCCATTATATAAATATCGTAATCCACGAGTGGAATATCGATTTTTGGCCTCCGACCCAACCTGATCGTCTACAAGCGCTGCATGTGACGGGACGCCAAATGATGTCATTTGCGACGACGTTAACGTAAACAACATAACATTTTGGCGGAAGATCTATATAGCGGAGGGTCTACAAAGGCTTCAATCAATTTAATAGGTGCTTTTACTTGTTACGTGATAAGTAGAATCTCACATTCGTGCTCATTATCTATCATTTTTAAAAAAACTCGTAGACTGAAGGCCAAGGCTCGCATCATATTTTTTTATCAACTCGTGTATAAAAAGTGATAAATAATGAGCACTCATATTAGATCAGCTATTGATTCTATGTTATCATTTTTTCGCATGTGTCCTAATAAACCTTCTAACTGTTTTATCTTGTTCAGAGTTGTTGACCCTGATTTACTAAACGGACGATACAAAACATGTACAGTTACACACTTGAGTAGGGGATTAGATATAATTAATTCTGTTAATAATAGATAAATAGCCAATCATCAGTCAAAACAAAAATACCACAAGCTTGCGACCTTATTTTCTAAACAGAATAAATCCTCGTCTTTTTAAATTCGTTCTCAGTTCTATAGACATGAAGATATTTGACAACACATTAATTCAACAAACTCTAGATATATGATGTTAAGAGAAGTAAGTATAATGAACACACATGTCATATAAAAATACTATCTAATTAACTCTAAACAAATACTAAATGCAGTAATTGGATTTGGAGATATGGTAAATTTCATTTACTATTTTTTGTTGCATCTTTATTTATCAGACAGTATATTTGGGTGTTAGATACAACATATCAGTGCATTGGAGAATTTTTGCTCCTTGGCGAATGCAACCTCTAGCTAATATGGCCAAAGAAGCGAACATTCATCGTGAAAACAAGTTGAAGTTGAAAGCAGTATATCGTGAAATAGAGTTATTCTACACCAACAGTGCTTTGGCTGTACGTTTGCTTCTATAAAAACTGTTCAATAATGTGTGTTTCGTGTGGAGCCATCGAGTGTGTTTCTTCATTATTTGTTCTTTAAATCTTCAAGTTTTTCAACCTTTATTTTTGGACTAATAAACTGCACAAACGACATATTGCCAAATATGTTAAAACCAAAACAGACTACAGCGTGCATACCCCATGAACACAGTTCCAAAATAAGCTTCCAACATAGAATCACTTGTATACAGCAATACAATTGTTAAGTGAAACCATATATGTTTACGAAATAAATTTCGATAGTCATTGCAAACTATGTGAACCAAGTTTAGAGCCGAGCAACCCTCATTAGTTTTACTATGATTTAGGTTTTTAAATTAAATTACAGTCAGGTCTTCGCTGGGAAATTCTAAAGACGACCCATTTTTCAAACGAAAATGTCTAAGCGTGCTAAAGGTAAATGCTTCACTATAGTCCCGTATTATCAGTCCTAATAAATAGCCAAAGGCACGCAACGTTCCTTTATCTCCTTTGAGACTCGGAAAATATCGTGTGAATCTGAAAGACATTTCCCAGTAGGTAGATCCTGTAATGTTCCCCAATTAAGAGCTAATTCATACATTGTCAGTTTGTTGACTAACGGAGACACCATGATAACACGCAATGTGAATACAAATGGAGCAGGCGACAGGAGATGCATCTTTAATTACATTCATGTCTGTATTTACTGGATATTTGCTCCCGGTATAGGCCGATTTTATTGACCTGGCAGGGTGGAGTTTCGATGAGGAACATTGCATTTCAGCTTTGGGGACGGCAGCTTGTTTGATTATTATCGGAAGTTACCGTTGCCGTATGCTTTTTTCTCAACGTAACATGTTAGTGGACATTTTGACAAAAGGAATATAATGACGAATAACAAACAGCTTGAATTCAGATCAGATGCCGCGTTACGCGGCGTCTGATCTGGATTCTACCTGTTGCAAATGTAAGCCAAGTATTAAATTTCCTACCCTTCAACAGCTCACACTGAACAACACACGCAATATTTGTCTTCCATTGGTTGTTGTAGAGTAAGGGCACTGTGCATACCCTACTCACGTGGATATGGGTGAACGCATAAATTGTGTTTCTCAATGTTGAAAGTATCGGACAATAATGATATACTACGGAAATGTACCTATCATCCCTAAAATCAAATGCAAATTAGTTTATCTTTGCCAAAGGTTAGCCCCGCTCTGCCAGGTGAAAAACATCGGTCTATACTTTTGTTTTCTGTATTTGTATTGTGTTTGATGTATTGGCTGGTATTTTCAAACAATAACGACCTTCGTCTGATACAAAACTAAACTGTTTACAAGAGTATATTTTAGTTGCTTTTCTGGTGAAATTTCATGATTCAACTAATCGTCTGAAGACAAATATTTAATATAATACAGCCGATTGCAGTATTGGAGATGAAGGATTTGGACAAAATGTATCCAAGGATACAATGCGTTCGGGCAAACATTGAAGACAAAGACTAGTCATGGCAGAGTCGGGTCTGGAGTACTGTAATTTCTGGAAATATTCTAAAAAGTCGGACAGCCTGTTTAAGTGTTGTTTTTATCTTAACAATTAAACTAATTGCTTCTATCACACAGTAATTTGCCCAGAAGGTGAAAACTGAATGGTAAACAGAGTAAACCTTGACCAGACGGCTCCTAAGGGAGCAGCCTGATCAGGGATTATATTGTTTGCTCAGGCTTAGCTGTCCTAATACTTAGGGTCATTACAGTGGAGAATCTGTTATTCTTTCCCAATAAACGCGTTTACGTTAAAACTATTATTTACAATACAAACAGTTTGGAGCCAGATCAGACGCCGGGTAACCCGGCGTCTGATCAGGCTCCTAACTGTTTGCCACCAAGATAAACATGAATTATCAGAATTGTCCAAAAGTTGTTCTTTTCTACGTTTTAGTGCTTTGCGTTTGCGTACGTTTGCGTTTAAACGGGAAAGAATAACAGATTCTCCACTGTACAACGGCACCTAATGGGAGACAAACAATGTGTGCGTTGTTCGGAGGGCTCGTTATAGGAAGGGAAATTGCTTAAATTTGCGTTACGCGGCGTCTGATCTGGAGTCAAGCTGCTTGTCACCCGTCATTACGGGTTTTTGTCTGTAAAAATGTCCATTATGTAATTTTGAGAAAAGCAGCAGACGTCAACTTTAAGCAGACGACATTGCACCCGTGAATAGGTTGGACATACTTGTCTTGTCTGGGGGGAAGTGGGGCAAGCGTCGATGTAAGGAGGGAGTCGTTGTTGGGAGGGCCGTTTTAGGGTGTGATCGCTGTATAATAATTATGTAAAAAAACAGATCGGTGTCGTTATTGAAAATGGATGACTGCTTAAAGCAAGAGGAAAGTAAAGTAGATCTTATATAAAAGTATACTCATTAAAAACATTGAAACGGCATTGCTACTACACAACTCAGGCACGTTATATTTATAGATAATGCATGTATGCTTGTATTTAGTATGCATACTATTAGCAGCATGTAGGGAGTCTTTACTGGCAATTATCGCTGATATTTGACCCTCTCAACACATTAACACATAATCATACTTCAGGCTTATTCCGCCTACAATGACTATAGCCGGTTAAGCAAACAATTTAGATGAGATTAAAGAGCCGATTTACTCGGCGTCTAATCTGGATCCAAACTACTTGACACATTTTTTCGGCGTAGATTTCAGTTCAAATTGATTAAACTTAATTTGTTTGTATTGGTTTTTGTAAACAAATACTCTCTGCAGGCGATATCGTAGGACATTGGTTAACATTTATAGTACATCACTGTTTCGGACAGAGAGCCAATAAGGTACTCCCTCCATATAACGGCCCTCCCAAAAACGAGTCCCTCCTTACAACAACGTTTGCCGCTGTTCCCACGAACAAGACACGTATGTCAAACCTTTTAAATGCTGCAATTTCGTCTGCTTAAAATGTCGCCCACTGTTATTTTCAAAGTAACATATTAGTGGACATTTTGACAAAAGAACTATATTGACGAGTGACAAACAATTTGAAATACGCCGCATGACGCGGTACCTGATCTGGATTCAAGCTGTTTTTTAAAAAACCAAGTCTTAAGTTTCCCTCCCTTTAATAACACCCTCCGAACAACACACACAATATTTAGTTTGTCTCTTATTAGGTGTTTTTGTAGAGAGGGAGCACAGTCAACCACTGTACCGGACAGAAAACCAATACATGTAAATGGTTATAACATCTAAACAAACACAGGCAAAAGTCGGATATATTACATTTGCGTTGGTGGGGCAGCGGCCACAGGACCGATCAATAAACTTAATGAATCTTAAGACATGTGTATGTTTGTGTTTCTGGCTTTGAAGAGCAAACACTGGTATGTTTATCGAGAAAAGAACAAACAATCACAGAAACTGTCATACCTACTGCACTGTTATTTGCTATTAATTTAGACCTTGAATACGCCGAGGATCTCGACGTCTGATCAGGATCAAAAGGGTTAGACTCATATACAGTATTTATTCATATTCAGATATCTTCATTAAAACTGTAAATTGTTTTTAACTCTTTCACTGCCAATGGCGCCAACAGGCTACGCTACAAACATATTGGATCCTGATGAGACACCGCGTAACGCGGCGTCTGATCAGGATCCAAACTGTTTGACACTCTTATCAACATTTATTCAGTCAAAACAGCATTAAAGCTGACTTTAAAAATATTGCAGACGATACTCCTGTTGCAGAAAATATTTTGTCGTTAAGAGGGTTAAAGCGGACTTCATGTATAAAACTTGGCTCTGAAAGAGTGTATAAAATTCACTGTCATATATATTGCATTGGCATATGCTATGATTTTATATATTTTGATAACGTCGAGTAGCGCGGCGTCTGGTAATTATTTAATGGTTAAGTATTCATATTTAGATGTCTTCAGTAGAACAAAAAATTGTTTTAAAGTAGTTGGAAAGAAGCAATTAATTATCTGAAAATGATTGAGTTGAACGTGTAACCGAAAACATTGGACTGAATGGCAAAATGTCTATGCACTTGGCTATTTCCATCTGAGATGTCTATCAATTTTGTCTGTACCTTTCTTTGTATATGTTTTGATTCCTGATATAATAACGAGTAACTCTCCTGGATCATTCCGCAATTACGACTACATCGGAGAAAAAGCACTATGCACAGATGTTAAAGAGACATTAAGCAGAATGGAAGTTCAGCAGAAAGGTCTTTTTAGACATTGTGAATTGGCTGGTTTTAGAGGTCTTTAATAGGCATATCAACCGATTGGACATGCTGCAAGTTTGCAATACAGATTGCACCAATGATATGATACAAATAAAGCCATTCGTACTGGAACCTTCTACTTTACTTTAAGCTTGTTTAACTCATTATCCCCTGAAAATTCCAATGAACGATTCCAATTTCTATAAAGGCTGATCCATTTTAAACTACTTAAGGTTGTTTTTTGCGAAATGACAAACAGTGAAGTCTGTGATCAGAGGGCTCCTGCAGGAGCCCTCTGATCAGGGACTTCGCTGTTTGCAAAGGCCAAGTATACTCTTCGCATGTACACTTTTCGTAAAGGACGCATATATGCGTCACTAGGGCTCAATGAATAAATGCAAACAATGGTTAGCCGTTAATATCAAAAGCATGTTGACATTTCGTGTCTCCTTAGCAGCGGTATGATACTGTAATAATCGCCGGCAAACTATAAAACATGCGATGAACAACTATTTACTATCAGAGTATAACAAATATACATCCGTAAAAACCATTAACACCATATGTGACAAGGCTATTATCGCTGTATGATAGCCGTATAATTTTCGCTTACGGAAGCTATGATCAATATTCATAGTGATTTGATTATTTATAGGGGAGTGATGCGCGTGTCTAAGATCTCTGTGAGCCGTCAGAGCTTTTAGGATGAAAGACAAGGAGTTTAATGTATATAATTGGGAGAAAGAATTAATAAGAATTGGGATGATTTTGTAAAATAAAACGTCAAAACCATATGAATTGACACCACATAAACTAATTTACATCTAATATAACAGCGAGGGACGGCTAGACAAATAAATAAAAGGCATGTTTTTTGCAGCAGCCAGTGTAATATTAAGATGATAACTATGATATCCCTTTCGGCTCCAACGTCGCATAAAGGCGACTTTTGCAAACAATATGGATCTAGATCAGTGGCCGCGTAACGAAAAACTGTTTGACACTCGTATCGACATTTCTTAAGTCATTCTACCGTAAATCCAACATTATACGTTCTTATAGACAGTACTATTGAAGCAGACGACAATATAGCGTTGAAGGGATAAAAGTATCACGATTAAGTTAGCGCCTAAAGGGTTAAGCGCAACGAAAATTACATATTCATGAATAAAACATCCCTAAAAGGTAGATCTTGCTCAGATTGCCCAGCAGGAAGCCATGTGATCATAGTATTCATGTTTAGCTATGATGCTTTATATCAAATCGTCCATCGCCATATTTGACTAAAGTCAGCATTGCACTCTTGGTATCCAGATCGCATAGCCAATAGTCTTAACATGTTCCATATTACATGTATACTGTACTCGTATCAATATTGTTCTGTCTGAAATTTAAATGTTTCATAGAATTGTAGATAACAACATCAATGTTAGCAGACGATATGCTTATATATTGGATTAGTCCATATTTTGATACAAGGGATACCTGATCTACATTTTCATTTTCGTTAAGTTTTATATTGAAATTGCTATTAGCCATTCCACAAACTAAAGTTCGCTTGCCTCTATACTGATACCTGTACATTCGTTTAAAACAGATGACATGTATTGTTAATGACATATATAAATGAATGTTAAATAATCAGATGCCGCGTATCGCGAATGTTTGACTTTGGGTTCTGAGCTATTTTCCAAAGGGTCAATTAGAAAGTTGGTTACTGCACTTCATATATTCAAGCTCCTTTATTGAACGACTATGCAATTTGGGACCATTGAATCTTTATTTATATATAGATATTTCCCTGACATTAGGAATCTCGATCAGATAGTAAACAAAAGGAACAAATACATACTTACATGTATTGCATTTGATTTGGTAACCGTGTGGTAATTTGGAGGATATTATTTAACTAATTCATAAAACAAACGTGATCTTTAAAACCTTTTATTGTATACCTTACTATAAATAGTAACAGATTTTGCTTTGATGACAATGCAATACGCCCTTGCTGAGCGGGCCAATAACCGGATGCAGTCCAATTACAGGTTATTTGGACTGCATCCGGTTATTGGCCCGGGGGCAACAGAATTTATGAACGTGAAAACGTTACCAACGTAACGTTTAAAATGACCAACGTTCGTTGAAGATGACGTCATTTGATTTCTTTAACGGCCGCGCTTATGTAAACATTCAAACAATCTACATATTCGTTGATTTTGAACCAGGTATACAATAAACAAGTTATTATACGGCCGAGGGCGGGCCGTCGTTGCTTATTGGCACTCGTTAGCCACATTGGCACTCGGGCCAAGGCCCTCGTGCCATTATGGCTAACATGTGCCAATAAGCATCGACGGCCCGCCCTCGGCCGTTTAATAACTGTATATTATTGTATACCTTACTATAAATAGTAACAAAATTGCCGTTGAAAACTGTCTTTACGGAGGTCATGTGACCAATCCATTATGGCACAGTGGGCCGATTATGGATAATCGCCCCTCGAAGTTTTTCACGTGCAACTCGTTGATGTTAGCAACTTACATCTATTCAAACATGGCAGAAGGAGGGTTTGGCGTCGTTGTCAAATCGTATTCTAGAACTTGAATTCTGAGACAGAAGGGTCTTAACGTAAAAGGTACGGTTCCTGTTTATACAATGGTCAAGTCTTATCATACTCTTTATGTGTGTCACAGTGTGAAAAAATACTTGACGTTGTTTATGTTTTTTAAAATGACAGTTATGACGTCATTATTTCACGCCATCCTACCGGTATTTTCAAAAGATAAAAACGACGTCGTCAAAATGTACTCTAATATAGCGTAGCGATTTTTAACGTTTCACATTCTAGATCTACGTTCTGCGTGGGCTAAACTCCCCATAACCAACTCCATATGTTCGAGATCTTACGCTCTGAGCATTTCTGATAGATCTAGAGCTACCCATACTTTGACACCCCTATCGTTTCAAGTTAGTGAAATTGTGAGCAGTTGATGGCTGTTCAACGATATTTGAAACCACGTCATTTGCTTGAAGATATACAATAAAAAGGTAAAAACATGAGCTAGGCGTACATTCTGTCCATAATGGCACACCTGGTGTCATAATGGCCCTCTGGTCGTTATGACACCAGGTGGGCCATTATGGACAGAAGGCACGCCTAGGTCATATTTTAACCTCTTAGTCACGCTTAATATATTGCATGTAGTCAGTATTTTTGTAGTTGTTGGGTTTTTAGTTAATAAGGATTTATATCCCAGACTCAATATGAAGCGTCATTCCGTCCCTTGTGCCCTGGCACAGGAGCATTGTACTGTACAGTGGAGAATCTGTTATTCTTTCCCAATAAACGCGTTTACGCTTAAACTATTATTTGCAGTGCAAACAGTTTGGAGCCAGATCAGACGCCGGGTAACCCGGTGTCTGATCAGGCTCCAAACTGTTTGCCACCAAGATAAACAAGAATTATCAGAATTGTCCAAAAGTTGTTCTTTTCTACGTTTTAGTGCTTTGCGTTTGCGTACGTTTGCGTTTAAACGGGAAAGAATAACAGATTCTCCACTGTAGTCGAGACGTTTATAAAGTTTGTCTGCAGTGTATAGATACGAGCGTAAGGCATCACCGAATTGAACTGGATACTGGGAATGTATCGGACAGGTTGGGTTTCGGTATGTCTTCCCCTGCTCCAGATATTCAGAATCCTATTAACATTTGACATCAAATACACGCTGAACGTGCTACAGTGGCCAATTCAATTATCCTCCTACAAGACGCTGTAAAACTATTGGCGGTGATTATATCTTCACTCGTAGCACGCTAACTATTTTTCAACTGCTATTATTTAAGCGTTTGCAGCTTAGTAAAGGGATTGGTATCAACCTCCTCGGTTTTGCAGACATCGATTACATGTGTCAAACAGTTGGGACCAAGAACAGGTCCAATATCAGTGAATCAAAACTGTTTGTTAGTTGTTTCGACCTTTTGAGCACTCTACTGGTCTGGTTCAAAGGGTAAACATGTTACCCTTTCACTTTTAATTACGCCTTAAAGCGCGTGTTGGACACTCTAATCTATATCACTAAGTCATACAACCTTATATTTGACATTCAAACGTGTCTTGCAGACAACAATACTGAAGCAGACAATAAAGCGGTGAAGGGGTAATCTCCCCGAATACTTTAAACATGTTGAGTTAAGAAAAATGCAATTGATTTATTGAAGACAATTTTATGCTTGTGGGCATTGTATAATTCAACTCAACTACTCGAAATGTTTGGTGTGCGATGTATTTGTTGATATTTTATTGACTAAGAGTGTCGATCATTTCGAAATTGTGACTCTGTTTTGAGTTATGTAAACTATTAACAATTCTTTGTCAAAATATTATGTGATAAAGTAAACTCAATATCACATTCTGGCATAAATGAGTCCAAAATGCAAATAAAGCAAACTCTGCTTTCAAATGGACATTCAAAGAAACGACTGGAAATGGGTAAAGATACATTTGTTGTAAACAAAGACGAATGTTACGCTACTTACACTTAGCTGCACGTTTCATTCACATCGAACTTTGCTCTTATTTGCCTTACTCAGAGTACAATGATTATTTCCAAACAGTTTGGACTAGGGTCTAAACGGTTCGATAGTATTGCAGGTATTAATTAAGTAAAACATATAAACTTCAAATTTCGGAAATAAATTGCAGACGACAATAGTTTATAGGAGATGATGTCAGTGCATGGTGAACCTTATACGAAACGTTTAACATTTCTTATATCAATTTTACTTGCAAATATATTGTATGTTTAAGTGGCATACAGTGGAGAATCTGTTATTCTTTCCCAATAAACGCGTTTACGCTAAAACTATTGTTTGCAGTGCAAACAGTTTGGAGCCAGATCAGACGCCGGGTAACCCGGCGTCTGATCTGGCTCCAAACTGTTTGCCACCAAGATAAACAAGAATTATCAGAATTGTCCAAAAGTTGTTCTTTTCTACGTTTAAACGGGAAAGAATAACAGATTATCCACTGTACCAAGTAAACAAATAACTTTACCACACCAATGTGAAATATTACACATTTTAATATGGTAATGGCTATGCATGGATTTTTGTGCTACTTCAGAGCTGCCATATTACAGATATGGTGTAGAGGCATACGTTGTTCTTTTGTACAATAAATAGAATTCCCATTTAAGATACAAACAGTCATGAGTGGTTGGCTTACAGTAGTTAGGCTGAAAGCGAATTAGGACCGTTTCTACTTTTACAATTTCACGCATAACATTAAAACAAAACAGTCCCATTTAGGGAACGACATTACCAGTGTGTACTGGAACGTGAATAAACTTAGTGAATGCTTTTGATCGTTGTAACTCTTTGCTTGATTACATCATCAGGATTGTAATCCGATTTAGTAAGTAACTAATTGCCCTGAAATAAGTGCCAATCTATAAGAAAATTATTAAGAGCTTGTAACAATTTAAGTTGAAATAAACGTTCTTACAGTGGAGAATCTGTTATTCTTTCCCGTTTAAACGCAAACGTACGCAAACGCAAAACACTAAAACGTAGAAAAGTGCAACTTTTTGACAATTCTGAGAATTCATGTTTATCTTGGTGGCAAACAGTTTGGAGCCTGATCAGACGCCGTGTTACCCGGCGTCTGACCTGGCTCCAAACTGTTTGCACTGCAGATACTAGTTTTAGCGTAAACGCGTTTATTGGGAAAGAATAACGTTTTCTCCACTGTAACCTTTTCCACCCTTGATATGGGATATTTTGCTTTGCTGGTACATGTAATACAGTGTTCCTTCCCCACAACGGCCCATTGAACAACGATATCCTCTTTGCAACAACGTTTAGACCTGTTTCCCAAACAAGACAAGTATACAATGTACCTTACATTTTCACGGCAACAATATCGTCTCCTTAAAATTGACGTCTGCTGTTTTTTCTAAAAGTTACATAATATTATTGGATATTTTGAGAGAAAAATATCATGGCGAAATGGCGAGTGACAAATAGCTTGAATCCAGATCAGACGCCGCGTTACGCTGTTTGCAAATGTAAGCCAATTTAATTTCTGTCCCTATAACAACTCTTTTCGAACAACACACGCAATATGTGTCTACCGTCGCGTTTTGTTGTAGAAAGGGAGCATTCTACAGGACATATCTATCAAGCGGCTAAATACAAATTATAAATGTGTATGCTTAAGTTCAGCAGGTGTCTGTTTAAAGCAGACAAAAAGAAATGCAAGAATAACGTTTATTTAGCAGCATTAAGTTAATATATTTCTTCCAGCTGAAATTATCAATAAAGCAATCTGTCACCGAGAGCTAATGATAGTTGTGCAGAGCGTCAGTACAACATGTTTACTCAGCAGATTTCATAGTCATATACAGTGAATACACTGTATGATTCAAAATACCATTTTAGTCTCCTGTATTTTTTATTATTTTGAAATAGATTCTCAAAGCTAAATAAAACCTATGAGAAACGAAAAATAAATTTATGTATGAAACTGGATCATAATTTTATATTATGTTTTGCATATCAAATTTGCCGGTACAATGAGAAGTATTTATTACTAGGTTGAAAATTCATACTAGACTATTGATCGTTTTCTGAAGATCTCAGACACGTAATTAGTCTGAAGTCAAACAACTATGATTATGTACACATCTTTAAATCTTTTACTCCCATTGACGTCATCAAGCGATTTAGCAAACTGTTTTGATCAAGATCAGATGCAGGGCTGCCATTTCTCCGGAAATTTCCTAAATCTCCGGATTTTTTCCTAGTTCATGGTAGCTTAAAGCAGGCTGAAAGTAAAGCAGAATGCGCCCTAAGGCGCATTCTGCTTTACTTACAGCCTTCTTTAAGTAGTCGCATGTCAACAAAACAAGAAAAATGCTATGGGGTAAAGGTACGAATAGTAAAATCGCACTTGAAAAATGCAAATTTGGAAATCTTAGGATTTTTCATGTCAATTTATGGCAGCCCTGCAGATGCTGCGTAACGCGGCGTCTGATCAGGATCTAATCTTTACCACTTGTTTTGAAATTATGTCAGGTATACTCCGTAAACTCTAACCTTGAAACGATATTGCAGACAACAGTATTGAAGCAGACGACAATATGGCGGTGACGGGGTACACACCTCACGATAAATTTGACCATGCAAGGGGTAAATCCTCATATGAAACAACAGTCGTGTTTTTACATGGTGCATACTTTATGAAACGGCAACACGCAACTATTTTACTTTGCATGGTTTAAGCTCATAGAATAGTATTTATTGCTATTATAAATCAAGTAAGGCGTAAAACATTTACAAGTAAAAAAAACACTTTGTAGGACATCCAATAGAATTATGTTCCTTACCATGCATGACATGTTTTGGATTTTTTTCAAACAGTTTGGATCTAGAACAGATATCGATTGATTTGTATCCCAATTTTTTGCCATTCGTATTTGTATTTTGTGTATCGAATCATAGTTGTAAGTGTATTGCTTATGACAATTTTTAAACCAGACGATAGTTTTGTCTGATAATTTGAGCCCTAGTTACACATATATGCGTCCTTGACCAAAAGTGTACCTGCGAATAGTACACTTGTCTAATATAACAGTGAAGTCCCTGATTAATGGGCTCCTACAGGAGCCCTCTTATAAGGGACTTCGCTGTTTGTCATTTAGCAATATATTATAAAAACACCCTTAATAGTCTTAAATGGACAAGTCTTGATATTAAATTGGATTTGTCCATATGAAGTTTCAGGGGATAATGAGTTAATCATATTTGACGTACACGTCAGATTGACATTAATCGACCCCTCATCCTTGGTAACTAAGCAAAGTGAAGAGTCTGAAGTAAACATCAATAGTACATCCAACCATGTAATTGATTTTAGGGCTTCTAAAAGAAAAACGACAAGTCCTGTTTGGCGGTTGAATGGCAACTTGAACGTTACTTCGACCCAATCCATTAATCCCTTAACAGTATTACTCCATGTGAACTAACTTTTGAAAACAATTTGGATCAAGATCAGACGCCAAAAACAATCACCGCGTCTAATCAGAACTCAAACTTCGTGTCACTCTCTAAAGTTTGAAAAGGCCAATTTTATTGATTTGAGGAATTGTAGAAACATATTCTTCCACATGCCTTACAATGGCACTGAAAGGGTTGACGAAAGCAGTTTGTTATTGCTATAAACAATTTTAGTATTTCTCCCCATTTTATAGATTGTTAACTTGCAAAACATTTGTTAAAAAATTTCCTATATTCCTTCAAAACGAGTTTTTGCAATCAGTTTAATACCAGATTAAACGCTGAGTTGCCGAGCGTCTGATCAGACCTAAACTGTTTGCAATTCGTGGGAAATATCGATTGTGGTTTGGTTAAACTGATAGTTGTCTATCTTTCTTGTTTCTTAAACGTTTTTTAGTGCAACTTTCACGCTGCGAATGTATCTGGGCAAACGCAAAAACAAAATGCCTACAAGTTATTTTTGTGAAATTAGATAGATCTATAATGCTTGCGAAAAACGCTAAATCAAACCATGTGAATGAAATTCAATTCTACAAAGTGCTAAAAATATGTTGAACTATATTCTAGGAAAAATATCGTTAACTGAAAGTTGTCGCCTGCAAAACAATCCAGTGTAAGGTTTTATGCATATTTGACCAAATCATTTTGAAACAAGAGCCCAAAGGGCTCTAAGGCGCTCACCAGAGTACAAAGTTCCAAGATTTAACTAGACTTTATCACTAAAGATGATTAATACCCCAACTAGCACCTTGTCACAAGAAGCAAATTTGTCGGGATAATTTTGAAGTGTGTTCTCCCTATGAACTAGAGCGTTCATAAGCCTTTTCTATGATTCGACCTAATGATCTGCATTTTAAGCTATCATAACTCATATTCATACATTACCTAGATTTTGTCTAGGTGAATCTGTTGAGCATGTTTCATGAGTGTGGGGCTACAAACATGGCTCCTACAGTGTTCATATGCCACTTTTTTGTGCTTTGACCTACTTACCTACTTTTTATTCAGACATTATCAATATTTATAAATGACCTAGATTTTTTCCAGGTGATCAACTTTTAAGTACAGTGAAACCCCTCTAAACCAGAACCTCTAAATACCGGAATTCTCTCTAAACCGGACAAAATCGTTGGTCCCATTTCAAAGCCTTTTTTATTTTAACCCATTACACCATAAATACGCCTTTTTGCGACCTTGATTTATTCATACACTGAATATGTATCATCAGAAATAATTTCTATATTCTAGAAGTGATAGCTTAAAGCAGGTTGAAAGTAAAGCAGAATGCGCATTCAGGCGCATTCTGCTTTATTTTCAACCTGCTTTAAGTGATCAGCTATCTTCCATACTAGAAACAAGCTATGGGTAAAAAACCCTCTTGACCGGAACCCCTCTAAACCGGAAAGTTATTTTGTCCCCACTCATATCCGGTTTAGAGGGGTTTCACTGTAGCTTCAAGAATATAGGGCAAAAGATGTGGGCCTTAGCGTACTTAGAAGCTTTTCCTATGATTTGACCTACTGACCAACATTTTGACGCCCAGTACTCCATACAGTGGAGAATCTGTTATTCTTTCCCGTTTAAACGCAAATGTACGCAAATGCAAAGCACTAAAACGTAGAAAAGAACAACTTTTGGACAATTCTGATAATTCTTGTTTATCTTGGTGGCAAACAGTGTGGAGCCGATCAGACGCCGGGTTACCCGGCGTCTGATCTGGCTCCAAACTGTTTGCACTGCAAATAATAGTTTTAGCGTAAACGCGTTTATTGGGAAAGAATAACGTTTTCTCCACTGTATTAATATATTGCCTAGTTTTTGTTAAGATGATCATTCTGGGCATATTTTATGAAATTATAGCTAAAAACATGGCACCTAGAGTGTTTAGAAGCTTTTACTATGTTTTGACCTAATGACCTACTTTTGAATAGTATGTAACTAATATTCACACAAAGCTTAGCTTTTGTCAAGATAATCACTCTAAGCAAGTTTTAAGAAGACTGGGCAAAAAATATGGCCTCTGGAGTGGCAAAACGCTTTTTCTGTGATTTGACCTACTGGCCTACTTTATGACCCTACATGACTATAATCCAGTATGACCTAAATATTGTCAAGTACATGACACTGACAAAATCTCATAAAGATATAGCCAAAAATATTACTTCTAGAAGGTTTTTAACTTTTAATTCGATATTTCCGAACATGTTTTTTGACGGATCAAAATTATTTCAACAAGTTTTAAAGTCTATCTATTGAAAACATTCTGATAAAAACCAAATCGAACTCGGACTATTTATTTCGGAGAAGAATATTTTTTCTAGATTATGTGCACGGTTGTCATGACAACAAAACCATGAGCCCCACCCACTTTATTTTAAACAACTTTTGAAGCTCAAACCACCAGCATGCATTTGACAAAGTTTGGTTACACTGGGGCTTTTGGTTTCAGAGAAGAAGTCGTTTGCAATTGTAGACGGGCGGGCAGACGGACAAACAGACAGAGAGATAGACAGACGGACGTCCCTAAATTTGGGGTTTGTTGGGGTTTTGTTTTGTTCTCCATACCCAACAACAACAAAACAATACCCAATTACAAAGACGGAATAAATAGAATTTACTGTTATCTATTGTTCTCTGTACCCTACAAGTGACCTTTCGTGCACTCGGACGGACGGACGGACGACGAAAGCCGGACAGAGCGGTATCAGAACAGCACACCTTGAGCACTTTTTCTCTTGTGAGCTAAAGATACAAGTGACTCACAGTTACAAGGCGTCTGACCTGGAGCCACACTATTTGCATATAAAAGCCAACTCGCACTTGGGGTGATGAGAGCTTACATATTTAGTTGTATCCGACTATCATTTACTCTATATTTAACCCATTTCTTAAAATCAGTAAAGTTTCTTATTTATTTCTTCTCTTATTGTTTTATTGCCCACTTAACCCATTACCCCATAGCCTGATTCAAGTATGGAAGGTAGGTGACCACTTAAAGCAGTTTGAAAGTAAAGCAGAATGCGCCTTAAGTCTGCTATAAGCTACCAGCTGCTAGAATATAGAAATTATTTCTAATGTTAAAAATTCACAACTGTATAAATTGGAACTATTTTTTTCAGTGGAAAGATAAATTAGAGGAGTAAAGGGGCGTATTTTGGGGGTAATGGGTTAAGAAAAATTTGAGCGTAAAACGAAGAAAACATTTCCAGTTTCATTCGTGATGTTAGGTTACAGCAGCTTGAAGATAGAAAAGAAGGCTCCTTGTGGAACAATCTGGTTTTCTTTCAACCTACTTTAAGCTGGCAACTGTCTTCAAAACTAGAAATAGATAACGGGGTTAGGGTTAAACGTTAGATCATGATATCTACTTTCAACATAAAACATATTAAATGAATTGACAACAACTGTATGTTTCTACACATCTTGAATTATTGATACAACTGCAAATACGTTTGAATCATAATTTCATATGACTGTGAGATATTCATTCATCTGTTACAATATACCACTATCTTGCATATAATTCCAACGTTTCACAAGACAGACATGCATACATTCTTCTTTAATCTTTTAAACTAAAGAATTCATAGTTTATTTGTTAAACTATTCCACTTACATGTTGCATTTAAATGCTTTGTCAACGTTTTTACACGACAAACAAGTATATTTGGTCTTAGTCACCGGTTGTCAAAAGAGATTTTCAAAAAGTATAAGAGTTTTGAAATTCAAAACCGAAACCTGTTTATAATCAAAATCATTTACATCTCAAGAATGAAAGATTATTCACATATTCCAGACATGTTGTCTCCTATGGGCCCAATTGTCTTAAGATGAAGGTTTCAAATGACTCAAAGCAATGTTTACGAATGTCATCAACTGTAGTCTCAGTGGGATAACGAACCTAGTTGCGTCAATGAACCAGAGCGCTTAACCCTTTCATGATCACATTGATCGTGAACTTTTTATCCCTTCACCGCCTTGTTATCGTCTGCTTCAATATTGTTGTCTGCAATATCGTTTAAAAGACAGTATATCTTACGTAATTTCAAAACAAGTGGCAAACAGTTTTGATCCAGATCAGACGCCGCGTTACGCGGCGTCTGATCAGGATCGAAATTGATTGCAAATGCACTTTATGACGTCCTTAACAGTAAAAGGGTTAAAGATATGAATAACGTCTTTATGTTTCTAGCCTTCCATGTAAACGTTAAGAAAGCTATGTATGTAACTTGCAAACAATTACCTCTAAAATATTAATTAAAGATTGTTGTTTTTTTTTCGATGAGTAAATTAGTACGTGTCTTTTGAAATATTTGTTAACCCTGTCGTTCTCAATTACGCATGAAAGCGCGATTGCAAACAATTAAGATCCTGATCAGACGCCGCGTAACGCGGCGTCTGATCAGGATCCAAACAGTTTGATACTGGTTTTGAAATATCTTGATTCATACTGTCTTATTTTTGTCTCTTTGAAACGACATTGCAGACAACAAAATTGAAGCAGACGACAATAAAGCGGTGAAGGGGTAAACATCTCACGAAATATTTGGTTGTGAAAGGGTTAAAACAAACGCCTGAGAGAAAGTACAAGTGTATATAGATAGTTCTCAGAAATGTCCATGAAAAGTGTATGATACAGATGGGGTAAAGAAATTCTCAGTCTCCTGTATTTTCAGCCTGAACAAAAATGTCTCTGAAACAAGATATTTTCTGAGAAATTATACCGTTCAATAAATATCGGAAATTTACTATATTGTACTATTAAAATTACTATAAAAATTTGTTTACTCGATATGTAGCTTATACATGTTCGTTTCAAATGGTTACCAAAAATATGCATTTAGAAATGTTGTCTTACAAAAATGATATAAATACAATAAACGCGACACAGGCGACAAGGTGACGAAAATAGCTTGACATTTCTAAAAAATTAGACCACTCGCTAGTCAGAGTTTTCTTGCGGGCGAGCGGAAATGCGTCTCGACGATATAGACTTTTTCCGCACGTGCTTATACTAGAAAATGTACATAAAGAAAAGATTGATAAGCTCAAGTGTCTTCCTCGATAGCTCAGTTGGTAGAGTGATTGAAAAGCAATCCAAAGGTACTAGGTTCGAGTCCCATTCAATCCAAATATTTGTTTTTAATGAAATGTCCGATTTTTATTGACCGCAGTGATCAAGGGACAAGTTATGTTTAGTCTTCTTTAGTTTTAATTATTGATGCTATATAATATATATAATAATGTCCAATTACATGTACGTTTTGGTTTAATGAGTTATAAGTCAATAAAATAGGTATACAAGATGTGATCGAACTATAAAGCCACATATTGAAGCTTATCAATACGTCAACCATTCCATAATCGATATTGCCCATTCTAAATTTCAAATAATATAATTTACCTTGTAGATACGAGTCTATAAATAACTTATCATGACAGAATTTAATTTTAAAGGTAGGTATCTGTATCCTTCAAATGTCCATAATTTACTAAGACAATTATGTTATTACAACAAATCCTGACTGTAATATTTTATATTGCTTTCTTTGAATAAGATGCACAAAATATACATTGAATGAGTTCGTTGTTTGTAGTTCATTTTTAAATGAAAAATCAGCATTTCGCAAAATTTAAATAGTTTATAATATCATTCTGAACACCTTTTATTCAAATCTTGTAATGAGAGTTGTGAACAACCTATTGCACGAGACTTATATTCATTAGTTTTATTTATATTTGAGAAAAACTAAAATCATCAAAATTCCAGATCTATGTTTGTTAAAAAAGAGACCTTAAAGACAAACCAAACGATCATTTTGCATATATTTACACAGTTTGTTTCTTAGGTAGTAGTCACATCACAAGTAGTATGCTATTACGTCACAATCACGTATTTGTGTGACGTAATAGATTGTTCTCGATTTGTTCATTCCACAGTCAGGACGCATTTTTCCAGTGTCGAGAAAATTAATTCTTTTGAAGGCTATGTCGAACAGTTTAAAGGAAAAACTGGACAGATTTATAGAGTCAATTGACGGGAGATAGTGTGAAATCGAAGATAAGGTCGATCGACACGCGTCAGAGCGCACTATTGAGAATTGTTTGCCTCCAAATCATCGCCTCGTTGCCGATAGCTCACCAACCACATCGGTAGATGCTTACACTTTGCCGGACATTCAAGGTGGCTTCTAGGTGCTGAAGGACACACTTAGTAAAGTGAGAATTCCGGCAGAACTCTCGTCAGGGAGAACGATGAACTGACCAGCCTTTATTGAATATAATCAATGGTTGTGGACATTATAGCGAAACTGGAAATATTTACAATCGCCCCTTTCAATTCCATTTACAAAAAGTGTGTTCATTTCAAATAAACACCAATTTGAGAGGGCGGGACTTGTGGAAAAGTTTCGAAGGGGAGGCAGGGCATATGCAGTTTTCATTCGCGAATTAATCTTTGGAACTTAGGGCAGCAAACATTTGGCGGATTTTTTCAAAATTAAATTTTGTTCTTAACCGATCTATGCCTTCCTACTAGTGGAAACCATGATTCCTGACTAATATTCTTCTTTATAAATGAGATAAATTGCAAGAAAATTGACATAAGAATCTACCTTATAAACAGCGGGCTATATCTGCGTTTCTTTATGACAATAAAACCCCGATATATTTATCCTACTTTAAAATTACGTCACTTCTAATGACGTCATAAATCAGCATTTTTCGCGCCAAACTGTCAAGTTGTTGACAATGGAAGTTATTTTTTCTGCTTTCGAATGTACACAGATTCAGTCAATCGGTCATGGCTGTTACTTATAGGGTACACATTATTCGTGTTATCGACCTCTAATATGGATTAAACATACATGCGTACTGACAAAATGTTTATTTAATGTTAGAAATTACAGCAAATATATTGTAAATATAAGAAATGAACTGATTTTTTCGGCGTTCAAGCGAAATGAACGACAGAAAATTATCGGCAAATTTACCATGAATCGCGCTAGCGATTCATGGTAAATTTGCCGATAATTTTCTGTCGTTCATTTCTCTTGAACGCCGAAAAAAATCAGTTCATTTCTTAATTATCAGTGTCTGATCAGGATCAAACTATTTGCAACTTGTTTTGAAATAACGTTATTTATACAGCCGTTATTTAAACTTTATTTATTATTTATTATTATTATTATACCAGATTTATATAGCGCTCTTTTCACACAGGGGTTGTGCGTTCAAAAGCGCTTTACATGAAATAACATAAATGTACCTACAAATCGAGAAAAGACAAAATAACTACAATTAGATCTGAAATAAAACATGAATAAACATATAAGAGACAGTCCCCAAAACGGCGATCACATTACCCCCATCAATCAGAAAAACTTTGAAACGATATTGCAGACAACAATATTGAAACAGGCGACAATATGGCGGTAAAGGGGTAAATAACTCACAATACATTTGATCATACAAGGGTTTAGTCGACTATAACTGTAACATGATTAATTCAGGTACAAACCAAAGTAAAAGCAAACCAGGAAGCTACAAGAGTTTTGTACTGAATGTTCGTCCTAGTTTAAGCTGCCCACGTTTTTATTAGTTATCATCAATAAATCTTTATTTTAGTACATTAATCAACGCAGTGAAAAGGCGTCATAATTCGCTTATATAGGGAAATGTAAAGACCCCCTCATACGCTGTCGTGGAGAAAGTGGTAAAAATGAAGCTAATGAATAATAAATAAAAACAGAGCTTCTTTAGATAGTTCCTACTAAGCGATAAACTGCCAAATAAAGTTATAAATAAAAGTCGCTCCTTTAGTATGTCGGCAGATTAATTTTCACTCGATTCGTCAATCTTTTTGGCAATACGGTTTACATCCGTTACACATAAGTCTCTCTTATTCTCAATAATACATATGTAAGGATATGATCATGACTTTACGACCAAGCATAATGCTACTGAATTCACCAATTTAAATTTGATTTCATATTGCTAATAGCTATATGAAGTGTTGGCACAGTGAGAAGATATTAGGGCTCTGTTGGCATTTTAACTGTTATATCGCTATATCATGCCTTCTTAATTATTTCTTATCACGTAATACGAACGAATATAGGGTCGTTTGATAGTCATATATTGGTCTAATGTAGCACAAAATACCATCGATGACGGCAACTTCTGAAACAGGCCTGCCATAAGTTGACATGAAAAATTCTAAGATTTTCAAATTTGCATTTTTCAAGTGCGATTTTACGAATCGTACCTTTACCTCATAGCATTTTTCTTGTTTTGTTGACATGCGACTACTTAAAGCAGGCTGTTAGTAAAGCAGAATGCGCCTTAGGGCGCATTCTGTTTTACTTTCAGCCTGCTTTAAGCTACCATGTACTGGGAAAAAATCCGGTGATTTAGGAAAATCCGGAGAAATGGCAGCCCTGATGAAAAGGGTTGACGTCTTTTAACACCATGGACCTGTTTAAAATGTAGCTGGGTCTACACTGTTTGCTAATTAAGAGCAGTGTTTACTAAACTACACATAATTCCAAGTAGACTGGTTCATGTTTTGTTAACTTAAATGATCCACAAGGGACCCAATAACCCACAAGAGTTACTTTGTATTGATAGAATTAACTATTTGCCTGCTGGTCGCGACTTCACATTTTTGTTTTGTCTTAACAGTTTTGATCCAGATTAGACGCCGCGTAACGCGGCGTCTAATCTTGATAAAAAATGTTTGACATTCATCTTTAAGTTTCTTTACTTAAATGTATTAATCTAAATTTTAAAAAAATGGCAGACGACAATTTCATAGCAGATGATATTACAGCAGGATAAAGGTTAAGACCAATGCCTTTTTATAAACAGGTGAAAGTAAAGCAAACATAAAGCTCATGAATGTATTAGTCCCCGTTTCGACATTTTTCTCTTGGCTTTCTCTTGATGTTTAATGCATGAGACAGGGCTGCCATTTCTCCGAATGTTTCCTAAATTTCCGGATTTTTTCCCAGTTCATGGTAGCTTAAAGCAGACTGAAAGTAAAACAGAATGCGCCCTAAGGCGCATTCTGCTTTACTTACAGCCTGCTTTAAGTAGTCTCATGACAACAAAACAAGAAAAAGGCTATGGGGTAAAGGTACAATTCGTAAAATCGCACTTGAAAAATGCACATTTGGAAATCTTAGGATTTTTCATGTCAACGTATGGCAGCCCTGATGAGACTGGCAACCTGATATCATATGAAAGTTAGCCAGTTACATCTACATGTACAATGTACCACGGTTTGGAAATTGACTTATCCTAGATTAAGCCACCAACAGTGTTTAACACATTCACTGAGTTTTCTTTCGAAGCTATATGAGCAGTTTGTTATGGTGTCTTATAATACAATGGAGAATCTTTTATTCTTTCCCAATAAACGCGTTTACGCTAAAACTACTGTTTGCCACCATGATAAACAAGAATTATCAGAATTGTCCAAAAGTTGTTCTGTTCTACGTTTTAGTGCTTTGCGTTTGCATACGTTTGCGTTTAAACGGGAAAGAATAACAGATTCTCCACTGTAATAACGTGTGCCATTAACTAGTACGTTTATAAGCGGATTCATAGAAACTATCCGTGTTCCATTAACAGCAATTATATTATACCATACCGCATTGTTTAATACGTTAATACCCAACATTAACAGTGGTTTCATACGGGGTCTCAACAGAGAAGTTTGCAAGTGCACCGTTTATTAAACTGATCCATAGAATCTTCAACGTGTTGCTATCCGTGGAAATGGTGTAATTGTATTAAAATATTCAATATTGTTTAACATTGCACGTGCAAACCTAATGATTGATCAGTTATATCAGTTTGTAAAATGCAATATGGTGTTGCCTTTATTAAAATAATCAATCACTATTCCGTAAACTGATGGCGGGACATCTCCAACGTTACTGATTAAAACTGTTTCTGTTTAGGCCCTTTGCCGCCTAATTCCGAGAACAATGGTTCAGTAAAACTTCTTGATTACGACAACAAAATATAAGGTCAATAGGTTATATAAAAGACATGTGACAGCCCAAAGCAAGGTGAAAGTACAGTGCTCCCTCACTACAACATTCCTCCCAACAACGACCCCTGCCGCAGTTCCCTTAATTCATTATCCCCTGGAACTTCCAATGGACAATTCTAGTTGCAATACAGGCTGGTCCATTTTAGACTATTTAGTGTTGTTTTTTGTAATAGATTGCGAAATGACAAACAGTGAAGTCCCTGATCAGAGGGCTCCTGCAGGAGCCCTCTGATCAGGGACTTTACTGTTTGCATAGGACAAGTGTATTCTTCACAGGTACACATTTGGTAAAGGACGCATATGTGCGTCACTAGGGCTCAATGAGTTAACAGGACAAATATGTCTAAAGCTCTGCTGCTGAAATATCGTCTGCTAAAAATTGACGTCTGCTGTTTTTTCTCAAAGTTACATGCAAGTGGACATTGTGATAAAATAAGTATAATGACGAGTGACAAATAGCTTGAATCCAGACCAGACGCCGCGTTACGCGGCGTCTGATCTTGATTCAAGCTGTTTGCAAATTTCTCTCTCTATAACGACTTCCTCCGACACACAATCTGTGTCTCCCATTGGGTGTCGTTGTAGAGAGGGAGTGCTGTAAAACATAAATCTCCGGATAACAACGGCACTCCGAACAACACACCCCTCCTTATACATGTATCAACTATTGCTGCTTGACCCCAAACAAAACCATTAAGCCTTACCATTAAACCGCTGCATATAGATAGATAGATAGTTTATTGATCCAAAAGGCCATAGGCCCATCAGTACAGGTATACTCAAAACTATAAATACATAATCTAAACGTCAATGTATAGTTTGCGTTGTTGCTGATATTGCCGTATTTGGGTTTTTCTCAATGTTACATATTGGACATTTTGACAGAAGAAATGTGAAGACGAATAACAAACAGCTTGAGTCCATATCAGATGCCGCGTAACGCGGCGTCTGATCTGGGTTCAAACGGTTTGCATATGTAAGCCAATTCATGCTAAGCACTGTACAGGTATTAGTGCCTCTTCCTTTATCGGCTCCCTCCAGGCAACACACACAATGATTGTCTCCTATGGGGTGTTGTTGAAGAGAGAGAGCACTGTAGTATTGCAAAATTTATTATACCTAATTGTACCCTTCGAATACAGCAATATAATATGCAACAAAGTTATAATCCGATTTCTTTCAAATTCAAGATTTGTTGTCCATTTACCTTAAGCAAAAGTCAAATACATGTATATGTGTCCAACAACGTGGATCTTGATCAGACTACGGGGAACTGGGTGTCTGATCTGGATCCAAACATTTTGCAAGTTCCAGTCAAATCGCAATTAGCAGGCACATTGTTATACATTACTTTACTCCAATCGAGATAGCAACCGCTATAACTACTTTAATTAGAAAACCTAATTACAAAAACGAATCACGCAAGTAAGAAATCTCGATTTTATTTCGAACTTGATTTGCGATTCGTTGATTTCCAATGCATTTTACTTGCTTCGAACGTACGTTATATTGAAAATGCGAAAAAACCACCGATGCGCAGAAATAAACAACTTGACTGTCTCAATCAACCTGATAAAACATTAATTGGCTTGTTTCTTTAATGTTCACCCGAACATTCAGTAATTAAGAATTGCATGCATTCGGAAAATTCAACCATTTGGAAGTCTATATCAGTACAGTAGAGAATGTGTTATTCTTTCCCGTTTAAACACAAACGTACGCAAACGCAAAGCACGAAAAGGTAGAAAAGAACAACTTTTGGACAATTCTGATAATTCTTGTTTATCTTGGTGGCAACAGTTTGGAGCCTGATCAGACGCCGGGTTACCCGGCGTCTAATCTGGCTCCAAACTGTTTGCACTGCAAATAATAGTTTTAGCGTAAACGCGTTTATTGGGAAAGAATAACACATTCTCCACTGTATCATCAAACATTAACCTTTTCACTGACAATGTTTTCGTGAGATTTTACCCCTTCACCATTTTATTGTCGTCTGCTTCAATTTAGCTGTCTGCAATGACGTTTCAAAGTTAAAACATAAGGCAGTATGACTGAATGAATTTCAAAACGAGTGTCAAAACGTTTGGATCCTGATCAGATGCCGCGTTACGTGGCTTCTGATCAGGAACCAAGCTGTTTGCAAACGCGCTTTCTGACGTCATTGAGAGTGAAAGGGTTCAGGCATTCTCACAGCGATGTCTTGAGCTCACTCAGGTCGAACTTATATGCATCCTTACGATTGACTATCATTGTTTCGATTTCACTGAAGTCGAATATACCCGGGTTTGATGTTTTTACTCTAAAACAAGGGGATGTTTGACTAAAGCGACTTCTAGATATCCAAGTTCGAGCGTAAATGCTTTGTTTCATGATTGTCCGAACATCGTACTACATGCATGAATGTTAGACACGACTCCCCTGCAAGTACGTATTAATTAATGTGTGATAATCGTCGCCAATATGGCAGAATCGTCGCCAATATGGGCCAAAACTCTCCGAGGGAGAACCGGTGGCCTGCGGAATCGTAAGTTAAGTTCTAACTCTTTTGAATACAAGTACTCGGTTTTTAGTTTTACCCTTTTAACCTATTTTTAACCGTCAATCTTTTTATCGCCTGCCTTATTTTTTAGTATTTATTATCATTGAACAATCTTATTTGAGGTAGGATCTTTGAAAGACGTATAACACGGTGCCTGCTTAGAATCAAAAGTGTCGCAAAGTCGGCTATAGTATACATGTACAATAGCGGTGAAATGGTAAAAGCTAAACTTTTATCACCCTAGATGAAGACCAGTTACAAGTATCATATGTTTTTCTGACGCAGGAGATGTTTCTTCGAGCATATTAATTGTGAAATACGTTATGAGCTATAAGACAGGTGAATGCCATACGAATGCAATGCATCGCGCAATTTTGCACTACGATACATACAGTGGAGAATCTGTTATTCTTTCCCGTTTAAACGCAAACGTACGCAAACGCAAAGCACTAACACATAGAAAAGAACAACTTTTGGACAATTCTGATATTTCATGTTTATCTTGGTGGCAAACAGTTTGGAGCCTGATCAGACGCCGGGTTACCCGGCGTCTGATCTGGCTCCAAACTGTTTGCACTGCAAATAATAGTTTTAGCCTAAACGCGTTTATTGGGAAAGAATAACAGATTCTCCACTGTACATGTACATAGAGGTGGGGGTAGAATACAGTGAAGAAGACGTTTTTCTTTCCCAATAAACGCGATTAATCAGTAACGTTGCTTTCCATTGCAAACAGTTTGGAGCCAGAACAGACGCCGGGTAACCCGGCGTCTGATCAGGCTCAAAACGGTTTGCCACTCAGGTTGAAATAAAGAGTCAGAATTTTCATCAAGTTGTCATTTTCTACGTTTTGATTCAATGCGTTTGCTTTTTATTCGCGTTTAAACGGGAAAAGACAACGTCTTTTCAACTGTACGTTCAACTTGAGTTATTTTTAGTCGAGCTAGTCCATATATGTATAGTTGTTTCTATTATGATTGATATTGTTATTATTATTATTATCATTATTACAGTAGAACCTCTCTAATACGGCCACTAAAAAATGTGTCAAATATTAGTCGTTTAAGACATGTAGGTGACTGCTTCAAACAATATGGAAGTGAAACAGAAAGCTCCTACAGGAGCTTTCTGTTTCACTTTCAAATTATTTTAAGCTGTCACCTGTCTTTTATACATATAATTAACCTCCTTTTTAGTGGTCGTAAAAGAGATGTTCTACTGTATAAATTTTATTATTATTAACCTCCTTTTTAGTGGTCGTTAAAGAGATGTTCTACTATATTATTATTTTTATTATTATTATTATTTTTATAATTTTTTTTTTCTCACTTGATTTATACAGTTGAATTCAATACATGTAACTGTCGTACGTTTGATATATCCGTACGATAGAGTACGATAGTATTTTTTACAAACCGGTTTAATCATGATCAGACGTCGCGTTACGCGGTATCTGGTCAGGGTCCAAATTGGTTAAAACTCATTTTAATTTTTCTTAAGTTAGAAAATATTCTTCGTGAAATTTAAACTTGATAAATATAGCATCTTCAAAATTGATGACGTCATGACAATGAAGGGGAAACTGGTAAAATGGGTGGCTAACCGTCACCGTTTATTGTCACCTGCTTCAATAATGTCGTCTGTAATATAATTTCAAAGTTAGATTAAAAGTAGTATGACTTCAGAAATATTGATTTGAGTGTCAACCAGTTCAGATCCTGGTCAGACGCCGATTACGCGGCGTCCGATCTGGATAGAAACTGTTTGCTACTCTGACTGTGAGAGTGTTACATGTAACTATTCGTGAAAGTACACAATGAGCTTTTTAGCTCACCTGGCACAAAGTGCCAAGGTGAGCTATTTTGATCGTCCTGTGTCCGTCATCGGTCGTCGTCCGTCGTTCGTTCGTCCGTCCGTCGTCAACAATTTCTTTAAACGACATCTCCTCCTTAACTACTGGATGGATTTTAACCAAACTTGGCAAGATTGATCCTTATATAGACCTCTTTGTAAGTTTTTCAAATATTTCCGATCCGTTGAATATCTAGGTCACAGGAGCTAAAATAGAGTTTGTTAATAAAAACTTAAAAACTCTTCTTCTCTGAAACCACAGTACCCTGAGCTTAGATATTTTGCACATAGCATCATCTACAGGTCCACAATCAAGCTTGTTCAAATAATGTCTCTGGGTTCAAATATGACCCCGCCCAGGGGGTCACAAATTCACACACAGTTACATGTTTATAGTGAAATCTTCAAACCTCTTCTTCTCTGAAATTAATTTAGCTAGAGCTTTGATATTTGGCATGTTGTAACTTCTAGAGGTATACTTTACCAATATTGTTCAGTTCAAATGGTTCCGGTCCGATGCATATCTAGGTCACAGGAGCTAAAAATAGATAAAAACCCAAATTCTTCTCTAAGCTTAGCTATTTTGCACTCAGCATTTTCCAATTAAATCAGCAATTGGCATAATCATATTGTCATAATTTCTCAGCTTTCCAAGATATGTTACATTTACATCAACGGTCCCAGGTGAGCGATTTAGGGCCGTATACGGCTCTTGTTTAAGCAACGTTTTGCTTTTGAAGCAAGTGTTTCCTCGACACCAGCGAACTCGAAATGCGTACCGCGGTACATTTGTATTACAGCTAAATAATGACGTCCTAATTTTGTGTAATCGTTTATTAATAACAGTGACATTTTTGGAGTGAAATCGTTTTACCATTTCGGTAGGTTAATATTACGAAGTAAGTTTGAAAACGGTGTCAAATAGTTTCGATCTTGATCTTACGTCGAACAAAGCGTCTTCTGACCAGAATCTGAACTGCTTACGAATAAACATTATTTTGGATAAGACAGTAAAAGCATTAATTCAACTTATTCTGTTGAGGTTTTCAAACCATGTCAATATTTGTAACATAAAACTCAACTCTCTGACTTGTATATCTGTAATTGAATTCAACGTACTTAATTATTGACTGCTCGGGGAATTTAGACACTGTGGCTCCTCAGGGCCATATCGGGTTATAGAGGCAGATTTATCAACCCTATCGATGAGTGTAGTCGTCATTTACAAACAGTTTACCTGTTAGGATTACACTTGTCCAATGCAAACTGTGTAGACCCTGATCCTAGGGCTCCTTCACGAGCTCTCTGATCAGGGTCTCCACTATTTTCCTTTTTAAAATATATTGTTAGAATCAACCCTAAATTGACACAAACGGACTAGACTTATTTTGAAATCGGAATTATCCATTACAAGTTTCAGGGGTGAATGAGTTAACTGATTCTTCATATTTAAAACATACTTCAACCCAGTAGGGTTGTTCGGATTTTTCAGGTGGGGAAGCCTTCCAGCTTGCATGCGGAAGGTCGGTGGTTCTACCCAGTTGCCGATCTGTGTCTGAATCAGTGCCTAAAGTATTTATGGGGTCTTCCTCCTACTGTAACTAGCTGGACTTCGTGGTTTGACTGAAATACTGTTAAAAGCGAGGTATAATCATAAAAATCAAACCAAACATACTTCAAAACATACCTACATGTATTTCGATATTGGTTATTTGATATTAATAGGTATAGATTTCTAACATTTCTACGTTGTTTGTTTTGAACGGTTAACATATGGTCACGTGGTAGTGAACAATATTGTTTCCTTTAACATCCTATTAGATTAAGTTACTATATCTCTTGTCTTCCGTAATATTGGCGTAGATACATGTACATCCCTTGTCCTACGTAATATTGGCGTAGATTATACTATTTTTGTTACCGTATTAACATACAATTACCAACCATATGTACTTACAGTGGGGAAGACGTTATTCTTTCCCAATAAACGTGTTCGCACTAAAACAATTGTTTCCATTAAAACAGTTTGATACCAGATCAGACGCCGGGAAACCCGACGTCTAATTGGCTCCAAACAGTTTGCTTCTGAGATTAAGCATACGTAAGAAATTTCAAAAAGTGGTAATTTTCCTGATTTTAGTGCATTTCGTTGCGGTTCGGACGCGTTGTAACGGGGAAAGAATAACGTCTTCTCCGCTGTATCATTACAAACAGTTTAGATTCTGATCATACACGGAGTAAGTCGACGACTGGTTACATGTAGGATTGAAATCGTTTGGCACCTATATCGAATGTTCTATAGATCAAACATGCTTCAAATCTACCGTTTTACAAAACACATAATATTAACCCTTATCGGGTTTATAGCACATCAGACACGACCTCTGATCTGGAGCCAAACGTTTTGCAAATATTTGCCAGGTCGCGCTAGCGCTTGCAAAACGTTTGGATCCAGATCAGAGCGCGTCACACGGCCTCTGATCTGGATCCAAACGTTTGGCAAATATTAGCCAGATCGCGCTTAGCGACCTGGCTAACATTTTGCAAAAAGTAACGCGGCGTCTGATTTGCATCCAACCAGTTTGTTATTCATAATCAACTTTTCTTTAATCTAAAAACACGTAAAACTAATTTTGATAGTTTTAAGCAGACGATATATTTGAAGCAGACGACAATTTAACAAAATAAGGGAAAAAGCAGATGATGTATTTGCAGCGAAATGGCTAACTATGCGTTGTATGGTGATATTCACCGAGCTTGGAAAATATGCCATATCGGAATACCCCCTGTCTAGTAATAGATGGCTACCTTGCCTAATTTGCTACAAACCTGACACTCGCACAGCATCCCTTGTTTCAGAGAATAGTATCCCTTATCCTGCGGTAATATCGTTTGCTTCGAATTTGTTGTCTGTAAAATGTGTTTAATCTAGGTTAATACATTTTTAAGGAAAGAAACCTAAAGAAGAGTGTCAAACAGTTTGGATCTAGATCAGACGCTGCGTTACGCGGCGTCTGATCTAGATCCAAACCTTTTGCAAAAATCAGTAAAATCGCGACCAACTGGTGAAGGATTAACACTGCGTGTTCTTTATATGTCATTTTGAATTTGTCGTCCCGTAATGTGAAGTTGAACAGTTAACTAAGCTTTTCTGGAAATTATAGGACCCTTATCACATGCACAAAGTCGCTGAATAAAACACAGCATCGTTCAAAATTATATGCCGTACATGTGTCAATAAGACATATTAACGAAATATTGTTTTCACACATTTGTTTGAAAAACAACCCCTGTTATTATTAACATTATTATTTTTCAAATAATATAGGTTAAGAGTTCTGCCGCGGGACTTTTGCAAACATTTTAGGTAATAATCAGACGCCGAGAGATGAGTATGTGATCGTTCGCAAGCATCTGATAGGCTAGAGTTTAGCTAAATGCTCAAATCTGGCATATCAAAGGCTTTAAACAATATTAGACTCAACTCAACGCTGTGCAAACATGGGGCCTTGCTCTGAAATATTATATAAATATCGTATTCCACCAGAGAAATATCGTATTTTTTTGGCTCCGGCCAAATCTTTTCGTCTACAAGCCCTGCATGCAGCGGGGAACTATCTTTATAGCATAAAGACTACAAAATACGACTTCGATTGATTAGATATATGTTTAAAATTGTTATTTGATAAATATAATCTCATACTCTTGCTCATTATAAACTCGTTGACTAAAATTAATATGACGCTCGCCAAGGCTCGCGTTATATTTTTTTAGTCAACGAGTTTATTAAAAACGGTAAATAATGAGCACTCATGTACATGTGTAAGATCCTCTATGTCCTACCCTTAGTTTCTATAACGTTTACGAGAATTTACAGTGTTTCCAAGGACAATGTCCTCCAAATGGAATATAAATATATTGCAACAAGCAATCCGTTCTGATGGTGGTTTATTGGATCATAAATTCATAAACAAGCATGAGAAAAAACCAGATGCACCATATCTCAGCATTGTATGAGTTTGATTATTATTTGATATCGTAGAAAGCAAATAATCGCTATAATGTACATGTAAACACTATCGCCTGCTACAAACTTGCCGTACACAGCATTTCTTAAATCTAAGCTTAACCCATTTATGGCAAGTGGATTCTTCCATAATAATATACTGGATTAGTCTATTTTTTATGAAAGGGGTGTTGGGTCTAAACTTTCATTTTCGTTGTTTTGTTTTATATTGAAATTCCTATCAGCAAACAGTGTAGAGTCTGTAAAGTATTCACTGTTTGCATAAATTATGTCCCTTTTATAGGACGTAGGCACAAATACAGTGGAGAATCCGTTATTCTTTCCCGTTTAAACGCAAACGTACGCAAACGCAAAGCACTAAAACGTAGAAAAGAACAACCTTTGGACAATTCTGATAATTCTTGTTTATCTTTGTGGCAAACGGTTTGGAGCCTGATCAGACGCCGGGTTACCCGGCGTCTGATCTGGCTTCAAACTGTTTGCACTGTAAATAATAGTTTTAGCGTAAACGCGTTTATTGGGAAAGAATAACAGATTCTCCACTGTAGGTTAAACTATTATAAACAAGGTATGCTTAACCTGCTACCTTAATATCCTATCTGGATCAATGTTTTGCAGATACCATTCATGAGTGATGCTTAGTAGAATAAGGATTAACGCATGCATCCCTAAAGTTCAGATTCCAGTTGCATGTAGTTAATAATTTACTACTTTCAGTTGTTGTTTCCAATGTATTGAACAGTTACAAACAAAGTAGACCCTGATCAGAGGCACTCACATAAACTCTCTGATCTGAATCTACACTGTTTACATGGAAAGGTGCACAGTTAAACATCGTAAAAGCCGATTAAAATCGTCTCTTTGTAATCGTCGCTGGGGTTCAATTCATTAAGAGTAATAAGAGAGGTCATTTTCATTTCGCACTCAAGACCGAAAGTTAGCTGAATGAAATATGCCTATATGTATAAATTATTAAAAAGTACCCAATTAAAAAAACTCACAATGATATCATTTCGTGCAGGAAAATTACAAAGTTGAAGAGGCTTATAAATGTCAAAAATATACGATCTGTCATTAGTCGATTTTTAAGACAAGCTGATCTCAAAGGAGTCTAATATTGAAATGTCTTTAACCCTTTCCTCCTTGAAACTTTAAATGAACAAATCCAGTTTCCATTTTAGTCTATTCAATTTCTGACTTTTAATGGTTGTTTTTGTCAATGTTTGGCTTTGTGACAAAAAACGAAGACCCTGATCAGAGGGCTCCTTTTGGAGCCCTCTGATCTGGGTTTTCACTGTTTGCATAGGACAAGTGTACTATTCACATGTACACTGTTTGAAAAGGACGCCTTTATGCGGGACTAGGGTTCACAGAGTTAAGCGAGCCTTGGCATCGTTATAGGGTTATAATTCGTAATCGGATTATAAGGTTTCATTCATCCATAGATAAAACACCTATAAAATATAAAATTAAGAAAACCAACACCAATGTGTTGTGAAAAGACTTCTCTGATAACATATTCAAATTTTAGATTAATATTTTATCTAAAACTATTCTTATTAACTAAACATTATCATTTCAATTTTAGTTTCATTTTCAGAATATTACGTCATAATTGTAACAACGTAAGAAATTTTAAAAATATATTTGTTCTGTCGCTGTTAATACTAGAGATCTACGTATAATGTTTCAAACTCTCGCTGTGATCCGAGTTTGTCAAACTAGATTCTCTAAACTGGTTTTACAGTCGGCGTAGTAATACAATATTCCAGTGGTTCGTAAATTAGTATAGTATGAGCATATTGCCATACGCTATTTATTTCACTGTATATTTTGCACGTTTTTTGCAACAAAACTCTTGATTTATGGTTCATTGACATTTTAAAAGTTTGCAATATTTATATCGTCTGCTGTGACGGGATTACTTGCGACAACTACGATTATTAATATAGATGTATACTGTTTGAATTATTAGTATTATCAACCATTATATTTACGTTATCAAGCCGTTTGTCCTGTATGCGTGGAACAGCGGAGATGTTATTACAGTTTATACTCGATAATTCGATCTCGCGTTATTTCGAACATACCCATATTTCAAAGTTAAATCGTGGCTTAGCCACGTTTTAACTTTGAAATACGGGTATGTTCGACCTAAGCGATATTAACTTATCCAAATTAAACTTATGAAATAATAGTTTGATCGATTTAAGCAAGTTCGAAGTATTGAGTTACGACTGTTTTCCCTTTAATCCTTTTCTATGTAGGTTTACTTTCAGTCCGCTTTAAGCTACAATCTGCTATAATATAGCAAATATTTCTTATGATACTTATTCATGACTCTACAAATTGATACTATTTTCACTAGTTGAGGAATGAAAAAGAGGAGTAAAATGACGTATTTATGGGGTAAAACGTTAACCGCAAACGCACTGTAATAAACTGTACAAAAAACTAATTACAAAACGATGACAAGTAAAACGGTATCAAATCTAAGTGACGAAACATAACGAACCTAATCAGACACTGAGTCTTATTTAGCTCAAAACTGTTCGCAATTGACTATAGGAATAAACAACATCTGCTTGCCGTTTACGACGGTGTGAGCTTATTAGTTTCGCAGAAGGGTAAGTTTCGTAAGCGCCAAAAGGACGTTTACGATAAACTTACCTTGCGAAGCTAATGGGTTCATACCGTCGTAAATGGCAAAAGAGATGTCGTTTATTTCTTATATTTATATATTTATTTTCTGTCTTGTCCATTTCATGTGTATTTTGACCAGATTTGTTTTCATGTATATGAATACATCATATACCGGCCAAATAGGTTTGATAGATGTAATCCCGGATGTAACAGCCATTCGATCTCTATATTATATGGTATGAAAAGTAGTTCCAAATACACAGCTGACCTTTATATGATATTCAGTTATCTAAGTATGTTCCTACACCATTCGTTCACCATTCGTATAACATTCTTTAGTGGCGATATTCAAACTAGACAATCTAAATTTCAAATAATCATTGTAATATATGAAACAAATGCTCACGTATCTAAGCAAACATTTTGCCTGTGTGTAGTTTAGACTGTTGTTACTTACGCTTAAAATGTGTAACCGGTACATGTTTACGAAATGAATTCTGCAACTATCCAGACAGTTATTCGGAAGTACGTTTCCGACCGGATGCCATTGTCTTAATGGGTACAAAAGATTTCCGGATTAAATGACCCCATATTGTAACAAACTTAGTAATGGTGTGAACTGTGAATCAATTTGCCTTTATACGAACATGATTTTACCAAAAACAATGGTTGAAACAACATTAAACCTTACTCCTGCTATTAGCGTATATTGATTTTTTTAGATATATTTTTTTAAACAATCCAAAACAACAATGTAAAGGTCGATAAGAAATTTCTTCAAGTGCATTCTAAGTATACAGTGGAGAATCTGTTATTCTTTCCCAATAAACGCGTTTACGCTAAAACTATTATTTGCAGTGCAAACAGCTTGGAGCCAGATCAGACGCCGGGTTACAACGCCGAGTAACCCGGCGTCTGATCAGGCTCCAAACTGTTTGCCACCAAGATAAACAAGAATTATAAGAATTGTCCAAAAGTTGTTCTTTTCTACGTTTTAGTGCTTTGCGTTTGCGTACGTTTGCGTTTAAACGGGAAAGAATAACAGAATCTCCACTGTAGAATCTGACTGTCAAACTGTTTTAGTCAATGTAATAGTTCAAATGATAGCTGTTCATTGAGGGTAGTTTCATATATGAATTTTCAGTGAGAGGAAAGTTAAGAGTCACCTCATTAAACGAATCTCGTTAAAACAAGTTTTATCAGTTGATAGTATTTATGATGATTGAAAATAAAATGGTCACTATGGCAACCAAATGACAAGGCATAATACTTATTGTAATTGTGTTGCTGTTTAAGTACGTAATATGCTTAAAGACTTAATGCGGATAAGCGTCACGGCAGTACAGTGCCATACATTGGGCTTTACACTATGTCGTACATGTTATTGGTTAAAGCTTGATTCAGCTATACGGGCAAAGAGCAAGTGTTTATATATACAGTATATACGTTCTGATGAGTACCAATCTGGAACGAAACTAGTCAACGAAAACTTACCTACTCTGCCGGAGTTTCTGCAAGGAGCAAACTATCTTTTTGACCGTATACAGTATAATATTATATCTACACTATTTGAACTCGCTCAAATCGAACATATTGGTATGTAAAAGTTAAAATGTGGCTAAGGATATACGACTTAGGCGAAACTGAACTCATAAAATTCAACTAAATGTACAAGTATAGAAAAATGAAACATTTGAGTTAAGCGAGTCGAAATATCGAAGATTTAGGAATTCAATTTAATTTTAACAGTCATTTCAGTTTTGGCACCAGAGGCAATCTAAAAAAAACTGAAAATTGAGCAATGTGGTAAAATAGATTTTATAGTGTTTCATTAAGAAAACAGAAATTAAGTGTGTGAAAAATTTGATTGATCGGTACTACAAAAGAAATTAAACTGTACCAAACGTATGATAATTTAATTGGGATGGAGCTTGAAAAGGAACTTATCGTAACATAATTCAGCTATAATGAAATTGTGTCGCATTGAAACGATAGTTAATGCAAACGGGATGCAAGTAAATTTATAAAATATTTTTTTTTTAAATAATGACGATTTATTTTAATCGGAGTGATGCAAAGTTACGTCGTCCGATCTTGCCTGTTTGAAAATGATATCCGGACACATGCTTATAAAGCGTTTGAGATTAGTCTAAGATCGTTCTCAACCTTTTGTTTGGTCAAAATGGAGCAGATTAAACGTGCTATAAGCGTTGTCCCAGTCCTTGAAAGAAAATACCACGTCCCCACAGCAACGAGGAAAAGGATGATGCATCATTTGCATAGCTTAACCCATTGAGCCCTAGTGACGCATGTAGGCGTCCTTTATCAAACGTGTACCTCTGACGGATACTCATGTCAAATGCAAACAGTGAAGTCCCTGATTAGAGGGCTCCTGTAGGAGCCTTCTAATCAGGGACTTCACTGTTTGTCAGTTTGTAATAAATTGTAAAACACAACCCTTCATATTCTAAAATGGACCTGTCTTTATTGTAAACTGGAATTGTCCATTGGACGTTTCAGGGGATAGTAAGTCAACGTTAGAAACAATTGAAAGAGCTTACAGTGGAGATTCTGTTATTCTTTCCCGTTTAAACGCAAAAGTACGCAAACGCAAAGCACTAAAACGTAGAAAAAAACAGCTTTTGGACAATTCTGATAATTCTTGTTTATCTTGGTGGCAAACAGTTTGGAGCCTGATCAGACGCCGGGTTACCCGGCGTCTGATCTGGCTCCAAACTGTTTGCACTGCAAATAATAGTTTTAGCGTAAACGCGTTTATTGGGAAAGAATAACAGATTCTCCACTTCAGAAAAGAATCGTTATCTGACACGTTTGTGGATGTGCTTTTTGGGCTGATTGCTTGATAATATACGGTATGCACTGTTTAAAAGACTCGCGGACGACGATCTATATAAAACGTAAGACTATCAATCCAGTGGTTGACCCCTGCCGGGCTAAGTCTTGCGGATGAGTCCTGAAACTGAGGCCTCATGTATCATTTTCTTTAAAAAGAGGGTTCTATTGAAAACAAGTAGGACACGGCATAGGTTCTTCTATGGCAGTTTCTGCCGCCTAAAAAAAGTAGTTTTGTAATTTGTTTTTACAATGATATTTTTAGTCTGTAAAATGTGCATTTGTGTTTTACCGGTTTCTATAATTTAATGAAAATAAAGACGACACACTTATTGGTAAAATATATTAAATGCAGTAACTACCACTTTGTACAACGTTGGATACCAGGGTGCAGTTTTCTAGGCATTATGCAGATACATGTACCTGCATCCAATATCAGGGAATGAGTAACTCGGGCCTCGATCAGGATCGTAACTATTTGCCACTAAGATCGTAACGAAATGTAGTGAACAAATATTTTTTAGTTTATTTCATCAAAATAAAATAGATTATAAAGCAGGCGACATCATTTTAGCATTTAAAGGTTTAATTGCCAAAATAAATGTTATGAGTTAACCCTTTAATGATCAAAATATTCAGGAGAGTTTTACTCCATTCACCGCTTAATTGTCTACTGCTTTAGGATTGTTGTCTGTAATGTGGTTTCAAAGTAAACGATTAGGCAGTATGGCTGAAGAAATTGCAAATTGTGTCAAACAGTTTTGATCCTGATCAGAAGCAGCGTAACGCGGCGTCTGGTTAGGGTTTCAACTGATAACAAAGTGAAAGGGTTAAGAAGAACATTCTTATCAAAAATAGCATCATGTTATTGCTTGTATGTGTATACATGTACTATATGTTCACGAAATCCTAGTGATGCTCATTTTACACTGTTCCTACAGTGGAGAAAACGTTATTCTTTCCCAATAAACGCGTTTACGCTAAAACTTTTATTTTCAGTGCAAACAGTTTGGAGCCAGATCAGACGCCGGGTAACCCGGCGTCTGATTAGGCTCCAAACTGTTTGCCACCAAGATAAACATGAATTATCAGAATTGTCCAAAAGTTGTACTTTTCTACGTTTTAGTGCTATGCGTTTGCGTACGGGAAAGAATAACGTTTTCTCCACTGTATGTAAGTTTACAGTACTGATCAAGATCTGAGGACTCCTATAGCAGTCCTTAGAAAAGTGTCATCACTGTTTGTCATTTTGTAATATGTTGTAAAACAACTCTACATAGTAAACAATTAGAGGGAAATAAGGATAACTCTGTACATGTACATGTATATCTTTAGGCCCAGATCAGGGGCCCGTTTTACTCAACTCGCGTTTTACTCTTATTTTTCGATCATAAACGTTTGCAAACAGCAAATAGCCAGATCAGAGGACGCGCTAAAAGCGCGTCCTCTGATCTGGGTATTTGCTGTTTGTAGCAAGTGATAATAAAAAATATAAAATAAAATTTAAAATTTTGACTTACGCAAAAATTGTGCGTAAGTAGTTTAGTAAAACGGGCCCCTGATGAGTCCGAAACCCTTACCAATATCACGTTGTGTAACGCCATTGAAGTGGGAAATACGTATTTATCTAAACTTGTTTAGTATCTGCATTGACTATGTTTTAAATTTAAATTTATATTTTTTATTATCACTTGCTACAAACAGCAAACATCCAGATCAGAAGACGCGCTTTTAGCGCGTCCTCTGATCAGGCTATTTGCTGTTTGCAAACATTTATGATAGAAAAATAAGAGTTAAACGATTTTGACTTACGCAAAAATTTTGCGTAAGTTGTTTAGTAAAACGGGCCCCAGATGTGCATGTACTTTGTTCAGTTTGTTCTGCATTAATAAAACATATCACCCTTTCACTATCCTGACGTCTGCTTTAATCAATTGTCATCTGCTTTTATTGCTAACTCAAATTTTAGGTAAATTGACCATTAGGAAATATCATTATATGTGGGAAACAGGTTTGGATCCTGATCAGACGCCGTATGACACTTCAACTGATCAGAAATCAAATTGTAGGCAAACGATTATTGTACTCTGGGTAAGGCAGTGAATGGGCTTACTTAAATGAGATTTTCTCAGTTTTCTCAATTAAGATTGATGTCAAAGTATCGACTTAAATTGTTGCAATTCAACTTATCAGGTATTTAGCAATCTATAAGAAGCAGTGCTAATTTAGCTATGTCGTGTTCAGTGATTACCAGAACTTTGCCGATTGACTGCCGCACTCCAAGTACATCTTTATGCGCACATAATTTGGATCTTTAGTAGACACAGAGCTATTCGACGACTGGTTCCAAGGTTATAAAGAGTTTGAAGTAGGTCTGAAATATGCCCAATTAAATGTTTGAAACCGATCTCAGACTCAACTCCAACTCTTTATGACCGTAGGCCCCCATTTGAAGTTTTATGAATCAATACATTAACTTTAAGCGATACATAAACCAAAGTTGTTATACATATGTATTCTCCATTTGCCTAGAATTGCATCTATATTTTACGGAATATTCATAAACAGTTGTTTTATAACATTATTTTATCACATTACTTGCACAGAAAGGATTTAGTGCTGGTGGCTTTTAACGTTTTACGAAATGCATTTCATTTGACGGAAATCACTTTCAATGTATTTACACATGCTCTGTACTAAACGATTTGAGCACTGTTTGGTGTTTGAGGACGTATGATTGAAAATAACCCATCATCCATATCGACAAGTATACTAGTCGTTTACAAATCTTGTATCGATGAAGAATACACTTGCTCAATGCAGAGTGTAAACCCAGATCAGGGGCCCGTTTACTCAACTCGCGTTTTACTCTTATTTTTCGATCATAAACGTTTGCAAACAGCAAATAGCCAGATCAGAGGACGCGCTAAAAGCGCGTCCTCTGATCTGGGTATTTGCTGTTTATAGCAAGTGATAATAAAAAATATATAATAGAATTTAAAATTTTGACTTACGCAAAATTTTGCGTAAGTAGTTTAGTAAAACGGGCCCCTGATGTGTCCGAAACCCTTACCAATATCACGTTGTGTAACGCCATTGAAGTGGGAAATACGTATTTATCTAAACTTGTTTAGTATCTGCATTGACTATGTCCTACGAACATCTGTTGACAGAATGAAGGTAAATGGTCTTACCCTGGATAAAGCAAGAAGTAGATGATATCCTGCGAGAACAATTACAGATTCAGACTATGCCGATGATATTGTCCTGTTCGTAGACAAGGTTGTGGAAGCATAATCTCTTCTACACGGTTTGGAGAAATCAGCAGATGGCGTTGGCTAACATGTAAATGCAGACAAGACAGAGTTCATGAGATTTAACCAAGACGGAGACGTAAAATCACTGACAGACAAGCCGATCCAAAAGGTGGAACAGTTTGTGTATTTGGTAAGCAATATCTCTTCAACCACGACCGATTTGAATTCTAGACTGGCAAAATCCTGGTCAGCCTTAGATAAATTCACCATCATTTGGAAATCGTCCCTCCCAGACAAAGATAAACGCTACTTCTTCCAAGCTACAGTAACGTCAGTACTAATGTATGGGTGTACGGCCTGGACTCTCACAAAGAACTTAGAGAAAAGGATAGATGGAAACTATACCAGAATATTAGGAGCAGTTCTCGATAAATCCTGGACTGAGCATCCGACAAAACAGCAACCATTTAACCACCTACCTCCCATACAATCAGAGAGAGAAGAATGCGCTTTGCAGGACACTGCTGAAAAAGTAAAGACGAGCTAATCAGTGATGTTCTTCTATGGACACCTAAACAAGGACAGAACAACGTGGGACGCCAAAGAAAGATGTACATCGATCAGCTGAGTGAGGATGCGGACTGCCCAGCAGAACATCTACCAACACTGATGGAAAACAGAGACGAGTGGAGGAGTTTGGTCATGCGAGTCCGTGCAAGCAGCTGGCCAAATAGATAGAGATCTAAACATACGCGTATGCACGTTAAAATGGAGGTCCATTTCTTTACTGCCAAGTTTTATTGTCTCCTTTAACGATCGCACCGCAAAATATCGTTTACAGAGATATTGTCGTCTGCAATATTTTGTCAAGTCAGATGTCGCGTTACGTGGCGTCTGATCAGGATCCAAATTGTTTGCAAAGTCGCCTTTTGGCGCCATTGGTAGTGCAATAGTTAACCTGAAAAGGTGTCTGGCAAGGCTCTTAAACGATGGAATTCAGCTTGACAAAAATGGTCAAAAACTTCTTTCGATAGTACAGGCGAACATCGGTATCTCGATTCTCGCTTAACTCGTAGTAACCTGTATTCCTACGGTTGAGTTTTATTATTTCGGTCTCGCTTAAGTCGAACATATCCTTATTTCAAAGTTAAAGCGTGGTTAATCAACGTTATAACTTTGCAATATGGATATGTTCGACTAAAGCGAGTTCGAGGTATAGAAGTTTGACTGGATTTACGTTTCGTTTCGTTAATTTGTCGGCATAATTTCTTTGCTGATCAGACGTCAATTAACTCGGTGTCTGATCCGGAACAAAACAGGTTTTAACCCTTTCACTCTCAATGACGCATGAAAGCGCGCTTGCAAACAGTTTGGATCTTATCTATATCTATTAAATCATACAACCTTAAATCTAACTCTGAAACAAGTCTCTCAGACAACAATGCTGAAGCAGACGACATTAAAGCGGTGAAGGGGTAAAAACTCTACCGAAAACTTTGATCATGAAAGGGTTAAATGTAATCCTCTTTGATACAGTGGAGAATCTGTTATTCTTTCCCGTTTAATCGCAAACGTACGCAAACGCAAAGCACTAAAACGTAGAAAAGAACAACTTTTGGACAATTCTGATAATTCTTGTTTATCTTGGTGGCAAACAGTTTGTAGCTCTGGCTCCAAACTGTTTGCACTGCAAATAATAGTTTTAGCGTAAACGCATTTATTGGGAAAGAATAACAGATTCTCCACTGTAAGACCGTTTCAGTGTGATGAGCCATATTCTCGTGACAGACAATAATGTATCGTCGACGTTGTTTACATGGACTTGCTCGGCATTACTCAAACAGTGTTCTCGTGTTTCAGCGTCGTTATTGTCACCAGACACTTCCGGTTATGTCTTCGTGAGCACGTGGCGTACCGGAAGTGAGATGTCATTAACACTCGATCAGTGCTGGAAGAATCGTTCATTATGTGAAAATTATGATTGTACTTGATACGTGGGACAAAAAATCAGGCTTCCTTTGAATAGGTAGAATGCTTCTCACAGAAAAAGTAGAGGTTTACACATCAGATGTGCATGTACTTTGTTCAGTTTGTTTTGTATTAACCCCTTCACTGTCTTACCCCGAGCACAACAATTTTGCAAACAGTTTGGGTCCTGATCAGACGCGGCGTCTGATCAGGATCCAAACTGTTTGACACTCATTTCAATATTTCTTCAGTCAAAACATGGAGAAATCACAGACGGCGGAGTATCCGGCCCGCTTGCGATTTATCGTGTCGTTGAAAATCGGCCAATCAGCGGCGCTCGCATCGATACAGCCGCCATTTATGAACAATTGATACTGGTCACGATCGGGCCATTATAAGATCACCATTAATCGTGTAAAGTGTGGCCAAAACAACATAAATTTGACACAAACATATTATGTAAATATTGTTTTTACTAACAGTATTATTAATTACGTGAAAATCACTATTTTTCATGATGAAATTTGAGGAACTGTCGACGGCATTTCTGTACATGTCTGCAACAATATGGCGGCTAGAAAACAACGTATTTTCCGAAAGTTTGGTGTTAATAGAAATGCTTTTAATGTTATCGTTTCGTTATAAATTTTACTACAGATGTTTTATTAAACCATGATCTCACGCGTAGTACAAAATTTGAGGCGATAGCTTATAAATTGTGAGTTTAGTGAGGTTGTGAAAATGAGTGAGAAAACGTACAGTACTGTATTTTCCGTTTTTCCTACGAAAGTTTGGTGTTAATAGAAATGCTTTTAATGTCATCTTTTCGTTATAAATTTTAATACAGATCTTTTATTAGACCATGCTCTCATGCGTAGTACAACATTTGAGTCGATAGCTTATAAATTGTTAGTTGAGTGAGGTTTTGAAAATGAGAGAAAAACGTATTTTTTCGTTTACCTACGAAGATTGGGGTTAAAAGAAATGCTTTTAATGTCATCTTTTCGTTATAAATTTTAATAGAGATGTTTTATTTCACTATCCTGACGTCATCTGATTTAATCAATTGTCATCTGCTTTTATTGCTAACATTCAAATTTTAGGTAACTTGACCATTAAGTAATATCATTATATGTGGGAAACAGGTTTGGATCCTGATCAGACGCCTTATGACACTTCAACTGATCAGAAATCAAATTGTAAGCAAACGACTATTATACTCTGAGTAAGGCAGTGAATGGGCTTACTTAAATGAGATTATCTCAGTTTTCTCAATTAAGATTGATGTCAAAGTATTGACTTAAATTGTTGCAATTTAACTTATCAGACATTTAGCAATCTATAAGAAGCAGTGCTAATTTAGCTATGTCGTGTCCAGTGATTACTAGAACTTTGCCGATTGACTGCCACACTCCAAGCACATCGTTATGCGCACACAATTTGGATCCTTAGTAGACACAAAGCTATTCGACGGCTGGTTCTAAGGTTATAAATAGTTTGAAGTAGGTCTGAAATATGCCCAATCAAATGTTTGAAACCGATATCAGACTAAACTCCAACTCCTTATGACCTTAGGGCCTGGTCAGAATACAAACAACGTGACATTTATATCGAAATTTTAGAAACATTTAGTAGAATTTAAGAATTAACAGACAAAGCTATTCATTGAACTATTTCAAAACCAACTTCTTTTCAGTATGAATTTTTGTCTTAACAAACAGTTTCTATTAGATTTTACCATGTCGATTGATTGGAAGAACTAAGATATTGTACATGTAATATTATTCAGTGTTGATAGCGGAATAAGATCGATTACGTTCTGTGTTCGTTACAAATAGCATCACCAAATATATCATATTACATCTTGATGACATTAATTGCTTTCAGGGAAATGACGGATGCTAATGTCTAGCTTTTTTGGCATGATAAGGAATCCTGGATACCAGTTATGTAAAGGAATATGCCCTTTAAGACGTTGAGAACCAGGGATGGATAAGATATGCTGCAAACAGTCCTGCATATTTTGTTGAGGAGAACTTAGATTGAAGGGAGCGGAAAGAGAGAGAAAATAGCGACAGAGACAGGGAGAGAGAGATAGACATACAGATAGACTGAGATAGACATACACAGAAAGAAGGGGAGATGTAGTGAGGGACAGAGAAATTCAAGTAAATAGAAATAAAGTGTGAGACAGAGAAATAACAGACAAAAATAAGAGAACAACATTGAGAGAGGGGGCAGAGAGTGAGATAAAGAGAGAAGGGAGAAAACAGATCCGATGCAGATATGATATAGAGTAACGCGATGTCTTGATCTGGTCCCAAACTGTTTGCAAAATGTACAATAAAATGATTTATGTGAACAAAATGAATCGATATAAGATCACAATACATGTAGTTAGTAAATGTTTGCAAAACCTTGAATAAAATTCTGCAATTTGTACGAAAATGCCATAATTATCATCAATGTAACGATCAAATGTCTGACAATGAATATTTAGTAAGGTTTATTTAGAAAGCTTTTTTAAATGTATATCGTGCATTAAGCAAACAGCTCTTTTTTTAAAATACATCGATCTTTACTCACAGATCTTGGAGTTATCTGTTTCACATTTGTCTTGCTGAAACTTTATTTTTAGAATGTGTCGATAAAGAAGTATTATTGTTATCCCCTTCAATGCATCGTCCAGTGTAAAAAGATATATTTGTAAACAGTAAGATCTTGATCAGTAGCCGCCTCTGATCAAGATCTAACATGTTTGACATTCATTATCACAATTATTAAAATTATTGTTTTGTCAAGAGTAATACATGTATTAGTTATTTGTTGCCCCGTAATGCGGAAATGTTAGAGCCCTTTTCGGTATCTCAGTCACCTGCAAAGTAGGGGTTTTCCGAAAGTGAACGAATTTTAGCCTGCCATGAAACTGAGGCAAGGATGCAAATGGCGACCAGTCGTCAAAGATTTGTCCGATAAACAATGAAAATAAGACTACCTCTGCACAAGCTGTCATGTAGAAGGTAAACAAACTTGCAAATTACTGAACTACTATTTCGTTAAAACATAAATATTCTTGTTTGCCAAATTTATAATATTAAACACATAGGTTTGCACATGTACACAAGTACGTGTACATGTCTGGTGTTCGTTATAAGTCCGATCAGTTATTTATACTAACCTCGCCTATAGCATATTAGTTCGCTATACGGTTATAACAAACTTCGGCTATAGCGAACACTTTTTTGAGGTCCCGAGGTGTTCGTTATAAGTGAGGTTTACTGTACTTTAGTCAGTCTAAATTTGAAAAAATAAAGTAGGAAAATTGTCTTTATCAGGCAACGTCATTGCAGTGAATGATGACGTCTTGCAGTGCAGTATTAAAAGATGATGTACTGCACAATCAATCCAATCGGATACACGTATACCATTATCTAGTGTTGCCCACTACTCGATATGCACATGTTAACTATTCCTAAATCACTGTGCTTATTGATGCGACCATTTTCAATCAATGTTTAAATATCACTATCTCTCAGAGACAGTGTATTAACATGTTAATACACTGTCTCTGTATCTCTGTTAAAATACCAAATGCGTTATTGTCATAATTCGCTATCCCACTCGTTTCATTAAACGTTTGATAAATCGCCCCATTATTTTGTTTTTACCGAAATAAGGTTTTAACATACAGATGACAGTAGTGCAAATACGAATTGGCAGTCTTCTGCGATCTACATTCCAATCAAATATAACATATTAAGTTTTGTCTAGATGTAATACGACTTATTGGAGAAGTAGTCATTGCATTCAAGAATTGGATATGAGATTCTGAGTATATTCATCAGACCTGATTGTGGTAGATGTTGGTTTATCTAAAAAGAACAGGATGCAAGTAGAGTCCATATCAATTGAAACTTATTTAAATCAAATTGATTGAAACGTGTTATAGTGGTAAACACGCTATTCCTATCCATTTACGCGTTAATCTATGCGTAAGAAACGCATAGTAAACGGTTAACGAACGGTTAACGCCTAACGATTTTAACGCGTTTAAACGCGTTAATAAACGATTATACCAATGCAGTCTCGGCTAAGGGGTCCGTCGGCTTAGTGATGACCCTTTCATCCGGGCTCTTTTAAACGCGTAAAGAAAGGAAACGGCTAGGAAACGTGTAAAGTGGGTAGGAATAGCGTATTTACTACGTAAACGCGTTTATTGGGTAAGAATAACAGATTCTCCACTGTATCTTGGCCATCCAAATAATTATTCCCTCCTTACATCACCGCTTGTGGCTGTTCCCAAAATATAACAAGTATGCCTTACACCTTTACTGCTGCAATATCGTCTGATTGGAATTGTCGTCTGCTGTTCTGTCTTGAAGTAAGATATTAGTGGACATTTTGACATATAATGACAAATGAAAAAATGAAACAGCGTGACGCGGCGTCCTTCGGGAATCAAGCTGTTTGCAAATGTAAGTCTTCACTTTTCCTTCTTTTAATAACTCCCTCCGAACAACGCACACTCTATGTTTTGCATTGAGGGTTGTTGTATAAAGGGAGCACTGTAAGAGCAAATTTGTCTCGGAACACATTTAATTCACGAAGTGTGACCGATGTGCTCGAAAACCTTCATATTTGCGACAAATTGGAAATGAGACAAATGTGTTCGAAACAAAAGAAAGGACACTCGAAGCACATTTATCTAACATTATACAATCATTCTCCATTAAACAGGACACTTGATGTCTCCATTATTCAAGTAGTTAAATTTTACAGGCAGCTGTTATGATACATGCTACTCATATATAGCCATGCATAGAAATATGAATGAAAACAATAACACAGGTTTTCACGTACACCTTAGCCACTATCTACTCTGCGTCTAACACTATTCAGCTCCTATAACTACATACTCTACGTCTAACTACCTACTCTACTCCTATCACTACCTACTCTACGTGTAATACTACCTACTCCTATCACTACCTACATGTACCCTACGTCTAACAGTACTCTACACCTATCACTACTAACTCTACGACAAACACTACTCTACTTCTAACAATAACACTACTCTACGTCTATCACTACCTACGCCTACGTCTAACACTACTCTACCTCTAACACTACTCTACCTCTACCTCTAACGCTACCCTACCCCTAACATTAATTCTACCCCTAACACTACTCTAATTCTACCTCTAACGCTACTCTATCCCTATCATAACATCTACCCCTTACACTGCTCTTCTTCTACCTCTTACGCTACTTTAGTCCTAACACTACCCTACTCCTATCACTACCGTACTACTACTACAACTGACCAAACTATTACATCTACCATTACCTTGATAATATCACTAACATTACCGCTATCTACTACTACAAGAAAGCAAAATACTTCCATGTAAATAAATGCAAAGGCGTCATTGACTCACATGTGAGAGTCTCAAAAGAATGCAATTATTGGGCCATACAATGAAATTGGCCTTAAGTATATAACAGCCCTTAAATACAAACATAGTTTTACTTTCGATAGGTTTGTCCAGGTAAAAAAAATATGAAAAGGAAAATTGAGAACTCATTTTGATGCATTTAAACCGGCGATTATTTCATTTGTGTCTTATTTGTTTTTAATGTAGCTTCTCTCAACAAATTATTACTAATAAAATTCTAAATGCTTTCAAAATATATTATCAATCCAAATGCCCCTATTCCCGTGATTAGCATATGAAAGAGTAACTGTTGTTAAGCCCCCGAGCAGTATAACAGTTAAGAGTGCCAAAGAGTTATTTTTCACGTGGAGGTATTGTTGTGGACTGCTAACTCTTTTCAACACCATGACGCTGTTTAATACTCTTTACATTTGCAAACAGTGTAGACCCCGATCTACTCAATCACTATCCTACTCAGGATATATACAGTTTGCTTATTTAGAGCAGTATTTTAAACTACCTAGAAGTCCATGTAGACTGGTTCATGTTTTGGTAACTTAAAAGATCCACAAGAAAACCATATAACCCACAAGATTACTGTGTTGAAAGAGTTAATCTGTGTCTTGCTAAAGTATCGTCTGCTTCAAAACGGTGGTCTACGAAATAAACCATAAAAGGGTTCATGCTTTTTTATAAATGAAGACAACACAATCTGGATATCAAACACATTTAAAGTTTTGATCCTGATCAAATGCTCAAAACTGTTTTCAAACGTGTGTCTACGAGTCGATTATAATATGAGTTAACAGGCCATTGCCTTTCTCCGAGGACAATAGTTATTTGAAACAGTTTGGATACTGATCAGATGCCGCGTTACACGGCGCCTGATTAGGGTTAAAACTCTTTGACGCTCAATTTTATAACTTAATATTTACAATTTAAATTTTAGATATAAAAGCAGACGACAATAATTGTTTAAAGCTGATTGCGTCACGACTTGCATGGCAATTAAGGGGTTATATTCAAGTCTTGCTTACGTCTTCACATCATTTAGTCGTATGGTATTCGAAAAGTAAAATTAAGCCGTGTCATATGACCACGAGACTTGTTGCATTGTAAAACATTGTAAACGAAGCCTCGTAGACGTCTCAGACCCGGAGTCTGACCGAGTTCTACCATGTATTTCAAGTTGGGTAGATGCTTAGGAGTTTCAAAAAACATAGACTATAAACTAGTCACCGCTTCTTTGACGTGGCGTCTGGTCTAGGTGTACACTATAGTTACTCAGTGTCTCAGCAGGATACAAATTGTTTGACATTCTTAAGATCTGTTTTGAAAAGAAATTGCCTTTAAATCAATTTTGAGAAAAGTTGCAGACGATAAATTTTGCAAACGCCAAATGCAAAGCGTGAAGAGAGATAAACACTTTCGTATTTGTTCGATGCCTATTCGGTCACAATGTATAAAACAGTAAAATCTCTTTATTACGGCCATTAAAAGAAGGCTAATGGATTGTTTAAAAGACAGGTGACAGCTTACAGCAAGTCGACAGTAAAACAGAGGTCATAAATATAATCCAAAGACTTCCTAACTGTTCTGCTTTACATTCAACCTACTTAAAGCTACTAACTACACATTTATACTAAGGGAACTATTTGTGTCAGTGGAATAATGGATTAAAGGCGTACAAATGCGTATTTTGGGGAAAGGAGTTACTCCACGACTTCGGCATGTGCTGTACGGTGGGAGTACACGTTAGGTTTGCCTGAATTGTGTATCTCACCAATATTCGCAAATATGCCTTCGTTAATGTTTTTCGATTCCATTTTTGTCACAACAGCTTCGGAAAAATCACGTGAAACGACTCAAGCACACAATTTGCTTTTTGAAGCGCCCGATTCGATGGCGATTCGATGGCGATTCGATGGCAATTCGATGGCAATTCGATGGCAATTCGATTGCGATTATCAATTTAATTTAATAAGGTTCAGTACTGTACAGTGGAGAAAGCGTTATTCTTTCCCAATATAAACGCGTTTACGCTACAACCCGGCGTCTGATCAGGCTCCAAACTGTTTGCCACCAATATAAACATGAATTATCAGAATTGTCCAAAAGTTGCACTTTTCTACGTTTTAGTGTTTTGCGTTTGCGTTTCGTTTCGTTTAAACGGGAAAGAATAACGTTTTCTCCACTGTCAATCTAATTGCCCAGGTCTTCTTTGTTGTGATTTCGGGGGAATATCCTATGCAGTCCTGATTTGTTATCTGCCAAAGTGGAAATGTGCCACGAAGTACTGCCAATGTCATTATATCTATGCGTCCGTGATATGAGATTGCTTCTGTTCACATGTCAGGAAGCTGCATCAAATATTGACCGTTTCGATATTCCCAAACTAAGCTTTTATACTAAGCCAAACTGCCAACGCAACACCTCCGAGTTCCCTTCTATTTTCATATCAGAGCGGGTGTTTTAAATCGATGGAAAAATTGACACAAAATTATTTATTGTTTTTATTTGTGTTATTAAATTGATGTACTGTCCTCAAAGTTGTTAAAATTGGCAAAGAATTTTCATTGACACTTTTGACGAATGATAACCATCTATCGAAAGGTATCGCTAATTTCTGGTTAACATTTCCCATTGAAAATGCATTGGAATGAGATTTCTGAAAACTTGCTATCACAAAATTCGATATTTTTGGGACCAAATGCCAATTCATTTTGTTTTTGTGTACCAAGAGTATTGTCCATTGATCACTCTATGAATTGCAGAAGAAATCTATTCAGGATATGCACACATTACAGAATTGATTAGACTAACTTAAAACATGTTTAACATTGGAAGTAATGGAACTATGCTGGGTGTTGCGTTGGAAGTTTGGCATTGTATATATTCAGCGACGAATCGTTTCTACCAAATGTCCGATACATGTATCAGTTTATCATAAGACATGATATAAAACGATTAATACATACATTAGTGTACTATAATGATGATATTTGCTTACTAAAATAATCCACTTTATACGGTCATGAGTGTGTTTTATAATAAATACTTTCTATATCCTAGCAAATAGAAGTTTAAGACAGGCTCAGCACATACATTAAGGCACATTCTGTATGTGTTTATATGCAAGTCTGACTCGTGTCATATCATTCTATGTACATTGTATCTCATCTGATCGCGTCTAGTAGTCAACGTTGTTAGTGTTCGAATATTCCTTCTCGCCCCTGTACCTTCAAATGTACATTTCAATTTCCAATAAAATCTAGTTTATTTTAATCTATTAAGGGTTGTTTTCACGACATATTTCAAACTTACAAACATCATAGACCCTGAATTGAGGGTTCCAATAGGACATGTGTAATCTTGTTCTTCCTGTGACATATAGGATCTGTCACTCGTCGATGTTTAAGACAAGCTGATCTCAAACGAGTCTAGAATTGAAATGTTATTAAGCGAGCCTTGGCGAGCTTAACTTTTCTATTCTAGACGAGTTTGAGATCAACTTGTCTTAAACATCGACGAGTGACAGATTCTTTTTCTCACAATATCAACGATTTAAGTTATTTTTTAAGCAATATGCATTTTTTGGAACCCCGGTGACGTCAAAACGCCGTTATAAATAGTGACGTTATAGTGACGTCATCAAAGTGATCTTACACATGTTGGAGATAAGAATATTCGTTGTTCGCTATAGAAAACAGGGATAGTTATGTGAGAAATGTCACAGGGGCGGAACTCTGTCACACAATAACTGGAAACGGGACGACGCTCGGTCACACCTGCACGACGATTAACATTGATAATTTTGTAAACACGCGCGGTGATTGTACTTTCATTTTTGCAAATGCAGTAGCTCAAGTCTGTCTGAAAGGCATTTTGTTCAATTGAACTTGATGAAATGTTTGCAATATTGTTTTAGAACAAATATATGATACAAGTGACAAGTTTAAGGGGATTTAGAGCTATGTTTAATAAAGAATGACCTGTTAAAGTCATCGTTTATCTTAGAAATGTCTGTTTAACGTGTCTTTGCTACAATAACTCAAATTATTGGAATTAAAAAAAAGAAATAGTTTTAGTAAGTTCATGCATGCAAATTACTAATAAATCAGCGAGTTAACCGGTATTTGCTTTAACCAATAACGAGAAAATGAGCATCTAGTGGACAGCCAGTGAATGCTGTGTATGTAACGCACACCGTAGACGACGTTTTTTCTTGTGTAACGCCTGCATGTCGACTCTGTTTCAGACACGGGACGATCATGAAAATCAGTTTTGTTGAGGACGAAACACTGTGAACATACTACAGGATACAAATTTCATTAGATCTGCAAGAAACTTAGTCAAAATGTTTGTCTCAATATTTTCAAGGTTAAGTTTGAATGTGGGATATGTCCGGTCAAATAGTAGATCATTTGGCCAAATAATTTAAAAAAACCTTGTGAATACTCTAGAGGCAACACATATCATTAGATTGTAATGCAATTTGGTCAAAATGTATGTCTTATTAATATCTAGGTCAAGTTTGAATAAAGGTGTTGTCGGATTAAACACTAGGCCACTAGGTCAAATTATCGAAAATCCATGTTAACACTATATAGAGGCTACAAATCTCATTAGATCTTCATGAAACTTAGTCAAAATGTTTGCAGTAATTATTTCTAGATCAAGTTTGAGTTTGGGTCATGTTGGTTAAAAAACTAGGTCGCTATGGTAAATCATAGAAAAACCTTGTCAACATTCTAGAGGCTACAAATCTCAAAATAAATTTCATGAAACTTGGTTAAAATGTGTGACATACACTCAGTACAAAAAGAAACGCACATTGTGCTCCAAGGCGCAGATTAAGAGACTTTTTTAAGATACTAAGACCATATCTCAAGATCAATTTAATTCTGCCACAAGTTTAGAAAAACATATACTTAAAATTACTGTGCTGTATTTGAACCCTTTCACTCTTAATGACGTCAAAAGGCGTCTGATCAGGATCCAAACTGTTTGACACTCGTATAGATATACTTTAAGTCATACTACTTTGAATCTTACTTTGAAACGATTTTGCAAACAACAAAATTGAAGCAGACGACAATGCAACGGTGGTGGGATAAAAATATTACGATTAATTTGGCAGCGAAAGAGTTAACTAGTGCCTGTTGAAAACACCGCACCGATTTGTACAGGTTGTGATGATACCAATTCAATGAGTAACCTCCCATTTTCAACATTGATAGCCCACGACGGAACTACTGACTGTAATGAAGAGATTATTTCACAAATACGTTCCTTTTACATACAGATAATATTGAAATAAAAGTGTGCGTTTCTTTTTGCACTGAGTGTATTAATATCAAGGTGACATTTTAATATGGGTTACCTCCAATTAAAAACTAGGTCACTAAATCAAATCAAAGAAAACTCATGGTAACACTCTAGAGGCTACAAATCTCATTCGATTTTCATGAAACTTGCTAAAAATGTTTGCCTTGTTGCTTTCTAGATGAAGCTTAAATGTTGGTAATGTCAGTTCAGAAACTAGGTCACTAGATCAAACCATAGAAAAACCTTGTAAACAACCTCACTGGTACACAACTCCGTCACAACAGAAATTGGAATGGTTGCGACAGCTCGTCACGAAACGGTTGCGAAGTGTCCCGCACAATTGAAAGACGTAAGTAACTTATTTGGGATATTTATTATAAAAATAAACCCTTTCTTGGTTACATTTACGAAAGTTAAGTGAGACATGTTATACTATGCCATTCTGTATAATTAAGATCGAGCGTAATTTCCATAATCGTGAGATTTCCGTGAAAACCGTCGCAAATTGAAAATGAAAGTAGATTATCTGCAGTTCGCACATGTTTCAGCCATTTCAACCGTTGTAAATGTAAAATAAATGCTTCAATTGTTTGAAAACTGCAATATCATGAACATACTGTAATTTCCGCTTCGAATTTCTTAGTTTTTGCACCATTTCAAACTGGAAAAAACAATACCATCATAATTACTGCAACCTGAACAGAAATTTAACGGTTTGGATAACGATTAGGGTGTTTATGTCACATTCTGTTTAAGAAAGCGTCACGGTCTGGCTAATGATATTTCAACTGCTACATAATTATATAAGATTAGAACTACATACATTGATAGAAGGCACTGCAGAGGATTGCAGTGTGTATGATACATAAGTTTACGCGTTCTGGCATAACGTGAACTTGAAGTGGCGAACGTTTTGTCTATTTTTTATGTCCCACATGACTTAATCGGGGGCATATTGTTTATGGTCTGTCTGTTAGTTTGTTTTTCTGTTCGTCTGCATGTCCACAATTTAACATTGGTCATAACTAAATACTTTATATGTGGTATGTGTACTCATCTTGAGAATCTCTTGAGCTCGGCACAACTTGGGTCATTTACAGGTCATTTAGATGTACAATCCTGTAATAGAGACGTTATACTTGGTATGTGTACTCAACTCAAAAAGCTATTGAGCTTAGTACAACGTGGGTCATGTCTAACAGAGGTCAGTGTCATTTAGAGGTCAAATGCGATTAATTTGACATTGGCCATAACTCTTGAGCTACATAATATAGAGACATGTGCATGTGTACTCAACTTAAGAAGCTCTTTAGCTCAGTGCAGTTTGGTCATGTCAGACAAAGGTCAAGGTCATATAGAGGTCAAATAGAGTTAATTCAACGTTGGACATAACTTTAGTTTAAAATCTATAAAAACTTGTTTCTTTGTACATAACTTCTTATGTAAATCTCATTATGTGAACGTTTCCTGCGGTTTTAAATTTTACAACACCAAGAAAAAGCTGAAATGCAATGTGATCTACATATATCAAAGTTCTCGGACGCAACCAATTCAAAATAATGCAACCCATTCTGAGAGCCAAACATTTGCACTTAATTGGGAAACAACACGAGGTAGTAGGTGTTTAAGCTGCCCTGTTGTTTTAAAACATAACCATCATCTACGGTGAACTAAACGTAGGTGTGTTATTGTTATCAGTAGTTTCCCCTGTGCATAGTGGACGTAGACGTTGACTTCCATTTTCAACTGTCAGTCAATCTGTTTTTGCAGTGTCCATTGGTCCAAACGACGCACTTTGTCAGGTGTTCTTGGACATCGCAAAACGACACTTTCCGGGTGTAAATTAAGTCGTTCGTAGGGCCCGGATGTCCGTTTGTATTTTTTCTGTATTTTGCTTCCAGATGAAACATTATGTGTTAAGGTTAGAAATAAGATGTTCTGTTCACGATGTGCTTCTGTGCAATCCAGAATGGTGTCCTTGTCCTTTTTATATTTCAATTTGCTGCAAACTTGTACAGACCATTTCTTCATTAAAATAAAAAGTGGATTAGAGTACGTATTATGCAACAGTTACAGACGAAACACATCTAGATAATGCGGCAAATTATTGTCTCAATCCATTCCAAAAATACCCTTAATAAAAACTTAATCGGTGGAACAAAGTAATAATTATGGCAATTGCTGAGTAAATAACTAAACATATATTTTTCGTAATATTTGCTATCGTTTTCATAATGATATCAACAAAAAGGGATAAAAACCAAATACGTTACCATGTTCTTTTCATGATCCTACATAGTATATGTTTTCGTTTGGCATTCTTTCGTGTACAGTCCGTGACACTGTCCGAACCGTTTCGTAACAGTTTTACGAGAAAGTACTTGACGGATCAGTGAAAAACCAAATTCCATTGTGACATAGTTGGACCAGTGAATCTAGAGGCTACACATCTCATTAGATCTGAGTAAACCTTGGTCAAAACGTTTGCCGTTTTAGTTTCTAGGTCATGTTTAAATGTGGGCTATGTCGGGTAAAAAACTAGGCCACTAGGTCAAATCATAAAAATACATTGTTAACACTCTAGAAGCTACACTTCTCATTTGATCTTGATAAAACTTGCTCAAAATGTTTGCCTCATTAAAATCTAGGCCACGCTAAAATTTGGGTTATGTTCAGCTTAAATCTAGGTCTTTTAGGTCAAGTTTTACATGGTGAACCAGGTGAACAATTTAGGCCATAGTGGCCTTTGTTATTGTTGTTGTCTACAAACAGTTTGAGCTTTCGATTTGATAAACCCTAACTTGACGTTTGATCACCTCGATGCCTCTTTCAAATCGACCAAAGCAAAAGGTGGATAAAAGAATTGGTCCTGAAACAGGCAAGAAGCGTCGTCGCGTATCCATTACATTGAGAATGAGATCGTCCCGGTGTTTGTTACAGCGTCGTCCTGCAAGCGTGACATTTTAGTTTTGAAACTACTACTTATTTTCGCCATACGACTGATCGAAATTATTAACAAACTCAAAATTAATAGTGTTAATACATTATTTGATTAATTACATATCGTTTCGTTATTATATCAGTTCACTGTTGAAGGTCAAAGTATAAAATGCACTATAATAAGGAATGTTGCAGTCAGTTTGGCATTTGTAGCTACAATGAGCCCTTTTTAACTCCGTTACCGTTTATGCTGACATTCATTAAACCTCAATGAATATGAATATACTTATTTCAAGTAAAAATGTGGAATGTATAAGTGCTGCAAACTATCTTAACGGTTCCTTCCACGTCCATAAATTGTTTTTCAACTCAATTGTATCGTGTTCGTTACCTAAATCGACATGCAGGCGTGACTGAGCGTCGTCCCGTTTCCGACTTCTGTGTGACAGAGTTCCGCCCCTGTGAATGTGCGCTCTATGAAGATGATGAGTACACTCGTCGCTAGGGTTGGATGTGTTAATTAAATTGTGTTATCACTTGTCTGCTAAGCGTTGTTTATTGAATTAATCTTCGGTTTTAGAATAGCTTGACATTTTCGCTACATTCATCTCATTAATAAGGATGACCAACAAACGGACCTTAAAATTTGAGCGTTGCTTTATGGTGGTTATTTTGTGATTAAATGCGAAGAAATGCCAAGGTAATAATAGGCACAGTATGTATGAATAAGAAAATTAAGAATAACTTCTGTGTTTATATATTTGATATCATTGATATTTTATAACAAAATGTCCAGGAAGGTGCATATTAAAGCAGGTTAAAGGTAAAGCGCCGCAATCTGCTTTTCTTGCTGGTTACTTGGGTTAAGCAAATTCAAAATAAGTCGAGTCCATTTTTGACTATTTATGGTTGATTTTAACAATATATTCAAAATGACAAACAGTGTAGACCCTAATCAGAGGGCTCCTTAAGGAGCCCTCTGATCAGGGTCTACGCTATTTGCATGGGATAGGTGTAAATCCTCACAGGTACAGTGTTTGTAAATGACGAGTATTCTCGTCGCTAGGGTTGAATGTTTTAAAGTAGCCGATATAAAGACTGGAATGGGGGTTAAATGCAGTAAAAGTGAAATTTAGTTGTAATTAAATCGGTGAGCCTGAAGCAGGTTATAACAGCAATACTTCACTCTGTAATGTTTCACACATTTTGAATTATTTATGGGATAATGTCAAATATATTGTTGGGTTAACGCTTTTATTGCCGGGATATCTAAAGTTTATAAGTATCCAATTATATTTCTCAAACTTTAACATACTGCATTCTGACGAACGAAACATATACTTATATGAGTATGCTTAATTGATTCTTCATCAAGGGTATAGTTTATTGACATTTCATTAGAAGACATACAGTTTGAAAATGAACTACGCAAATATATGCATATTTAGTACAACCCGCTTCTCTCTTAGTTCTTAATCAATATTGATCACCCGCTCTAAGAAATGTTCTAAAATAAACTTCATAAAACAATATACTTAAAGTGTGAGAAAATTTTAAACCCATATAAATACATGTAGCTGAGCAAGTATATTCACAGTGGAGAATCTGTTATTCTTTCCCGTTCAAACGCAAACGTGCGCAAACGCAAAGCACTAAAACGTAGAAAAGAACATTTTTGGACAATTCTGATAATTCTTGTTTATCTTGGTGGCAAACAGTTTGGAGCCTGATCAGACGCCGGGTTACCCGGCGTCTGATCAGGCTCCAAACTGTTTGCACTGCAAATAATAGTTTTAGCGTAAACGCGTTTATTGGGAAAGAATAACAGATTATCCACTGTAACCCGGCCATTAACCCTTTCATGATCAAATTATTCGGGAGATGTTTACATGTACCCCTTCGCCGCTTCATTGCCGTCTGCTTCAATATTTTTGTCTGCAAGGCACGTTTCAAAGTTAGATTTAAGATTGTATGACTTAATAAGTATCGATAAGAGTGTCAAACAGATTGGGTCCTGATCAGACGCCGCGTGACGCGGCGTCTGATCAGGACCAAAACTGTTTACAAACGTGCTTTAAGGCGTCATTGAGAGTGAAAGGGTTAGGACATAATAATCCGTTCAACACAGTGGCTGACATATTATCGTCTGCTTTATCTTACACAATTTAAGGATTGTTTTCGTATTCTATTAAAGAAACATTGATTTCAGTGTAAAGCAGTTCGGACCTTGATCGGACGCCGCGTAACGATCAGAGTCCAAACTGTAAGTAAATGTCAATGTTGTCGGCCTAGGAAATGAAAGGGATCATGAAGGAATGATTAACGATAATCGGTTCTAGCGTATGTCTAACTTAGATATCATGAAAAGTAACTTTTAGTATACTATGCAAGATCTTCGGCCCGCTTTCCGAAACGTCGTGCGACAAAAGCGGTCGAAAGTCAATCTTTAGTATCCTTCTTTTCCTGATGTCTTCATCTATTCCTGTCTTGTGACATCTCATTGGAATCGTATTTTCAAGAAGGCAATTCCAAAGATATATGACAAGATAGCATTAAATTGAGAAATAAAAAATAATTAAGAATTTTATAATTTGCCTTACGACACTTTAAGTCGTACGACTCCAAACTGCTTGCCACTCATATTAAAATGAATCGTTGGAGTTTTCTAAACATTAAAGTTTTCTACAATTTATTGCAATGCGTTCAGTTTGCGTTAAAACGGCAACTTTAGCTGTATCGACAACATATACAGAATAGAAGACGTAATTCCTTGCCAATAAACGCGTTTACGCTAAAACTTTGATTTGCATTGCAATCAGTTTGCGTTTAAAAAGGAAATAATAGCATATATCCACTATATTCCACTGGTTATCGTAATTGGTAAAAATGATGTATAAGTTTTCCAGTACCACATATAATATTGCTGGAGGTGGAAAACGGTTAACACCCAGATCAGGTACCAAGTAACTCTGTATCTGATTCAGATACAACTTTGTTATAGTTTTGTTTAATTTGATTCAATTCAATAAAACTGTCAAAGTTCCGAATCTGACGTACAGTGCAATCGAAGCTCCCAATAAACGTTTTGCGACAACCTACTGACAAATGAAGAAGTTGAAAGTGGTATATTTCTTTACTGGAAACTACTCATGAATATATCCAGAACATCATTTACAAATACGTTTCCATCGAAACGTCATTATCTTAATTGACAAAACAATTACTTCAGGCTTAACCCATTTGCTGTCAAAATACCGTATGCCTAAAACATACTGCAGTTAAACTTCTCTATTATGACCACTTAAACGATTGCTAGTTGATTGTATAAAAGACAGGTGACGGCTTATAGCAAGTTGACAGTAAAACAGAAAGCTCCTTTCTGATTTACTGTCACCTTGCTTAAGCAGTCATCTGTCTGAAAACTCATAAAATTAGCACCATTTATTGATCGTAATAGAGAGGTTTTACTGCATTTGCTTTCTTCCGAAAGTGTTATGTTACAGTACTGAACCTTATCAAATTAACAATATTTGCGATTCGCTTGAAATTCGATGGCAATTCGCTTGCAATTCGATGGCAATTCGCTTGTGCATATTTTTCAACGCAATTAACGCGTTAAGTTTGCTTGAATTCTGTATCTCACCAATGTTCGCAAATATGCCTTCGTTAATGTTTTGCGATTCCATTTTTGTCACAACCGCTTCGAAAAAACCGCGTGAAACGACTCAAGCATACGGTTTGGTTTTTGAAGCGCCCTATTCGATGGCAATTCGATGGCAATTCGCTTGCAATTCGCTTGCGATTATCAATTTAATTTGATAAGGTCCAGTACTGTATGGCAAAATAATATAATCGCTTATATGAATGTCAAACAGTTTAGATTCTGATAAGACGCCGAGTAATTCGGTGTCTGATGAGGATGCAAACTGTTTGACAGTTCAACTGCATTTGGTGCTAGACACTAACGGATTTGAATGATCCATGCTGACAACGCAGATGTAATGAAATATATACATTTATCTCATCGTCCTATTGCAAATAGTGTGCCTGTGAAGAGTACACTTTTCCTATATGCAAACAGTGAAATCCAGATCAGAGGGCTCATAAAGGAGGTCTGCACTATTTGCCATAGTGTAATATATTGACAAAATGGGTGTTCGGATAGTCTCACCAATGCGATCTCGAGTTCGATCCCGGGTCAGGACAGTCTATTGGTCGCCCGTCCGAACACGTGGGGTTTCCTCCGGGCACTCCGCTTTCTTTCCACAGAACTGACCAAAACGCCACAAACCGCGCCATCGATTTGCTAAAGTTGTTAGAACTTGTTTCATAATCGATGTAAAATAAATAAAGTTTAAACTTAAACATTGACAAAAGCAACCCTAAGTAGTCAAAACTGGGCTAGGCTAAATTGGGAACTGGAATTGTCCATCCAAGTTTCAGGGAAGAAAGGGTAAACCTAGGTAAAGAAGGTGAACATGGTGCGATCCGTTCAACCATTATTTTATTGATTTACAACAAAAATAATATCGTAGACATGCAGTTTTCATGCAAGCATTACTATTAATAGGTTTATAATGTTTCGGATGTCAGTATTTAAGACGATTATAGACAAAATATTCACTATGGCAACCGACTGACACGCTGTATTACTTTATTGCAATTATACTCCCGTTATAGTATTTAATCTTCTTAAGGTCTTTATATGGATGCTCATCACGGTGCCATACTCTCTGCTTCACACAATGTCGGAAATTGTCGAGCCGTGTACTTGATTACCTTAAATAAAAAAAACACGTATCATTTATGAACAATGAATGTGAAATGATTAGTGTAATAGCAGAGTATACCTCACACAAACCGCACAACAAATTCCATAGTATTTAACAATTACAAATGAGACATACATTATCGTCTAGCGTGCTTCCTTTATGAATTTTCACCGTAGGGCTCCCAAAGAATCGTAGTCAATCGTGTCTTATCGTTTCATTCCGGCAGCCATATTTGTAGCGAACCACTCAACGGAAGTACACGAAGCCAAGATCGGAAGTAACGACGTTATACCGATGACGTCAAATCACTAAATCAGTGACGTCATTGTACGGCAAACTGTAACGACAATGTGTTCAGTTTTAAACTTTGGGCTCCATACGGGTTAAAATGTTGTGCTTTCGCTTTCAATTGTCGAACAATTTCATTTAAAAAGTGGCGTAGAAGCATAAATAAATAGAATATCTGTGTTTTGTCAATGAAGGGTCGAATCTAATCCAGTTCGTGAACATCATACTGTAATATTTTCACCAGTGGCTTCGCCACTCGTGAAAATGTAACGTCTGATGTTCGTTCACCCAATGGATTAAATTTGCGATCTTACACAAAAAAACAGTTATCCTCTATATATTCTGTTGCTCTTCACAATAAAATATCACCCATCTAGAATAAACATTTAACACATTTTGTACGTATATGACATAATAATATACACAGATAAAACTTATACATTTAAAATGTAGGATTCTAGGACTTAATCGTTAGATTTGTATAGATCAATATTGTCATATTATCGTCTGCCTATATTTTTCGTCTGCTTTTACCCATAATACTTGGTTTTTATGCGACTTAGGATGAATAGATAGATGTATGCGTGTCAAACAATTTGGGCACAGATTAGACTCCGCGTAACATTTGCAAATGTCAGTATTGAAAGCATTTTGCAGTTAAGGGGCTAATAAGTAACAAAATAAGCTATTTTGTTTTCGTTTCAAACAACTTTTATACCTCGCTCACATTTGCTGCGGCTGCCGTACGGCGGCCGTACGGCTAATCATTTCTACGGCGAGTAGCAGTTCTCCGGCCGCCGCAGAATTCCTACGACCGCCGTGTGTTGCGCTCACATTTGCTGCGGCTGCCGCGCGGCTGCCGCGCGGCAAGATTTTATTTTTGTGGGTTTACAAAACCTGCAGCAACCGTGCGGCTGCCGTACGGTGACCGCACGGCGACCGTACGGCCGCCGTACGACAGCCGTGAAAGTCCCACCAGATACCATGCAACCAAAATGCTGCTCCTGCTACACAACTTGGTTTTGCTACATGTTCACACAACTAATAACAGTCCAACAACACCACGAACTTAAGGGACACATTTAGGGAAGCATTAAAGAACATCTTAATCCGTTTTTAGATAATATACATGTTTTACATATATGAACAAAAGTACAAATGCACAATAAGAAAATTGACCATTGAGTTACGGCAGCCGCACGGTGGCCGCACGGCGACCGTACGGCAGCCGTAGAACCACTCTGCGGCGTGTGTTTCTACGGCCGCCGTAGAAATGAAAAAATGTTATAATGCCTCGCTCACATTTGCTGCGGCTGCCGTACGGCGGCCGCACGGCTAATCATTTCTACGGCGAGTAGCAATTCCCCGGCCGCCGCAGAATTCCTACGGCCGCCGTGTGTTGCGCTCACATTTGCTGCGGCTGCCGCGCGGCGAGATTTTATTTTGGTGGGGTTAAAAAACTTGGCCAACGTACGGCCGCCGTGCGGCTGCCGTACGACCGCCGTACGGCAGCCGTGGAAGTCCCACCAGATACCTTGCAACCAAAATGCTGCTCCTGCTACAGTACTGAACCATATTAAATTAAATTGATAATCGCAAGCGAATTGCCATCGAATCACGCGCTTCAAAAAACAAATTCTACGTTTGAATATTTTACGTGATTTTTCCGAAGCGTTTGTGACAAAAATGGAATCGAAAAAAATAACGAAGGCATATTTGCGAACGTTTGTGAGATACACCATTCAAGAAAACTTACCCGAGGGTAAAGTTAGTACTTTGAATCGCAAGCGAATTGCCATCGAATTGCCATCGAATTGCAAGCGAATCTCAAAAATGGTTAATTTAGTAAGATTTAGTACTGTACACAGCTTGGTTTGCTACATGTTCACACAGCTTATATCAGTCCAGCAACACCATGAACTCAAAGGACACATTTGGACAGCATTTAAGAACATCTAAATCCATTTTTAGATAATATTCATGTTTTACATATATGATCAAAAGTACAAATGCTCAATAGGGAAATTGACCATCGAGTTACGGCGGCCGCACGGTGGCCGTACGGCGACCGTACGGCTCCCGTACGGCAGCCGTAGAACCACTCTGCAGCGTGTGTTTCTACGGCCGCCGTAGAAATGAAAAAATGTTATAACTCCGCGTTATAATTCTACGGCGACCTCTACGGCCTGTAAGATATTGGGATACGCCGTGCGGCTGCCGTACGGCCGCCGTAGAATCTCTACGGCCGCCGTAAGATTCTCTCGATTTCACGTCTTTGCGGCCGCCGTACGGCCGCCGTAGAGCAAATGTGAGCGCACTATAACTCCGCGTTATAATTCTACGGCGAGCTCTACGGCCTGTAAAATATTGGGATACGCCGTGCGGCTGCCGTACGGCCGCCACACGGCCGCCGTAGAATTTTTACGGCCGCCGTAAGATTCTCTCGATTTCACGTTTCTGCGGCCGCCGTACGGCTGCCGTAGAGCAAATGTGAGCGCACTATTAGTAAATGAACATTCGATCTGAACTAAAGTCAATCGACTTTCATTTTATTTTGTGAATGAAAATTAACGGGTCGTTTCGCCCATTGGTCGTTTCAGCCCAGGACGTTGGGTTCAGTTGGTGGGTCGTTTTCGGCCTAACATTACCTAAGTGAATATCTAGCGCATAAACTCAGTCCTGCATTAATATGCTGTTCAAACAGTGTATTCCCTGGTCGGATATTTTAAAGAAGCTCGCAACCAGATTAAGCATTAAAAAAGTAATTTGTAAATATATGTCAAACGCTTATATAAACGGGTAAGAACTTTTTCGGATAAGACATTCTGTTTAAAAATGCATTTCATTAAAAAAAATATGATTGGGCTCTTGTGGGGCCCGGCATGTCGGGGCAGGAAGCAAAATAAGACAACCAATTAGACCACTCGACCAGCCGGACTATTTATATATCTGGGATAGATTTAACGTACTTGACTGTGTAGCGATAAAGAGTACATACATGTAATTCAGACCGGGTTTATGTCCGACCCGTGATCAATTTCTGTTGCGTCTTTCGATGCTATAGAATAAATATAGGACAAAGCGATGGAAAATATCTAAAAAATAATAAAGACTTAAAGACCTTTTTGAGGGTGTTTTAGACTGATCATATTTTGCATATGTCAGATGCACGTTAATGCTACACATTTGGTTTTATTTGAATATTTTATTTTATTTTGCAAATACACCATCTGGTTGCGAGTCGCTTTAACTAACAAATATATCAGTTAATGATATCATTTAATATGTAATAAATACGAGTATTATTTTAAATGGTGAAAGTCTGAGTTTGAATCCGAATCAAAACTGCACTAATACGGTATTTACAAGTAGTTGCGCCCAGATGCTTAGATACTCTGTTTCTGATCTGAACGTAAACTGATTGACGTTTTGGTCGAAATGAATTTACTTATGAATGTTTATTTTTGCTTAAAAAATATTCCAAGACAAGTTTAATGCACCCCCAAATCCCCACAAGAACCTTTGTAAAATCAGATTGAAACCATAATCAATGCTCTCAAGAACTTTTGATGTGAAACAAATCGCTTAACCCTTTACCAATAACCCGTTTAAAACATTAAATACAGGTGATCAGTTAAAGCAGGTTGAAAGTAAAGCAGTTTTACTTTCATCCTAATTTAAACTACCATCTGCTAGGTTATATAAAATATTTGTGATGGTAATTGTTCATGAGGGTATAAACTAAAACTATTTTCTTCAGCGGAGGAATAAATTAAATACATGTACGCTAAAAGTCGCTTCTATAGGGGAAAGGGTTAATACAGGACATTGATATTTGCAAACAATGTTGATCCTGTTTAGAAGCCATGTTGGTCGGCGTTTCATCAGAATCCAAATTGTCTGGAACTCATATCGATGTTCTTTCAATCTATATTTCCTGTACATCAACCTCTTCACTGCCATACCCCGGGTACATTGGAGAATCTGTTATTCTTTCCCAATAAACGCGTTTACGCTAAAACTGTTATTCTTTCCCGTTTAAACGCAAACGTACGCAAACGCAAAGCACTAAAACGTAGAAAAGAACAACTTTTGGACAATTCTGATAATTCTTGTTTATCTTGGTGGCAAACAGTTTGGGGCCTGATCAGACCCAGGGTTACCCGGCGTCTGATCTGGCTCCAAAATGTTTGCACTGCAAATAATAGTTTTAGCGTAAACGCGTTTATTGGGAAAGTAAAACAGATTTTCCACTGTACCCCTATAAGTTCAAATGGAAATGCCCTTTTTTTATATTTAAACCCTTCACTGCCATGAAGTCATCAATTGTTTAACAATTGTCGTCTGATTGTATTATTTCTATATTATAACATGACTGTGAAACTGTAAACCAACCAAGTCTTCTCCTGCTAAATATTAATATATAAAACTCCGCCCACTATCAAATGGAACCTGTTGGTCATGGTTGTTGAAATATATTCCCGAGACTGACAAAAACACATAGTCGAAGATATTTAAACTGTCTTGCTGCGTGTTACACAAACAGTAATCTCGTGTTCCAGCCTCGTTATTGTTACATGCACTTCCGGTAATGGCTTCGTGTACACGTTGCAAACCGGAAGCTATACTTCCTAAACAGTCGATCAATGTCAGATGAAAAGTTCACAATGAAATTCAAATGTAAAATCTGTTTGTACTATTTCATAATTTGTTTTAAAGCCCATACCTTTTGCTCAAATCAATTCTCTTTTTGTCTCTAATGGATGTAGGTCGTATTAATCTTTTCGCTCTCAATGACGTCATAATTTCATTTGCAAACAGTTTTGATCTTGATCAGACGCCGCGTAACGCTACTTGTATTAAAATGTACATCAGTTCTATTGCTTTAAATGTAACTATACAGTGGAGAATCTGTTATTCTTTCCCGTTTAAACGCAAACGTATGCAAACGCAAAACACTAAAACGTAGAAAAGAACAACTTTTGGACAATTCTGATAATTTTTGTTTATCTTGGTGGCAAACAGTTTGGAGCCTGATCAGACGCCGGGTTACCCGGCGTCTGATCTGGCTCCAAACTGTTTGCACTGCAAATAATAGTTTTAGTGTAAACGCGTTTATTGGGAAAGAATAACAGATTCTCCACTGTAAAACGATATTACAGACAACAATATTGAAGTAGAAGACGATATTAGGGCAATGAAAGGATAAAACCTTCATAATAAAAATTCATCATAAACGTTGTCATGAAAGAACAAAGTACAGTAAAACCTCTCTATTACGACCACTAAATTATGTTAATTCTTAGGTGTTTACGACAGGTGACCGCTTAAACCTTTCCCTTATAGAAGCGACTTTTAGCACATTCATTTTATTCATCCGCTGAAGAAAATAGTTCCAAATTATACCGCAATGAGTATGTGTCGTATTTAATACTTTCCTTATTCTAGCAGTTAATAGCTTAAAGCAGGCTTAAAGTAAAGCAGAATGCGCCTTAGGGCGCATTCTGCTTTACTTTCAATCTGCTTTTGGTAGTCACATATCTTCAATACTAGAAACAATGCTATCAGGTAAAGGGTTAAAGCAAGGCTACAGTTAAACAGAAAGCTCCTATAGGAGCTTTTCTGTTTAACTGTCACCTTGGTTTAAGCAGTCACCTGTCTTTTATACAATCAAATATCCTTCGTTTTAATGGCCGTAATAGAGAGGTTTTATTGTACATTCATTTAAGTAAGGAGTTTACCTTATACCCGACTCTGTTTATGTTTTCATCAGATTACAGTGCGATAAAATTTAGTTTACGTTAAACAATTCACTAAGGATAATTATGCCGTCATAATACCGTCTAATGACATTAAAGTATAACTAGGTACATGTTTTGCAAATCAAATGAAAAAGGGCACTGAAAACACCTCTAATCAGAGGACTCATGAAGGAAACAAATACACTGCTTTCTTAGACATGCATTTCGTGTTGCTAACCAATCTTATAGGTTATATTAAAAGGGAATTCCATATGTGTAACCGGAGCCTGTTAAACATTCTGCTACGGTTGTTCAGGGATTCTCATTTTATATACTACAGTGGAGAATGTGTTATTCTTTCCCAATAAACGCGTTTACGCTAAAACTATTATTTGCAGTACAAACAGTTTGGAGCCAGATCAGACGCCGGGTAACCCGGCGTCTGATCAAGCTCCAAACTGTTTGCCACCAAGATAAACAAGAATTATCATAATTGTCCAAAAGGTGTTCTTTTCTACGATTTAGTGTTTTGCGTTTGCGTACGTTTGCGTTTAAACGGGAAATAATAACAGATTCTCCACTGTATTAGATTAATGTATGTCAAACTGTCTATCTTAAAGCTCTAAATCTCTTTAAAAAGACCCAGCATATGTTGCTATGTTTAGTGCCAAAATTTCAACAATGTTTTCCTCTTTTTAATTCGACCAATACATTTTATGTGTTCATCAGAAAACAGTGTGATATTTCTTTAATTTCTGTTAAGCTTTTCACTTAGAATATACCATCATACAGTGGAGAATCTGTTATTCTTTCCCAATAAACGCGTTTACGCTAAAACTATTATTTGCAGTGCAAACAGTTTGGACCCAGATCAGACGCCGGGTAACCTGGCGTCTGATCAGGCTCCAAACTGTTTGCCACCAAGATAAACAAGAATTATCAGAATTGTCCAAAATTTGTTCTTTTCTACGTTTTAGTGGTTTGCGTTTGCGTACGTTTGCGTTTAAACGGGAAAGAATAACAGATTCTCCACTATATATTGCAAATTTGATAAAAAAGGAGAGAGGGCTCTGATCAGGAAAAGCATGTTGGCACACTTTTCTTGCTGCAATATCGTCTGCTTTAAATTGTCGTCTGCTGTTGTCGCTCAAAGTAACATATGAGCTGACCGTTTGACAGAAGAAATATAATGACAAGTGACAAACAGCTTGATTCCAGACCAGACGCTGCGTGACGCGGCGTCTGATCTGGATTCAAGCTGTTTGCAAATATAAGTAAGGTCTTAAGTTTCCCTCCCTAAAACAACTGCCTTCGAACAACATACACACACTTTGTCCTTATTTGGGTGTTGTTGTAGAGAGAGAGCACTGTAATTGTATATACTATTAGATGAATATATGTCAACCCGTCTATCTTTAAGCTCTAAATCTCATTACAAAGAACCAGCATGTCTTGCTATGTTCATCGCCAAAAGGCAACACTGTTTCACTCTTTTAATCATGAACGAAGAGCAAATTATGCAATTAGCGCTGATGATAGAGCTTTGTTTTTGGATGGTATTTTCTAAAAGAAACAAAGTAGATTAACCAATTGTGTCTTAATTTGTTGGTTTCGCAGGAGACTGGAGTAATCAATATGAAACAACTATAGGTGTTAGAATTGTCGGAATTTATTCTTCTTCCAACTATCAACTTGGCTTCCAAAGCTGTTTTCAAACCATATTTCATCTGTCCTCGAAATTGAAAACAATGGGGCTTCAAAAAGGAACAAAGCGATTTATAATTGGATCCAAATAATAAACGGTATTAGCTGGTATAATTTTATTTGAAGTACGATGCTTTTAAACCACCTTGTTCAAACTAACAGCTTTGCTTATAGTATTGCAAGGTTAGTTTGAAGTAAGTTGTCTCTGGAAAAGCCAACTCAGTCCAGTCAATGGTTCAAAGTTTAGCATAACAAGCTTGTATTACACTGGAGAATCTGTTATTTTTTCCCGTTTAAACGCAAACGTACGCAAGCGCAAAGCACTAAAACGTAGAAAAGAACACATTTTGGACAATTCTGATAATTCTTGTTTATCTTGGTGGCAAACAGTTTGGAGCTTGATCAGACACCGGGTTACCCGGCGTCTGATCTGGCTCCAAACTGTTTGCACTGCAAATAATAGTTTTAGCGTAAACGCGTTTATTGGGAAAGAATGACAGTTTATCCACTGATGGGGCGACTGGTTGTCGATGATAGGCATATGACAATGACAAAATAATGATGAATGATCGTGGTACAATCACTCTTTTGACAACCAAAACCTTCCGCAGCGAGAAAGGAGTTTGGGTTAGGGGGGTTTCCTATTTATAGAGTTTAAGCAACCATTCGGACGTGTTTAGTTGGCAATTTAAAGACACTTGGCAGCTTAATGTAGGACATCAGTTTTGAAGAAAGCTCCTAAAGGAGCTTTCTGCAACACTGCTACCCTGTATTAAGCATATACGTGTCCCATGAACCCTAAATACCTCTTTATGCAAGTATAGGTAGGACAATCTAATTGAATGGTTGGAGGCAGACACGTTTTGTATAGCATTTCAATCTTCACAAAATATTTTGTTATCTTATTATGCGATTTAAAGCAATGATTTAGCTTCAAAAGTTACGTTTTATACTTGCAATCCCATTAACACTGTTGTCGTTTTGTCGTCGCGGCGAAACGACGTGTTCTGTGTCAGCTTTCTTCATGTTTTATCGTGCATTAAGCATACTGATTAGCTCATACGAAAATGACTGCACCAAGATTTGATCCAAACTTACACATAGTTATAGTAGAATATATATATATAATATTGATTCTAAACTAAACTTTTCTTCCCTCAACATATAATGACGTTTTAAGAAAACAGTGCATGGTTATATCAGAAAGCTTCGGAAGGAACTATCTGACAGAGGTCTGCGCTATGTTTTAATATGATCTTCAGTAAAATGTTTCAACTGCAGAAGTTATCAGGTAAATTTCATCCGTCCTTTCTTTAATAAAATTGGATCAAGATGAGCAACCGAATTAGTTTGCGTTGAAACGGGAAAGAATGTCGTATCCCCCATTGTAAAATATTTGCAACTCAGATTGAAATAAATAGAAATAAATAGAGTATTTAAAAATTATTCATTTCAGTGAATTGAGTTTGAGTTTGGTTGCGTTTAAAACGTGGGAACTATCGTCTTCTCCAATGTTTTGTAATACTTGAAGTGTGTCGTGATTCAACCTGGGATGCCTGTGTGTTTTATCATACTGAAACCCTAATAATGAAATAATTGCGCTACCAGCTGAAAATGTTGAGTAATAGTTTTATACATGCTATACTCATTTAGAAATACAGTGCTTCCTATCTATTCAATGGGAGACAAATAGTGTGTGTGTTGTTCGGAGAGAGTTATTATAGGGAGGGAACATTAATACTCTTAACCCTTTACCTGATATCCTATTTCTAGTACTTAAGATAGATGACTACTTAAAGCAGGTTAAAAGTAAAGCAGAATGCGCCTTAGGGCGCATTCTGCTTTACTTTCAGCCTGCTTTAAGCTATCATGTGCTTTAATATAGAAAATATTCCCTGTAATACATATTCATTACTGATTAAATTGGAACTATTTTCTTCAGCGGATGAATAAATCATATCCGCTAAAAGGCGCTTCTATTGGGTAAAGGGTTAAAGCGCTGACCATGAATTGGCTTACATTTGCAAACAGTTAGAACCTAGATCTCGGTTCAAACTGTTTGTCACTCGTCGTTATGTTTCTTCCGTCAAAATGCCCAATACGTAATTTTGAGAACAAACAGCAGACGGCAATTTTAAGCAGACAATATTGCAGCAGTGAAAGTGTTAGACATATTTGTCTTGTTTGGGGAACCACGGCAAACATTGTTTTAAGGAGGGAACCGTCGTTTAAAGGACCGTTGTAATAAAGAAGCACTGTAGAATTTCAACGAATTTGACACAGTTTGCATGTAAATGGGTCAGACTTTTAGCACGGACGCCTGTATGTAATGACATCCGCAAAACTTGATGGTATGTTGCCATTTTGAAACATATCTAAAACATTTGCACTGAATGAACATATGGGATGGAGATTGTACATGTACATGTACATGTATCTAAAACATTTGCACTGAATGAACATATGCGATGGAGATTGTACATGTACTAAGGAAGAAAGAATATTATCTAATATCTGTTTCAAACATTTTCAGCTAAACACTCTTGATTCAGTATTCTGCAAATTGTATGTGAGGTCAAAACTATGTTTACTAACGTTGAAAATGATAAATGTTTGTCGGAATAGAATTTACTGAACCAATATTATTAAATCGATTTTCTTTAAACTAGCTTATCAGTTTGCCAATTTTATAAGTATTGACAGAAAATTCAGATACAGTGTTTACTATATGTCTTGGATTAGCAGTTATTCATATTTCTGAAAATAATTTCAATCTCTTATTAAGTTACAATTCAATAGTATACCAGTAGTCAGCTTTTAAAGGGTTGTTGGTCAATGCAGCATAAATACTAAGACTTATGTATATATTATATTGTACCTGCATTGGTTTAAACAATATTTTATTCATATAATGAAATGGATCGGACACCGGACATTCCCTATGTAAGTCCTCTTCAGTGGTACAATGTTATATATGTTGTATAGATGCATAACAAAATACAAATATGATTAAATAGCAAATAACGAAAGATTTAACCTGCATGAAGCTGTCACCTGTTCTTTAGATCTCTTTGCTATCTCAATGAACGATTGTTGAAAATGATATTGACTGTGTAGTTTACCCCTTCACTGCCATGACGTCATCAGCTTGAACAAAATACAAATATGATTAAATAGCAAATAACGAAAGATTTAACCTGCATGAAGCTGTCACCTGTTCTTCAGATCTCTTTGCTATCTCAATGAACGATTGTTGAAAATGATATTGACTGTGTAGTTTACCCCTTCACTGCCATGACGTCATCAGCTTGAACAAAATACAAATATGATTAAATAGCAAATAACGAAAGATTTAACCTGCATGAAGCTGTCACCTGTTCTTCAGATCTCTTTGCTATCTCAATGAACGATTGTTGAAAATGATATTGACTGTGTAGTTTACCCCTTCACTGCCATGACGTCATCAGCTTGAACAAAATACAAATATGATTAAATAGCAAATAACGAAAGATTTAACCTGCATGAAGCTGTCACCTGTTCTTCAGATCTCTTTGCTATCTCAATGAACGATTGTTGAAAATGATATTGACTGTGTAGTTTACCCCTTCACTGCCATGACGTCATCAGCTTGAACAAAATACAAATATGATTAAATAGCAAATAACGAAAGATTTAACCTGCATGAAGCTGTCACCTGTTCTTCAGATCTCTTTGCTATCTCAATGAACGATTGTTGAAAATGATATTGACTGTGTAGTTTACCCCTTCACTGCCATGACGTCATCAGCTTGAACAAAATACAAATATGATTAAATAGCAAATAACGAAAGATTTAACCTGCATGAAGCTGTCACCTGTTCTTCAGATCTCTTTGCTATCTCAATGAACGATTGTTGAAAATGATATTGACTGTGTAGTTTACCCCTTCACTGCCATGACGTCATCAGCTTGAACAAAATACAAATATGATTAAATAGCAAATAACGAAAGATTTAACCTGCATGAAGCTGTCACCTGTTCTTCAGATCTCTTTGCTATCTCAATGAACGATTGTTGAAAATGATATTGACTGTGTAGTTTACCCCTTCACTGCCATGACGTCATCAGCTTGAACAAAATACAAATATGATTAAATAGCAAATAACGAAAGATTTAACCTGCATGAAGCTGTCACCTGTTCTTCAGATCTCTTTGCTATCTCAATGAACGATTGTTGAAAATGATATTGACTGTGTAGTTTACCCCTTCACTGCCATGACGTCATCAGCTTGAACAAAATACAAATATGATTAAATAGCAAATAACGAAAGATTTAACCTGCATGAAGCTGTCACCTGTTCTTCAGATCTCTTTGCTATCTCAATGAACGATTGTTGAAAATGATATTGACTGTGTAGTTTACCCCTTCACTGCCATGACGTCATCAGCTTGAACAAAATACAAATATGATTAAATAGCAAATAACGAAAGATTTAACCTGCATGAAGCTGTCACCTGTTCTTCAGATCTCTTTGCTATCTCAATGAACGATTGTTGAAAATGATATTGACTGTGTAGTTTACCCCTTCACTGCCATGACGTCATCAGCTTGAACAAAATACAAATATGATTAAATAGCAAATAACGAAAGATTTAACCTGCATGAAGCTGTCACCTGTTCTTCAGATCTCTTTGCTATCTCAATGAACGATTGTTGAAAATGATATTGACTGTGTAGTTTACCCCTTCACTGCCATGACGTCATCAGCTTGAACAAAATACAAATATGATTAAATAGCAAATAACGAAAGATTTAACCTGCATGAAGCTGTCACCTGTTCTTCAGATCTCTTTGCTATCTCAATGAACGATTGTTGAAAATGATATTGACTGTGTAGTTTACCCCTTCACTGCCATGACGTCACCAGCTTGAACAAAATACAAATATGATTAAATAGCAAATAACGAAAGATTTAACCTGCATGAAGCTGTCACCTGTTCTTCAGATCTCTTTGCTATCTCAATGAACGATTGTTGAAAATGATATTGACTGTGTAGTTTACCCCTTCACTGCCATGACGTCACCAGCTTGAACCTATTGCCGTCTGCTGTTACTTCTCAAATCCAAATAAATATTTATGTTTTTGAATTGAAAACTGTTGGAATCACAGGTGCTCGTCGCATGGGATGTCTGTCCAGCCCCTTGCTCTGCACATACAGTGGAGAAAACGTTATTCTTTCCCAATAAACGCGTTTACTCCAAAACTATTATTTCAAATGCAAACAGTTTGGAGCCAGATCAGACGCCGGGTAACCCGGCGTTTGATCAGGCTCCAAAATGTTTGCCACTTGATTGACAGGCATAGTCAGAATTGTCGAATGGTCATCTTTGTCTTCGTTTTATTGTGATGCGTTTGCGTTGCGTTTGCGTTTAAACGGGAAAGAATAACGTATTCTCCACTGTACCGTACGCTATATGTAATACGTATTATATAAAGCTATGATGTTCACGGATTGTCTTTAAGACAGTAAAACCTCTCTATAACGAGAGATTGCGGAGCTTTCTGTTTTACTGTCATGTTGCTTTAAGCTGGCACCTGTATTTTAAATAATCAATAACAATGTAGCCCTCGTTTCAGTGGTCGTAATATAGAGGTTTTACTGTTAATGTTTTTTTATTTTGACTGTGATCAGAAAATTGACTTTATTATAAGGGCTTAGATTCTTATCACATGGGATCTGCAAAATGTCATTAATTTATGTGTGTACAACGAGGGGAGGGGTGTGGCTGAAGAGACACATATGTCTAGCATGCGAAGGGCACCAAATGTTATCATGATTTAACCCATTAACCGCCATTTTATCGTCTGCTTTCAAAATGTTGCCTACACTGACATTTCAAAAAGTTACGGGTGTCAAACAGTATGGATTCTGACCAGACGCCGAGTAATGAATCGTTTGATCATGATCCAAACTGTCAACAGAGAAGACGTGGGTAGTCTATGTTAGTGCAAACAGAAACTCTAGTCATATTTGGAATATTAAGCGATGGTTTTAACAGTTTACTCCTGTAGGAGCCCTCTGATCTGAGTCTAAAGTATATGATATATAGATGTTGTAAATAATCAATGATGTTTTTTTCATCACCTAGTCTATAAACCTCTTAGTTGGTAGACACATCTGAGAGTGAACTCTCCAATAAGTAAAACAAATAACAGATTCCTGACCATACTGGTGACACATGTTAGACCTAGTTAGTATGATTTCTTAAAATCTGAATAATAAAGTAAATTTTGGTTCTTATACAGTTCTTGACATTTTAAGAAATATATTATGTCTAAAAAGAAATTATCCATGTCTGGGTATATTGACGGGAACCCTAAGCTCATTCAGTATAAATTTACTCGTAAATCATAAACACAAGTGACGCGTAAATACGCCATATACAAACAGTGTGCGTATGATATATACATAAAGTGTCCTACGCAAAACAATGTTCATGTATACCAAGATCACCTGTCTCCTCTCTGGGAAGTATTTGCAATGAATATCATTTTGCAATATAATAAAACCTCTCATGACGGCCACTGAATAGAAGGTTAATTGGTGTGTAGAAAGACAAGTGACAACTTAAATCAGTTTGTAAGTAAAACAGAAAGCTGCTAAAGGAGCTTTCTGTTTTACTTTTACCTTGCTTTATTGAAGCATTTGCATTCGTTAAAGTTATACGAATTAACCCATTACCCTATAGCCTATTTCTAGTATTGAAAATAAGTGGCCATTTAAAACAGGCTGAAAGAAAAGCAGAATGCACCTTAAGAAGGCGCATTCTGCTTTACTTTCAGCCTGCTTTAAGCTACCATCTGCTAGAATGTAGAATTATTTTTTACAGTACATATTCATGACTGTATATAGTGGAACTACATTCTTTGGGAGAGGAATATATATATGGCGTAAAAAGGCGTATTTATAGGGTAATGGGTTAACAGTTACCCGACTAGCTACCCGACGTATGATTTGGCTCCAAACTGTTTGCAATTGAAATGCTTGTTGAATCTTTCTGACTCCTCGATGACGTCTGATTCGCCGATTTGAGTTAATTTTGATAACAATAACAATTAATCAATTTTGACATACATACAAACACATGTTGTTTATAAAGTATTGCATTTTCCTTAAAACTCTCTCTTGTTATTAAAGAAGTTATCAACGTTTCTGCTAATAGGAAGACATCAAACGGTTAGGTTAAGCGCCTTTTGAAAATTCACACAAATGTCTACAGTCCAATTTTAAAAAATTAATTCGTGGACATAAACCCTTAAGCACCACCTCCTCTGAGAACGGCATTCATAAACCCCTCCTACTATTAACCCTTTACCCCATAGCCTGTTTCTAGTTTTGAAAGTAGGTAACTACTTTAAACGGGTTGAAAGTAAAGCAGAATGCGCCTTTACTTTCAGCCTGCTTTAAGATTCCATTTGATAGAATAAAGACAATATTCCTTATGATACATATACATGACCGTATAAATTGGAACTATTTTCTTCAGTGTAGGAAAAAACATAATGTGCTAAAAGGCGTTTCTATTGGGGAAAGGGTTAAAACTGTATTTATAAGAAATGAACGTCAATTGTTTCAATGGAAAGTAATGATGCCAAATTAAATAAAAATATATAAAAAGGATACATAGAATTTTTCAAGCAGACGACATTGAGGTAGTTGGTGTGTAAGACAGTTAAGTGACGTACAACTGGCAGCGGTAGGGTTAAATCTTACCTATTTTTTAATGTCTCAAATGTGCCTAACACAATTGAAGATATCTATATAACATTAATTTGGTTTTGCGAGAACTCGTTCACTGTCATTATAACGAAATAACCCGTCTAAAACATTTACTGCCATATTGTCTTCTCGCAAAATGACATCTTCTGCTGCTTGTTTTCTTAGCCCTTACACTGCCATTATGACGGTAATAACCGTCAAACATAGTCAAGGACATCATATTGTCTGCTTAATTTTTATACTCTGCTTCTTTAAAAAATATTTGGAATTTCAAGCCTTTTTAACCCTTTGCCTGCTGATCGCGACTTTGGTTTTTGCATACAGTTAAGATCCAGTTCAGACGCCGCGTAACGCGGCGTCTGATCTGGATCCAAACTGTTTGACACTCGTCTTTAAGTTTCTATACTTAAAACAATGTACAAATCTGAATTTAAAATTTTTGGCAGACAACAATTTCGAAGCAGACGATATCACCGCAGGATAAGGGTTAACTTTAAAAAAACATTGATATGAATTTCAAATAGTTTGTATCCCAATCATATTTCACGTCAGGTGACGTCTGCCCTGTTGCCTAAGTCAGTTTAACCCTTTACTCCATAGCCTGTTTTTAGTATTGAATATAGGTGATCACTTAAAGCAGGCTGAAAGTAAAGCAGAATGCGCCTTAAGGCGCATTCTACTTTACTTTCAGCCTGCTTAAAGCTATCATCTGATAGAATATTTCTTATGATACATATTCATGACTGTATAGATTGGAACTATTTCCTTCAGTGGAGGAATAATTTAATTGTGCTAAAAGGCACTTCTATGGAGTAAAGGGTTAAAGAGCCTGGAAACGAATTCAAGCATATTAGCTTAAAAACCTTTTATACAAGTGTCTAACATTTGGCTCCTGATCAAACGCCGCGTAACGCAGCTTCTGATCTATAACAAACATGTGTGCATGTAGTTTAGTACTGTCGAGCTTGGCACTAAAGAGATTATGGTGCCACGTATTTATTTTCTGAATCTTAAACCAATTATACGGAGTGGAGTCTACCATGTTTATATTTGATAGTTCAATTTTTTTTTTATCTCAGGGGTGCCTTGTTTAATTTGTCATTTTCGTTTTGTTTTGTATTATTATTCTATCAGTAACAGGGTACACTCTGATTATACGCCGTTTGATTACACTGTACGTCCTATAGGATCGTGTGCACAAATGGTTTAATACGGATTATTCCATGTTTTCAATGATGCCCAGTTCATTTTAATTTTCAGGGCTGATTTCAGAAAATAGTTCAGCAAAACAAAGTAGAGTTCCTGATCACGATCCCTCTGATCGCGTTCTACGCTGTTTAAAATATATATTACAGTGCTCCCTCTCTACAACGACACCCTATGGGAGAAAAAGATTATGTGCGTTGTTGGAAGGGAGTCGTTTTAGGGAGGGAAAATGAAGACTTGTCTAAAATTTGCAAACTGCTTGAATCCAGATCCAGATCTGGATTGAAGCTGTTTGTCACTCGTCATATTAATTATTCCAGCGAAATGTCCACTTATATGTCACTTTGAGAAAAACAGCAGTCGGCAATTTAAGTAGATGATATTGCAGCAGTAAAAGCGTAAGACATAATTGTCTTTTTTAGGGAATTGCGACAATGGTCGTTGTAAGGAGGGAGTCGTTGTTTGGAGTGTCGTTGTATGGAGGGAACACTGTAATTGTTGTGGGTTTTTTTTTAAAAAAAGAAAGAAATAAAATAGATACGTACTTATTGATAGTAAACTACCGCAAATTCTTATAAATATAGACTGTTTTATACAGTGATACCTCTCTACACTGATACCCAATAGAAGATGAATAGTGTGTGTGTTGTTCGGAGGGAGTTGTAATAGAGGGGGAAACTTAATACCATCCGTTGTAAACATGATTTGGCTTACATTTGCAAATAATATGAACTCAGATCGTAACGCGGCGTCAGTCCTGGGTTCAATTTGTTTGTCACTTGTCGATGTGTGTTTTCTACCTAATGTCCAATACGGTTCTTTAAAAGAAAGAGCAGACACCAATTGTAACCAGACGATATTGCAGCAGTGCAAGCGTTAATTTGGAAAACAGTGCTAATCGTTGTTGTAAGGAGGTAATCGTTGTTTGAAAGCCGTTGCAGGTACAGAGCACTTTACCATTTCACGATTAACCCTTTATTCAATAACCTGTTGATAACATTAAATCAGGTGATCACTTAAAGCAGGTTGAAAGTAAAGCAGAATGTGCCTTTATTCACATTCTGCTTTACTTTCACCCTGCTTTAAACAACCGTCGGCTAGGCTATATATAAATATTTGTTATGGTAATTGTTCATGAGTGTATAAACTGGAACTATTTTCTTCAGCGGAGGACTAAATTAAATACCCTAAAAGTCGCTTCTATGGGGGAAAGGGCTGTACTATTATCTGCACTGCAAATTGCTGTTTTTAGAGTTAGACTGAAAACAATATACATTCAAGTTGCAAACAGTTCGGACCCTGATCAGAGGCCGAGTTAACAAACTCTTTGCAATTCAACTTAAGTCGCTTATTACACTTGATGAATTGTATGTTAAAAGGTGAAAACAGTATCACTCCCAAGTGACAGTAATTTTGCTTGCCATTTTCTATGTTTATACATGCTGTGCAAATGTCGATACTCATCAACGGTAAACCTAACCAATCTCACTAAAAGCAATTTCCAGCACTAAAACTCTGTTTGTGATTGGAAAGTATGATAACTAGCACCGTCATCTGTACGAATTGTAGGAAAATAATCCTTATCTTTATTGTGCTTGAATCTCAATAATGCCTTTAAACTCTTACTTTGGTCAGTTGTATCGTTTCCTTAAATTTATTAACGCCAACATATCGCATACAATATCATCTGTAATATTTTTAAAGTAATTTAGGGTTGTTTTGACTGACAAAATATCGATACAAGTGCCAAACACTTTGTATCCTGATCAGACGCTGCGTGAAAACTGTTTGCAAAGTTAGGCGTTGTCAGTAAAAGAGTTAAAACATACATATGGCATACAGTGGAGAAAACGTTATTCTTTCCCAATAAACACGTTAACGCTAAAACTATTATTTTTACTGCAAACAATTTGGAGCCAGATCAGACGCCGGGTAACCCGGCGTCTGATCAGGCTCCAAACAGTTTTCCACCAAGATAAAGATGAATTATCAGAATTGTCCAAAAGTTCTTTTCTACGTTTTAGTGCTTTGCGTTTGCGTACTTTTGCGTACGTTTGCGTTTAAACGGGAAAGAATAACAGATTCTCCACTGTATCCTGATCAGACGCTGCGTCAAAACTGTTTGCAAAGTTAGGCGTTGTCAGTAAAAGAGTTAAAACATACATATGGCATAGCTGTACATGACTGCATAATATGAAACATTAAATCAGAGGTTTACATTACAGCGGATACTTATACAGTGGAGAATCTCTTTTTCTTTCCCGTTTAAACGCAAACGTACGCAAACGCAAAGCACTAAAACGTAGAAAAGATCAACTTTTGGACAATTCTGATAATTCTTGTTTATCTTGGTGGCAAACAGTTTGGAGCCTGATCAGACGCCGGGTTACCCGGCGTCTGATCTGGCTCCAAACTGTTTGCACTGCAAATAATAGTTTTAGCCTAAACGCGTTTATTTGGAAAGAATAACAGATTCTCCACTGTAGTTGGTATATTTAGCCCTTTCATTGCCATTATGACGTAAAAACTCGTCTTATATAGTCTCTGCCATATAGTCGTCTACTTATATTTTTCGTCTGCTCTTATTCTTAAAATTTGATGTTTGTTTACTTAGCAAATATATGAGTGTCAAACTGTTTGCAAATGTCAGTGTTTGTGGAATAAACAGTGAAAGAGCTAACTAAGATTTTTTGTATATAACATATTTAACATATCTTGCTTACACATTTTCATATATCATTTAATTCTGTGTTAACTTTGTGCAAAGGTCCAATAGATTCAATTTTCTGTTTTTCTGTAAATTTTCGCGACATTTCATTTAACAACTTCATTTCCATGACATCATCTGCGTCATAAATTTGTTTTCTGCTTTTATTTCTCAAATTTACATTATAGGTACTAAACGGACTAACCTAATAGTGTCATGGGGGTCAAATAGTAGACTTTTGGTCGAAAGCCGATTCCCACAGTGTCTGATCAGGATCCACATTATTTTCACATAACCATTGTACTCGGCTAAGATAGTGAAGACAATAAAACAGAGTAGAAATTGGATATAAAGCAATCTTCTTTGTAGCTCATATAATTCTGTATCGCTGAGAAAGCACGTACAATTCTATAGGATATCATATTGAAATTGAGCTTTGATCATAGATTGAGAGTGATGACCATATTTTGCAAACGAAACTTAATTTCCAACCATTTCTTTGAGAAAGTAGCAAATGTAATTCCGTTTAAAGTTGTATAGCCTTTGACAGACTTTCTAAGATAGAAAACGTGTAGTAATTTTCCATTTTGATATGTTCCTATGGCAAGCATAAAACATTAAAATTGCAAATTGTACTGTTTTTGTCAAATTATTAAAGTGTTGCATTCAACGTTGCGGCCATATTTGAGGATTTTACTAGTTTTAACTCGTTTATAACGAACTAAACTGCAAACATAACAGCACTAGTAAAATTAAAATGTAACTGTTTGCGACTACTCGTAAGGTGATATTATATCTATACGTTCATTTAAGGATAATAGTAAAATACAAGTTAACACCAAGTAACAAATAATAATTATCAAAATACACTAAATTCTAAAAATGAATGACTTAATTCAATTCAACAATTATCATGCAAGTAGGACTCTAGGCAAAACATACAATGCAATACATGCAAAGTTTAAATTATATACATGTGAATGAGGTATGTATAGTTTATTAACATAAAATATAATTACATTCTTATTTAAACAGTCATGTATAATTATGTATTATAAGAAATAATTTCTATTGTCTAGCATATTGTTGCTAAAACAGGCTGAGAGTAAAGCAGAAAGTACCTTAAAGGCACATTCTGCTTTACATTCAACATGTTTTAAGTGGTCACATATTTTAGATACTAGAAACAGGATATGGGGTAAAGGGTTAAGCAAATCTTTCAAGGTATGCGTTTCTCTCTTTCAGTACTTAATACATATACACATTTTAAAGAGTACCTGTATCTATGGGTGACATCAATCTATAGAACTGTTCTAACATTGGATACATTGCATAGATGTTAGATATGTATTTTGCACGTTAACTATCATATAATACACATACACGAAAGAGGAGAAATTCATCCTCTATACAACTTCCTAGATAAAGACAAGTTCGAAGTAATATCTGCCATTGTCGATCATCAGTCAATGCGCATCGAAAGTTTACCTGACTGGTTCTAAATCAGCAATGTCAAATTACATAAATATAGTGTTTCATAATGTAATAGATATGCTGTTGTTAATGTATAGGTCTACATTGATATTAAAATCATATAAATATTCTTAACTTAAATCATTTTGGATTGGTGTTGCATATGTTTAAGCATACAGTGGAGAATATGTTATTCTTTCCCGTTTAAACGCAAACGTACGCATACGCAAATCACTAAAACGTAGAAAAGAACAACTTTTGGACAATTCTGATAATTCTTGTTTATCTTGGTGACAAACAGTTTGGAGCCTGATCAGACGCCGGGTTACCCGGCGTCTGATCTGGCTCTAAACTGTTTGCACTGCAAATAATAGTTTTAGCGTAAACGCGTTTATTGGGAAAGAATAACAGATTCTCCACTGTATCAAGAAAAAATGAACATTGAATGTTTTGACCACTGAAGCTTCAATCGGGCAATTTCAGTGCTCCTCCTTTACAACAACAACCATTGGGAAACAAATAGTGTGTGTGTTATTCCGTTGAGGTTGTTAAATGGAGGGAAATTGGCTTATTTTTGCAAACAGCTTAAATTCAAATCAGACGCCGCGTTACGCGTCGTCTGATCTGAATTCAAACTGTTGGTCACTCGTCATTATGTTTCTTCTGTCAAAATGTTTAATAGCTAACTCTGAGAAAGATGATAACAGATGACGGTTTTGAGAAACAGGTATTGAAGCCGTGAATAGGTTACACATGCGTAACTGTCTTGTTTGGGGATCAGCGGCAAGGATTGTTGTAAGGAGGGAATAGTTATTCAATTGGCCGTTGTAGGGAGGGGTTCTATACTACTTAAAGTAAAGACCATGATTGACTATGTAAGGTTGTGTTTTAAAATAAATGTTTGTTACAAAATGGCAAATAGTGCAGACCATGGTCACTATGGAGAGGCCCACCGTTTTGTTCTCACACCATTTGCAATTACTTACTATTGATTTTACATGAGTGTTGGTGTAACACCTACAAATCCGCTGCAAGATCATGTGCAGCTTTTGCTGAAACTGCATACTATAGAATGTAGATGACTCTCTACTAGACTAGGTAATACATTTTGCATGTGACCAGTCGCAAAAAGAACAAAACAAATGAAAAATAGACAATCATAATTGACAGGACTCGATTTCCTATACATGTAGTATGCTTCGGTATTGTTGTCTTCAAGACACGTTTCAAAGTTAGATCTAAGGTTGTGTGACTTAATAAATATCGATAAGAGTGGCAAACCGTCAGGGTCCTGATCAGACGCCTTGTTATGCTGCGTCTAATCAGGATCCAAACTGTTTGCGTTTAAAGGGGAAAATATCGTCCTCTCAAATGTAATAGTTTTCTCATAGTGCTCTAAACTAAGACGCTGTTGTTTTCCTCCTATCTTCTCGCATCGTTTGACAGATCGCTCCATTATTCTCGCCTTATCGAACGCATGTTTCCTACGCTAAAATGACAACAGAGCAAATACAATTTATAACTCCCCTTCGATCCTTATTCAATCAAATACAGCATATGAACTTTCGTACAGATGCAATACGACTTGTGTACCAATACTTACTGTCTGGGTCTTAGCTCTGTGTGGATAGTTATGAACTTTACCCATTTGTACCCAGTGGTTTCTTACACGTGTATATATTGGATTAGTCCATTTTTTATCAAAGGGATGCCTGGTCAAACTTTTCATTTTGTTTTTTATTGAAGTTCCTATCAGCAAACAGTGTAGACTCTGATCAGACGCCGCATGATGTCCCATATATGGGATTGTGAGCACAAATAGGTTAAGATTGTTTTCTTTGGGAATACTTACATAGATGGAACACCCTTGCGTATGCCGTCTGTGACCTGCATCACCTAATATTTGATAATATAAAGTTCGCTCAGCCAAAGAAAGAGCCAAATGCGATTTTATGTAACCAGTATGACAAATTATCATATTCTAAAAAAAAAACCTTTAATAACTAGTAAAAAGTACCTAAAAAAACAGTGTGGGTATATTGCATGGAATTATTTACACAGACAGTGATAACCATGCAATAAGTAATAGCTATACCATTCAATTTCCCGGGAGCGATCAACAAGAAGGAAACACATGGACATAATTAAACTTAGGTATTTACTATACTCAACACTGGAAGCGTTACTTTCGTCCTGCAGTAAGTTGTTAACTGTCTTTGAACACGGTGGCCAGAATGACCCTTGATCGCTCACCTGACCATGGTGACACTAATCTGGGTCATGAAGAAGATATTTTAAGTTTTCATTGAAATAATCTATTTTTAGTTACGATGACCCAGATATGCAACAGGCCGGAACCAATTCAACAATGTATGTGAAGAACATATGGAAGTTACACCATGCCAAATACCAAAGCTCTGGCCATATTCGTTCCAGAGAAAAAAAATGTTAGAACTTTTCACTATATAACTCGTTGTAAAACAGTGACCCCGAGGCGAGGCGAATTTTGACCCCAGGGGCAAATTTGAACAATCTTGATAAAGGACCTATATATGATGATACATGCCAAATATCTAAGCTCAGTGTATAATGGTTACAGACAAGAAGTTTTTTTAATTTGTCATTGAAAAAATTCAATATGTAGCTCCGATGAACCAGATATGCAACAGACCGGCACCAATTCAACACTCGATATGAAGGACCTTTGCTCTGGCAGTTACACCATGTCAAATATCAAAGCTCTGGCCATATCGGTTTCAGAGAAAATATGTTTGAAAATTTCACTATATAGCTCTATGTAAAACGGTGACCCCTGGTGCGTGGTCAATTTTGACCCTAGGGGGGAAATTAAACATCTTTGATAGGGGACCTGTAGACGATGCTATGTGCTAAATATCTAAGCTCAGTGTATTATGGTTTCAGACAAGAAAATATTTGAATGTTTCATTGAAAAAATCTATTTTAGCTCCGATGACCCAGATATGCAACAGATCAGAACCAATTCAACAATATATGTGAAGGACATATGGAAGGTACACCATGCCAAATATTAAAACCCTGGCCATATCGGTTTGAGAGAAAAAGATGTTTGAACATACCACTATATAAATCTATGTAAAACGGTGAACTCCCGGGGCGGGGTCAATTTTTACTCAAGGGGCAAACTATGAAAAATCTTGATAGAGGACATATAGATGATACCATGTGCCATATATGTTTAAGCCTTTGCCCTTGTGGTTTTTGACTAGAAGATGTTTTAAGATTTCCTTATTTTTCACTTTGGTTGCCATGGCAACCAGAGATCTGCATTTTTTTAAATTCTTTGAACAACTTTGAAAGACATTGACCCAAGAAACATTCCTGTGAAGTTTGGTTGCAATCAGGCAAGTGGTTGAGAAGAAGGTATTTAAAGATGTTGTTTACACACGACGAACGACGCACGACGCACGATGGCGGACGCCGAACAAAGACCGACCACAAACGCTCACCTTGAGCACTTTAAATTCAGTTGAGCTAAAAAAGCGACATATTTAAAGTGAAGCTTAATGTATTTTACCCATTTGTACCTAGTGTAATATTAAAGGGATAAAGGCAAAACGTGTAGACTCTGATCAGACGCCGCATGATGCGGCGTCTGATCAGAGTCTCAAGGTTTGCTGATAGGAATTTCAATATAAAAAAAGGAAATTTTAGACCAGGCACCTCTGTTATCAAAAATGGACTTATCCAATATATAAACATGAGCGAATCCACTGGGTGAAAATGGGTTAATGTCATGCACGACTGCATTGACATTTGCAAACCGTATTGATCAAGTTCAGACGCAAGTAAATATTTAGAAGTTTATTCTATCAAAATGCCTCAAATATAAAAGGAAGAAATTCTAACATCCGGGCGTTATTGTAACAACTAGTTAAGTATGTAATCAGTCCAAGCCAAAGGCTTGAAACTATACCGGTAAACTGTTTTCAGCATCAGTTTCAGAGGAAAATATATGTACACACACAGCCTTCGGGACAAATGACAACGTACATAAATGTATTAAATGTATTACTGAGTGTTGGTTTACTCGCCGTCTTGAAGCAGAAACATGTAGCGTAATATAGGTATTTTTCGCGTCATGAATATTTCGCGTAATGCGATTTTGTATTAATTCGCAACATCATGCAATATTTCTAGGTGGTAGCTTAAAGCAGGCTGAAAATTAAGCAGAACGTGCCATAAGGCACATTCTTCTTGACTTTTAACCTGCCTCAAGAAATCACCTATTTTCAAAACTAGAGACGCGAGGCAACACATTCGCGAATGAGCGCGTACATTATATTCTCGCGAATAAAACCGGTTTTACAGTATTTTATACTTTTTATTATATACATATCGATGATTTATAGAGATGTCTCAGTTAGATAAATTTGATATCGTCACTGTTGAAATCATCACTACATGGAGTGATGATATCACTTTTTGTGACGTCACGTCATAATTAGTTAAGTGACGTCGCGTTAATCAATTTTCTGTGAAAACGTCATTAAAATATATAATAAATAGAATAATCAATTCCTTTGAATAGATATGAAAAATATATTACTCGAATGGGTTGTTATCTGGTTAAAAAACTCGTCCTCGTCATATCAATCCAAAGAAATTGATTATCCTCTATTTATTAGATAAACCGGTGGCTGTAACACCGGAAGTAAAAATTCAAATACAGACTTCACTCGTATTGTAAATACATGTATACATGTATACATGTATTTGTAGTTTGAATTTAGATCAGGCGCCGAGTAACAGTATCTGAACAGGATCTGTACTGGTTGACATTAATAAAACTTTTTCTTCAGTCAAAACAATATGGTATCTATTCATTGCAATATTACAAATTTTATCAGAAATATGGTTATTAAAGATTTTGACGTGCATTCCAGATATAGTTTAGTTATTCAACTTAATCAATAGGATGATATACTGCCTACACATCCAAATGTCTAACCTAGAAAAAGTGTATCTTGATAGAAACAAAATTGATAATAGAAACAATTATACCATTGTATTGTTATGAAATTAAGCGCCACTGCAAGAACATCAGGTTGAAGGCTGTTTGATACTTGTATCTATTTCACTCAACTTTCAGTTTAAAATTCATTGAAATAAAATGTCATGTAAGTGTTAAGCGCTCCAGCCGGACAAGCCCGTGTAATTTACTGATAATGATGACCAATCAAGTCACGACATGTCAATATTTATTTATTGCCAGGAGTATGTGCAGCATATATCAGTACACGAAATAATATTTACACAAGCTTTACTAGACTGGCTTCAGTCCCTACATTATTTTAGTTTTACTATTAGTTCCCCTTTAATCAATACAGACTTATCTTACTATCTTATCTTATCCAGAATCAAGTCAGTACTGGACTCGGTAGCAAGAACAATGCACCAGACGTAAGCAATTGACAAACCGAATACGTAACAAAATTATATCTAATCAAACTAGTGGCTAGTCTAAAGCTTTACATAATATACACACAGGTGGTTTAATAAACCTTTTACGCCTTTTTACGCCTTTATTATTTTACTTCATTGAAGAAAATAGGTGCACTATTATACAATTATGAATATGTATCATAAGAATTATTTTCTTTATTCTAGCAGATTGTAGCTTTAAGCAGGCTAAAAATAAAGCAGAATGTGCCTTACGGCACATTCTTCTTTAATTTCAACCTGCTTAAAGTGATCACTTATCGTAAAAATTAGAAACATGTTATTGGGAAATTGGTTAAAATACCCTGTAAATCGACCTCTGCATTATTAATTACTGATAGGGCAATAAAATCAGACTATACAAACTGATTGTCGTGAATTCCGAAGAGTTTCAATTTTAATTAAACCCAATTGCTACTTTGGTGCATCTATATTGATTTGGCATTGATCAATCGTTATTGCTCCTTGTTAAACTCATAGCAATCAATATTAAATCTTTAGAGTGCTCAAGAAACCACCTTTGAGCCTGTAACAAAGTGAACCCTCGTAAAATTTAGCATTCTCTGCAGGATATGTATACAAAGGTTTTACAAACATAAGTTATAATGAGGTATTAAAGTCTTTATATAATTATATAACATGTATGTCCGATTTATGACTCAACAAAAGAAAATTGTTGAAACTGATAAAAAATGGCACTTTAAAGCAGTGTGAAAGTTAACAGATTTGTCAAAGCTTTATCTTGCTTTAAGTGAGCGCTTAACAACAACACACAAACGTTCGTTTGTGACTTTCCTTAGTAGCAATCTGCTAAATTGTGTCTCCGCAAGAGTCCGTTGGTCCACGGCAGGGGCAAGCATTTATGATAGTATTGTATGTATCTTCATTTTTTTACATGTTTTCATAGAGTATCCCACAGTACAATTCTCTATAGAATGCAAAATGTTGAACGTTTCTTACAGCATTTGCGTTATGGCTGATGTATTTCATTGAGCAAATGCGATCATTAGAACACATTGCATAAGAGATATTGATGTTTCTTTCTTAAGGCATTTGTGATTTTATCCAATATTGTCGATGAAAGAACTAAATAACGGAATTATCAAGTATGATCGATACAGCTGTCATTCGTTGATTAAGCACTGATATATCTATATGAAAACTAGTAGTTCACCCTTGACACTATTGACATGTTAGGGTGTCCGGATAGTCCAGTGGTTAGCACAACAGCTTGTCAGCAGTGCGGTTTCGAGTTAGATTCAGGGGCCCGTTTCATAAAGCTTCCTACGACAAAACCGGTCGTAAGTCAAAACTTTAAAATAAATAAAGCTTCTAATTGCTCTATCTAATCCTGTCTTGTGACATCTCTTTTGAATCGTCTTTTCAAGACGATTCCAAAGAGATGTCACAAGACATGATTTGATTGAGAAATAAATAATAATTCAGACTTTTATAATCTGACTTACGACAACATTAAAATTTTGTAGTACGAAGTGTTATGAAACGGACCCCTGGGTCGAGACAGTGTATGAGAGAGTACAGTTGTCGCTCGTCCGGCCACGGAGGTTTCCCCGGTCACTCTGGTTTCCTCCAACTCCCTTGAAGCTTCAATTTAACAATTCAGGGCCCGTTTTACTAAACTACTTAGGCAAATTTTTTGCGTAAGTCAACATTTTAATTTATAATTTGTATTTTTTATTATCAAATGCTACAAACAGCAAATAGCCAGATCAGAGGACGCGCTTTTAGCGCGTCCTCTGATCTGGCTATTTGCTGTTTGCGAACGTTTATGATCGAAAAATAAGAGGTAAACGATTTTGACTTACGCAAAACTTTTGCTTAAGTAGTTTAGTAAACCGGGCCCCTAGTTCCCAATTTAGTCTCGTTGGCGTTGAACTATTTTCGATAATATTTGCCAGTGTACTCGTATTGGAGTATCACAAACAGTGCATACCCTGATCAGAGGATATCTGTGAGAATTGGACAAATACACTATTTACAGACACACTGTGTGCAAAGGACTCACAAATGCGTGGCAAGGATTCAAAGGGTTTGAAATGACAAAACTCAGAAAGCCCCTTTAGATGTTATCTGCCTTACCTATGTCCTGCAGTAAGTTACAATCACTGTGCGAGACAGTCACCATTGGGGTGTAAAATTCCACTTACATTCTTCATTTTTCGTTTTTGCCAAACGGGCTGAAGTGGCTTTTTCAATTGAAATAATTTGTAAAAAAAAGTATCTGACCTTTTAGAACAATTGCACTTTCGTTTGAAAATTCAGAAACCATTGAAATACGTAATTATTTACGGAAGTAGTATTTAAACAAATATCTACGTACAGTGTATTTGACAAAGTTTGTATATAAAAGGTGAATGATGTTAGCACGGACGCCTTATGAAAGGACATGTTACAATAAGCAAGAAATATGTTCGATAGTCTGTAGCAAACATGTTCACCTAATCACTCTTGGTGCAGTATTTTGCAAATTGTGTTGGAGGTCAAAACTATGTTTAGCCAACTTTTAGAATGATAAATGATTGTCGGTATAGAATTTACCGAACAAATATGAGCAAATCGATTATCTTTAACCCTTTACCTGATAGCATTGTTTCTAGTATTGAAGATATGTCACTACTTAAAGCAGGTTGAAAGTAAAGCAGAATGCGCCCTAAGGCGCATTCTGCTTTACTTTCAGCCTGCTTTAAGCTATTAACTGCTAGAATAAGGAAAATATTAAATATGACACATATTCATTACGGTATAATTTGGAACTATTTTCTTCAGCGGATGAATAAAATGAATGTGCTAAAAGTCGCTTCTATAAGTGAAAGGGTTAAACTTTCTTCGCAATCAGCACCATGTAAGTTGTAGCCAAATAGTACCATCATAATATTGAATTTATTAGAGTTGCTGGTGCCCCTTGACATGTTGAAATTAATATATGTTATTTTGTTTCTTTTATCTAGTCACAGTTTCAGAAAAGGCATCGGTTTGAAATTGTTTTGCTCACATTGTCATGCAATATAGATATTGTTTGGTTTTCATTTCTAGAATTTCTGTTTTCTTGTTTGCTTTTTAAAACATTACAAAGCCTGCCAAAATTAGGTAATGTAATAAATCAAGGCTATTAGCAAGTACGCGGATACTTTTGAAATTCTATGACTTTATGAACTTGTAACCGCATCTTGTGAATTATTAACATGTTCTTTTTTATATAGATCTTTCACGTTTAAACGCAAACGAAACGAAAACACAATGCAATAAATAAAGGATATTAAATGAGTGTATTTTCACTGAAACACACGAATTTGATATCCTAATTATCACATTTAAACACCAACTGACACGAAAATCCGAACGGTCTTGCTTTCAACTTTGCCCTCGGCTCTAAGAAAAACGATTAGTCATAGGAATATTGGTTTCATTCATCCGTAGATAAATACACATATCAAACTAAGCCAAAGAAAATGAACACCAAATAGTCGTAAAAATACATCTCTAATACCGTATTCAAATTTTATATTAATATTTAATTTAAATTGTTCTAATTGACTAAAAATGGTAATTTGACATTTGGAATCTAGTTTCGTTTTCAAAATAACGTCATTATAGCAACATGACGTCATTATCGTCGATACGTCTAAATTTGAAAAACAGTCTGAGTCACTGTTTATCCTTGAGTTTTACGTAGCCTGATTTGCAGTATGAGTGTGCGGGACTGCTCGGGAAAATGTTTTAGGACACTTGGAAATGTTTCAATACCTAGTGGTGATCTAAGTTTGTCTAGATTCTCTTAACTGATTAAGAGTCGGCGTAGTAGTACAATATCTTGGTGATTCAAAATATAAGTATAAAATATATGCCCAGTGGGACGTACGATTTTCACTGACATCTTTATTTTGCCCGTTTATATGATACATATTTAAATCAACTTTTCTCTGATATATTTAACGATGTATGTTAATCCCCGTGGGAAACAGGTTATCTGGCGCCTGATCTGACTCAAAACCATTTGCAGTGGAAATAATTGTTACATGTATAACATAAACACCTCTATTAGGAATGAATAATAAGTGCTCCACTGTTGCTCGGCTGGGGTGATTTTTGGATATTGGGTCACTACAGCTACTGTATATGACATCAGTACAGAATAAATCTGCCTAGCATACTCGTAGATATGGATTAAAATGAGACAAAATGATCAATTAATTATCTGCGTTTCATACAAGAAGCGATTGAATATATCGATATTTGGAGAATGACACAATAATTTTTACTTATAAATCGTGATGTTTTTCAATTCAATCTTCACATGCATAGGTATGAGACTTCATAAAGCAAATTTTAAAACAGCTTAACTTTGATACTCTTATCCCTTTCGTTTCTAACCTCAACTACATTCGCATTTGGAAACATTTAATATGTAGGAAGAACGAGTACCACCGTGGAGCGACCAGTGTTAAAACTACTAGTGGGGTTTTAAATCTCTTTTCGATGGTACACAAACTTCTGCAAAGTTAAAATGTGAAAGTAATATTCCCAAACATACATCAAGTTTGACGTTAGGAACAAATAATAAGTACATAAACCGTTAAAGTGGCGAATATATAGTCACCGATGCAAAGAAATCTAGAAGGAGATTTATATACTGACAGAATTTAAAGACTGTGCATTGTTATATTTATTTCAAATGTACACTTTTTTCAATAAGCTCACGTAAAAACGGTTTATACAGCTGATTCAAGTGTGTAGAAGGTATTGGTTACCCCTTTCGTGAAAGTTACGTTAAATTTACGTCCAAGAAACGTTTGTCTATTTTGCTTAAATTGGTCAGAATACTCATTTGTATAGTACATGTACATGCAACACAATGCACACTGGTTGTTTTGGCAGTAAACCATCGGAAAAACAAGTAAGATTTGTTTTATCAACCATGACGGCTATGCCACGGCTGTCTGAAAATGCGCGTTTACGTTCATTCAGCATATTAGAGGTTGGAATGAAGAAAAATGATGTCGCAGACCGAATTGGTCTTCATCGAAACACCATGTTGTCATTATGGAGACGTATTGACAAATTGGCAATGTTCGCGAGAACCTGCGACCAAGGATATCGCTCGCTAATAATGTAAACGTCGACAAGATAGTATTTTTCCGTTACACATGTGCGTGATCGCTGTCAGTCTTCAAACTTTACGGCTAGAAACATTCGAGGAGTTCGTCTAATCAACCGGAGGACAGTACTGAAAAGATTTCGCTAATTTTAAATCCGTCCGTTACGTCCTACTGTACGTCCTTTTTTGACGTCAAACCCGCCATATTGTCTTAAAGCATGGCAGCGCTCACCCACACGTTGCTCACATGCCTTAGATATGTTTCGCAGCATTGGCGGTCCACTCGACGATGATGCCGTACTTGCTTTGATGCAAACGGAGGGCACATGCGTTATTAATTGTGTGACATTGGTTTTGACCGTTAATGACAAAAACGCATGGCAGCACAATCATGATTGACTCCACACATTAATGAATCTTTGAAACGTTAGATCGATGTTTAAAATAACACTATAACAAAATTTATATCTGGTTTATCATTTCTATTATTTAAAATGCTATTGCCAATGCAAAGGTTTTAAATCCGTGAGTATATATAAACTTAGACTCTCTCATATAAGCGAATATTTCAAAGTTCAAAAAGAAATTCTACCGTCAAAAGCAAAAACTCCAAAATAAATGACGTCATCACAATGAAATGTCGGGTACATAGAACCTTTACTGACAGTATGCAACATAGACATTAGTCAATGAGCGTAGTTGTCTCAAATCCTTCACTCTCTTACCCCGAGTACAATGGATCAAAACTGTTTGACGCTCATTACGATATGTCTTAGTCAATTTATCTAAATACTCAATTTGAGAACTAAAAGCAAACAACAATTGTCTAAAGCTTATGACGTCGAGACAGTGTGGGAGTTTGAAAGCGCTAAAAGAATAACGTCTTCCCGCTGTACAGTGGAGAATCTGTTATTCTTTCCCGTTTAGACGCAAACGTACGCAAACGCAAAGCACTAAAACGTAGAATAGAACAACTTTTGGACAATTCTGATAATTCTTGTTTATCTTGGTGGCAAACAGTTTGGAGCCTGATCAGACGCCGGGTTACCCGGCGTCTGATCTGGCTCCGAACTGTTTGCACTGCAAATAATAGTTTTAGCGTAAACGCGTTTATTGGGAAAGAATAACAGATTCCCCACTGTATATTGAACGCTTTTTCCAGAGTTAAAATTGAAATCTTAAACGTGTTTTCGTGCGTACATGAGACACCTCATTCATCTTGCCGTGTGGTCTATCTTATTTTCTTATTATTTGAATTTCAGCAGTAATGTATTACATTACCCTATAGCTTGTCCGTGTATTGGGGAAATTGGCTTCTATTCATTTCATTTTGCCAATATTGCCAGCTTTGATGAAATTTATAAATGATTATCTGTCGAAAGATGCTGTTCTATTCTTTCTCTTGTCTGACAAATCACCTAATTTTCTTTTACCCTTCCTGGTACTAACAATTCATATACACAGGAACACCTCCAAACCGACCCCTCTAAATACCGGAGTTCTCTCTAAACCGGACAAAAGCCAACCCTTCTGTTTTATCAATTACACCATTAATACTTAATTATTTCGTACACTGAATATGTATCATCAGAAATAATTTCTTTATTTTAGTAGATGATAAGGCGCATTTTGCTTTACTTTCAATCTGCTTTAAGTGATCAGCTATCTTCCATACTATAAATAATTTACATGTTTTGGCTAAAACCCCTCTAAACCGGAAATTTATGGTGTCCCCATACACCGTACAGTAAAACGTGTGTTAAGCGGTTACTAAAAAGAAGGTTTTCAGAAAAGGCGAATGCCTAACGAAGGACGATAATAAAGCAGAAAACCAAAAATGAGATATCTGTTTTCTTTTAATCTGCATTAAGCTGTCACCTTTCTTTATAGAGTCTAGTACTTCCTTAACAAGTGGTTGTCCAACACACGTTTGTCAGTACAGTGGTACAGGTAAATATAGAGCATGCTATCGAACAAACAAGGATGAATAGAAATGACAAAAGCTATAACGAAGGCACCTTATACAGGTAGTTCCTGTATAATTTTTGTCTTGCAGCAACATGCTACCTGTTTATATTCACTCACCCCCTGAAACGTATAATGAACAATTCAAGTTTCCAATTTTGTTTAGTCCATTATTGACTATTGTTTGTTTTTGGCAATAATTTATAAACTGACAAACAGCGTAGATCCTGATCAGAGGACACTTCCAGGAGTACACGGTGTACACTGCCTTCATAGTAAGACAAGGGAACTTATAGGTATACTGCTTGTAAAGGAGTATACTCGTCGCTATGGTTCAATAAGATAAAGGCATTCAACGAAACTTAACTTGATTTTTGCTAAAAACCGATTAAATGGCTATCTTGACCTATAGAATCACCGAACCTAGTATAAACCTTTATACTTAGTCAGATCAGGATACACACTGTCTGCAATTCGGATTTTATATCTGTGGTCTTAATTACTATCATTTATTTAGCACTGAAAGTGATTTTTTTTCTCTCCTCAACATCTTTGAGATCATATGAACGTGATTACTTTAACCCGGTTCTGCTCGTACATGTACATGTTTCATTGAACTACTTTACTTCTAGGTATAGATGTTGTGTAGTAATTCGGTTTGTATCCATGATTTCATGAACATGTATCTTTTTTTCTCTCTGCGTTTGTCGTTCTATGTCTGTATGTATGTATGTCTGTCTCTGTCTGTCACTCTCAGTATGTTTCTCTGTGTCTCTCTATCTCTGTTTTTCTCTCTCTCTGTCTCTTTCTGTATATCTGTCTCTCCCTGTCTCTCTATTTTTCTCACTCTCTCTTTCGCTCTCTCTCTTTTTCTCTCTGGCTCTCTCTCTGTCTCTGTCTGTACCTCTCAATTTATATCTCACTCTGTCTATCTTGCTCTCTGACTATCTCTCTCTCTCTCTCTCTCTTTCTCTCTCTGTCTCTTTCTGTCCCTCTCAATTTATCTCTAGCTCTGTCTCTATATCTGTCTCTCTCTGTCTATCTTTGTCTGTTTTTCTCCTTGTATGTCTCTCTCTTTCTCGATCGATGAATATGTCATCAACTAATGTCATCTATACAGTGGAGAATCTGTTATTATTTCCCAATAAACGCGTTTACGCTAAAACTATTATTTGCAGTGCAAACAGTTTGGAGCCAGATCAGACGCCGGGTGACCCGGCGTCTGATCATGTTCCAAACTTTTTGCCACCAAGATAAACAAGAATTATCAGAATTGTCAAAAAGTTGTTCTTTTCTACGTTTTAGTGCTTTGCGTTTGCGTACGTTTGCGTTTAAACGGGAAAGAATAACAGATTCTCCACTGTAAATGATGTTGCATTTAATCAGTTTTAAACAGAGTACTTTCCGCAATATTAATGAATGAGTTTTAAAGAATATTGTCGATTCTGTAGATAGTCAAAGAGTTATGATCTGAAACTTAACCATTAAAGTGTTGAGCATTACTTGACAAACATTTTTAAATGTTACCTTAACAATATCTGACGGTCCATGACGCGGCGTCCGACCGAGACTCAAACGCTTTCATGCTCTTGTCGATTTCTTTTATAGATATGTAGTAAAACCTTTCCATGACAACCACTAAATTGCGTTTATTATCAAGCGTTTAAGGCAAGCGAATTCTTAAAATAAGATGGAAGTCAAACAGAAAGCTTCTTTACGAGCTTTCTGTTTCACGTTCACATTGATTTAAGCTGTCACAAGTATTTTAAGTAGTCAATTAGCTTTCATTTTAGTGGTACTAATAGAGAGGTTTTACTGTACATAAAGATAAAATATAATATTTAGAGCACAAGATGTTTTATACAGACGAAGGTATAGCGGCAACTAAATGATTTACAGAACAGTTTTATAAATGTGTCATTTCGAAACTCTATAATAGATAATGATTTCTAGAAAGAGCATTTCTTTTTATCTTTCAGGATTAAATGTCTAGTCAGATAATATCTTTAAAGTTTATGGATGTGTATGCTTAGATAGTCTATTACGAAGAGCTCTAGATAAATTCGTTAGATAATGAAATTGAATTTCTTCAACGAACACTTTCAAACATGAAATATCTATACATGTATTACTTAAATGCGTGTTTTGGGTATTGGCTCTTCTTGGTTAATACCATTTGTACAGTAAATCCACTTAAAAGAAGACTTAATGACTGCATATAGATGACGGCTTAAAGCAAGTTGAACGTTAAACAGAAAGCTCCTAAAGGAGTTTTCTGTTTTAGGTTTACCTTGCTTTTACCCTTTCATGATCAAATTATTCGGGAGATATTCCCCCCTTACCGCTTTATTGTCGTCTACTTCAGTATTGTTGTATGCAAGACACGTTTCATAGTTAGATTTACGGTCGTATGACTTAATAAATAACGATAAGAATGTCAAACAGTTTGAGTCCTGATCAGACGCCGCGTTACGCGGCGTCTGATCAGGACCCAAACTGTTTGCAAACGCGCTTCAAAGCGTCATTAAGAGTGAAAGGGTTAAGCAGTCCCCTGCCTTAAACACATGATTATTAACATATTTAAACCGATTTTATTTATCATTCATCGTGTATGTGGCAAACTCAGATCATGCACTGGTGCCAACTAGGTAAAGTATAATTAGGATTCAAACTGGTTTACGAACATTTCGTATTGTCTTAAAAGTAGACTTGAGTCAATAACACTGACCGAAGAAGATGATATTTTGTAGGTGAAAGGGTCAATGCAGACAGTTAAATTGGCGAAGAAGTTTAAAATGGAATATTCCAGTTCAGCATTAAGTATATAGGGGATATTGAATTAGTGTGTTTTCAGTAGTGAATTTATTGAACGAGTTGGATAAAGTATATGTGACGAACCTTGGCGAACAACATATAATTTTATCCAACGAGTTCAATAAATTCAATGCTGAAAACATTAAATATTCTTTTTATCGCATAAAAAACAACTTACACAAAACTCCGAACGTTCTTACTTTCAGTTTTACCTGAGCTTTTAGGAAAACGGTTCTTCATAAGTGCTGTTAGGTTTCATTCATCCATAGATAAAAACACCTATCAAACTATAATAAAGAACAGCAACACCAATGTGTTGTGAAAAGACTTCTCTGATATTATATTAAAATTTTGAATTAATATTAAATCTAAAAAATGTTCTCATTGACTAAAACTGATCATTTGACTCAGGTTCGTTTTCAAAATTATTATGGTGCAGTGGAGAATCTGTTATTCTTTCCCAATAAACGCGTTTACGCTAAAACTATTATTTGCAGTGCAAACAGTTTGGAGCCAGATCAGACGCCGGGTAACCCGGCGTCAGATCAGGCTCCAAACTGTTTGCCACCAAGATAAACAAGAATCATCAGAATTGTCCAAAAGGTGTTCTTTTCTACGTTTTAGTGCTTTGCGTTTGCGTACGTTTGCGTTTAAACGGGAAAGAATAACAGATAGATAGAGGGGATTCAATACAAGTTTAACTTTGAAATCTTGAACTCATTTGAGACGAATTGAACCTTATGTCTTCAGTTGAATTTTGTCAACTCCACATCGCGCAAGCCGAATATACACGTGTTTGAAAGTTAAAACGTGGTTTGCCACGTTTAGTTTGAAGTATGGGTACGTTCGACATAACCTTTTCATGATCAAAGTTATCGTGATATATTTACCCCTTCACCGCCATTTTGTTGTCTGCTTCTATATTGTTGTCTGCAATATCGTTTCAAAGTTAGATGTTAGACAGTCTAATTGACGTAATTAAAATAAAATGACATACAGTTTTGATCTTGATTAGACGCCGCGTTACGCGGTGTCTGATCAGGATCAAAACTGTTTGAAAATGCGCTTTATGACGTCATTTATAATGAAAGGGGTTAAGCGAAGTCGAGATTACAAGGTTTGACTTTATTTCAGGAGTGCTTTTAATGCCTTTCGTGTACAATATTCGAAGTGGATTTGGAAAGTGATTTGTTTCAAAGGTTTAACTGATTGTTCAAAGCGTTCAAAAGTAACGAAACTCAATTATTCCCCGAATAAATTGAATAACCGGTCATTCTCTGTTTCCCGTTTAATTTCGTAAATTGTGTTCATGACAATAATTACAGCCAGCATACTTTGTTTTAATTCAATTCCATTGAAAAATAAACAAATAAAGCTTTCTGATTGCAAAGTACGTATCAGAACTACTTTCTGGACTGGTGACAACATCAAATGATCGGTTCTTTAATGTCATAGATCTCGGAACAATGTTATAAAGCGTTTGAGTTGAGTCTGAGATCGTTCTCAATCATTTTGCTGAGCAAACGCTCAAATCGGCTAATCCCATGCTTGAGAACGATCATAGACTAAACTCAAAAGCGTTATAACCTTGAGCCTGGAAAACCCACAAAGAAACGTTCATTCCAACCTAAAAACGAACTCTTCCGAACCTAGCATACTGTTCGGTTACGAGAAGTCTCCTGATTTGACGGTTTAACCCATTGTATGCTGGGTGTTATTTGGCGGCCATTTTAAAATGTCGTCTGTAGCGGGTAAGACTCAAATATTTGCAAAACATTTTAGCAGTTTCTGATAGAATATTGACTTAGCTGTAAAAAAGTGTTGATCTCAGATCAGGCCCCACAATGTGGGGCCTGATCTGAGATCAATTCTGTTTGCCTAGAGGTGCACCTAAAAAGTGAATCCCGCATAAAATGGGTTAAATAAACAACTTAATTGTCGCCGCTCTAGAAGTTGGACAGCTTGATCAGGATAACAATGACTATTTGTTTTAACACATTACTCTATAAATACGCATTTTTATGTCTTTAACTTTTTCTACAAAAACACAAGTTTTTATCAATCTCCATGTAAGAATTCCTGAACATAAAACACAGCGAGTTACAGATTGTAGCTTAAAGCCGGTTTAAAGTAAATCAGTATGTTCCTGCTTAACGTTTTACCTGCTTTATGAGGTCACATATTTCCAAAACAGAAACAGTCTATAGGATAATGAGTTAAAAGATCATTCTCAATACTTGTTGACTTTTAAATAACTCTCATCGAACAAATTACGATAATCACTCGGATGATGCTTGGCTCCTGATGAGATGATATTCCGCATCACAATTAACGTTAAACAATGACAGAAAAGTCTCTTGCAGTGGGAGATCAGTAGTTATATATAATGGAGAAAACGTTATTCTTTCCCAACAAACGCGTTTACGTTAAAACTACTATTTCCCATGCAAACATTTTAGAGCCATATCAAATGCCGGGTAACCCGGCGTCTGATCAGGCTCCAAACTGTTTCCCACTCTGATTGAAATTAATAATCAGGATTGTCAAAAAATTGTTATTTACTCCATTTTATTGCAATGTGTTTGCGTTTCGATTGCGTTTAAACGGGAAAGAATAACACATTATTTACTTTATTCGTACAGTATAAAGCTTTCTGATTGCAAAGTACGTATCAGAACTACTTTCTGGACTGGTGACAACATCAAATGATCGGTTCTTTAATGTCATAGATCTCGGAACAATGTTATAAAGCGTTTGAGTTGAGTCTGAGATCGTTCTCAATCATTTTGCTGAGCAAACGCTCAAATCGGCTAATCCCATGCTTGAGAACGATCATAGACTAAACTCAAAAGCGTTATAACCTTGAGCCTGGAAAACCCACAAAGAAACGTTCATTCCAACCTAAAAACGAACTCTTCCGAACCTAGCATACTGTTCGGTTACGAGAAGTCTCCTGATTTGACGGTTTAACCCATTGTATGCTGGGTGTTATTTGGCGGCCATTTTAAAATGTCGTCTGTAGCGGGTAAGACTCAAATATTTGCAAAACATTTTAGCAGTTTCTGATAGAATATTGACTTAGCTGTAAAAAAGTGTTGATCTGAGATCAGGCCCCACAATGTGGGGCCTGATCTGAGATCAATTCTGTTTGCCTAGAGGTGCACCTAAAAAGTGAATCCCGCATAAAATGGGTTAAATAAACAACTTAATTGTCGCCGCTCTAGAAGTTGGACAGCTTGATCAGGATAACAATGACTATTTGTTTTAACACATTACTCTATAAATACGCATTTTTATGTCTTTAACTTTTTCTACAAAAACACAAGTTTTTATCAATCTCCATGTAAGAATTCCTGAACATAAAACACAGCGAGTTACAGATTGTAGCTTAAAGCCGGTTTAAAGTAAATCAGTATGTTCCTGCTTAACGTTTTACCTGCTTTATGAGGTCACATATTTCCAAAACAGAAACAGTCTATAGGATAATGAGTTAAAAGATCATTCTCAATACTTGTTGACTTTTAAATAACTCTCATCGAACAAATTACGATAATCACTCGGATGATGCTTGGCTCCTGATGAGATGATATTCCGCATCACAATTAACGTTAAACAATGACAGAAAAGTCTCTTGCAGTGGGAGATCAGTAGTTATATATAATGGAGAAAACGTTATTCTTTCCCAACAAACGCGTTTACGTTAAAACTACTATTTCCCATGCAAACATTTTAGAGCCATATCAAATGCCGGGTAACCCGGCGTCTGATCAGGCTCCAAACTGTTTCCCACTCTGATTGAAATTAATAATCAGGATTGTCAAAAAATTGTTATTTACTCCATTTTATTGCAATGTGTTTGCGTTTCGATTGCGTTTAAACGGGAAAGAATAACACATTATTTACTTTATTCGTACAGTGTATCTTTACCCCCCCCCCCCCCCCCCCCCCCCCCCCTTAGCTTGAATTCAGTATCGAAGACAGATGGTTGCTTCAGGCAGGATGAAGGAGCCTTTTCCTTTTCTTTAATATGCTTTAAACAGCCGTCTGCTAAGACATAGGAAATAATGTTTTTTATCTAGCATATTAATCATATATAGATTGGGCCTATTTTCTTCAGTACAGTGTAACCCTTCTAAACCGAAACCTCTTAATACCGGAATTCTCTCTAAACCGGACAAAACCTTAGGTTCCGTTTCCAACCCTTCTTTATTTTAACACATTACACCATAAATATACATATTTACGCATTTGAGTTATTCCTACACGATCAGAAATATTTCTGTATTCTAGCAGAGTATAACTTAAAGCAGGTTGAAATTAAAGCAGAATGCGCCTTAAGGCGCATTCTGTTTTACTTTCAACCTGCTTTAAGTGATCAGTTATCTTCTATACTAGAAACAAGCTATGGGTTAAAACCCCTCTAAACCGGAAACCCCTCTAAACCGGACATTTATGTTGTCCCCATGCATGTCCGGTTTAGAGGGGTTTCACTGTATATGAATGCATCAAAGTGTAAAAGGGTGTACCGTTGGAATAATGGGTTAAGCTAAGTTCAGTTGGCGCAGCAGTATATGTATGAGTACAATGTATGTACCACGATAACTAGGTTCGACTAACATTTATTGAATAAGAACGTTATCATATCATACAAGTGTATGTTTAGTGTAGGAAAACAGATGATATAAAAATCTGCAATACTTTCAGATTTATTTGATAAATAACCATTCTAACAAGCTTAACATTTCACCCAATATATCTGACATTTTACGCCTCTAATGAATTGCTCCACTGACAAAAATAGTTCCACATTATGAAGTCATGAATATATACATGTGTACCAAACACAATATTTTCAAATCAACTAACAGACTTTAAAGCACATCCGACTTTTCTTTTAACTTGCTTAAAATGGTCAACTTTTTACAAATACAGTAGAACCTCTCTATTACGACCACTAAAAAGAAGGCTAATTGTCAGTATAAAGGACAGGTTATAGCTTAAAGCAATGTGAAAGTGAAACAGAAAGCTCCTATAGGAGCTTTCTGTTTCACTTTCATATTGCTTTAAGCAGTCAACTGTCTTAAACGACTAATAATTGACACAAATTAGCGGTCGTAATAGAGAGGTTCTACTGTACTAAACATTCTGCGGAGTTTAAAGGAACATCCATTTATATATTCATACATACATTGTAAACAAGTCAATCACAACACTAGTCGCCTTTGTTATATATTAATCAACGATTCTTGGATTATCTTTATAATAATCTGTGATTGAATATATAAAAATATCATTCATGACTGATTAGTTTCACAAAATTCAATTAAATTGACAACAATTTGTTTGCAGATATTAGCTTGCCATTTCTTTTCCGCGTTCATGAGGAATTGGCTGCCAAACTTCTCACCCACGTGATGTATTGCGGAACCTTTTCCATGCTAAGTTAAGTCTGCAATATTTGTCATCTGCATCACTTTTCAGAATAGATTTATTCTTTAGTAACTCGGTGTCTCATCTAGATCCAAACTATTTGCAACTTTCTTTTCATACATTTGTCCGTTGCGTCCTTAAGGGGGTAGGTACACCTTTGGAAAGTAATTACCAAATTCTTCAATCTTTGCATAATGACAGTAAAATTAGTTTTTATGACAAAACTGGTGTAAAATGTGGGGGTACCGGACCTGTCTTTTTCACAATTTGAGATTTTTCAAGGCTACCCCCCTAAAATTGAAGCTTCATAAAAACTCCTACTTTTTTGTACTACGGTTTTTCAATCTTTATTTAAACAATCTACTTGTACAAAAAGTATCCTAACTTATATTACCATAGTAAGAATAAACTCTGAAAATAATGTTTTATCAAGATCCAAAATAAAAATGTTTGATTTCACCGGAAAGGAGTAAAATTTACCCCACCCACTTTTTTATAATGGGAGAATAAGGCACAGTGAAAATTGCCCTACAAATTGTAGCAAACTAATTACCAAATTTTTGATTTGTTGTTTTTAGCCTTGCAAACAAAAAGTTTTAGTGAAATAGCAAATAAAAACACAGGGTCCCGGATCTTTTAAAAAAAGATATAGATCATTTTATCTAAAAAATCATTTTTTTCTCAAATTTTCGTGTATTTTTACTCAAAAAAAATTTTTTCAAAAAAAATTTCATTTCATCTATTGAATTATCTATAATTTATACTAAAACTGTACTACCATGAACATTTCATGCTTATATTCTGAGAAATTGAAATGAAATCGGATGTAACAAAATGCAACCTACCTATGAAAACAGTGTATGCTGTAAACTACGAATGGGACATAAAACTTAAAAAGTCCCTTCCGGAACGAAAATCCAATGTTTTCCCGGGAAAATAGTATTTTATTACTGTGTGCATTCACCAAAAATGAGTTCTTAACATTTTTTTGAAAATGAGTTCGTAAAAATGTTCGGAAATTTCATAATGCTAAAAAAGACAGGCCGACATCCTTAAGGATAACATAATTATCTACATTTGAAAATCAAGAAATGAAGAAGATTTGTTTTATATTCATTAATCTATTTATTAACACAAAACCACTATACCAATTACTATAGACCCGCATATTTGCGACGCCCTGGGTCCGTTTTACGAAATGTCGTACGACAAAAAAGGTCGTTAGTAAAACCTTTAAAATACATCTACTTTCTGATTCCTCCATCTTATCCTGTCTTGTGACATCTCTTTGGTATCGTCTTGAAAAGACGATTCAAAAGAGATGTCACAAGACTAGATGGAGAAATGAATAATATTTGAAAATTTGACTTACGACTATATTTGTCGTACGAATTTTCTTTAGGCGGGACCCAGGTTAGTTTGTTATTATCTATACAGTCGACTCACAATAACTCTATACAGCGTATGTCAAACTTACCCGAACTGTTGACAATGAATCGCGATATCTCGAACTCGCTTCAAAGTCAATTTCGTGGTTTAGTCATTTTGCTTTTACAGTAAAGCCCGTATATTACGGCCACTAAAAGAATGCTGATTGGTTATATATGAAAGATTACTCACAGAATAAAGCAAGTTGAAAGTAAATAGGAAACTTTCCTTAAACACCTTATACCAAGCATAATATAGTAGTAGTAATGTGAAGGATTTTAATGTAGTTATATAATGGATTGTCGAATTGATAAACAAAATTTTTACACAACGCCATATTTAGTAAACCACCTTCCCAACATACAACATGGGCGCAGTATACAGCAGCCACATCTGCATTTCATCATTCCATATATAGTTCTGTATGGTATATTACAAACTGTCTAAATCTGAGATAAAATGACAATGATAATTGGTATAAAGTTTTAAGATTATTGAATTAGGTAGGGTAGTATATTAGAAGGATCTGTTCAAGCAAATAGTCTCATTTTATCTCTATTTTCAAGCGGACAATGCATATTCTAAATTATGGCGAAAACATAATTTTGTTAATTCTGTTTTCTGGTATAGATATTTTGATCGCCAATTTGAAACAATCTGTATCTAGGTGACGTACATGTTACAGTGGAGAATCTGTTATTCTTTCCCAATAAACGCGTTTACGCTAAAACTATTATTTGCAGTGCAAACAGTTTGGAGCCAGATCAGACGCCGGGTAGCCCGGCGGCTGATCAGGCTCCAAACTGTTTGCCACCAAGATAAACAAGAATTATCAGAATTGTCCAAAAGTTGTTCTTTTCTATGTTTTAGTGCTTTGCGTTTGCGTACGTTTGCGTTTAAACGGGAAAGAATATTAGATTCTCCACTGTTCACTATATTTAGAGTACTGTTCACGGTATTTTCTTTGTTTTCTCAAAAGGTCATGATTAGTACTTAATAGGTTACCATGGAAATGATTAAGAAATATTGATGCAAAGAACTACCTGTGGTTTTAATACTTTAGTCATATACTAAATACTGTAGTGGCCAGCAATTTCATATTAATTTTGATCTGCCATTATTAACGGTTACCGTAGATATATGAATCAAAACAGCCAATTACACTTTATACAGTGCTTCCTCTCTACGACGACATCCTAGTCGTTAAAGGAAGCTGTTTGTCACTCGTCAGTATATTTATTCTATCAAAATGTCCATTTTTATGTAACTTTGAGAAAAAACGTCATACGATTTTTAGCAGACGATATTGCACTGGTGCAAGCGTTAGACATAAATGTCTTTCGGGAACTCAGGCAAGTGCCGTTGTAAGTAGAGAGAGAGTCGTTTTTTTGAAGGCCGTTGCAGGCAGGGAAGGCTGTATACTAGTATAAGCAGAACGTTTATGGATCAAGGTAATTTACTCTTTGTTTCCTACTCATATCTAATGGTTCAATTATCGGAGTATTTTTGCGAGTGTTTAAAAGTCACCAATAAATTTGTTGTGCTAAAACATTAAATTCAACTGCAAACAGTATGGATCCAAATTAGCTCCACGCTCAGAAAAAATAAATCGTATATTTTCTTAAAACTTTCATTTTCTGGAATTCATATAATTTCGTTTTGGTTCGACTTCCAATTCCTATGTTCCGACTTCCAAGTTCCATGTTCCAACTTTGAACATTGAGGTCTGAACTTGGAACTTGACAGTCGCAACATGGAACATGGAAGTAGGAACTTAGATATCGGTCAATATACAGTAACCATATAGCAAACTACCTTGGAAGAAAGAGGTAAGAAGTTAGAAGACGGAAATTGGAAGTTTGAATAAGGAATATCGCCACGGGGATTTCGTGTAAAAGGCATATACAACATTTACAGATAAAAGCCTTAACTCTTTCACTGCCAATGGCGAAAAACGATCTGACTTGAAACAAAATATTGGAGACGACACTAACAGTGCATGCACTGTAAACCCAAGTGTTCTAGTATAGAATATGTAATGAACGCCTATTTGCAACAGATATTGCACGCGTCATGAAGCGTCCATGTGTTCAGTAAGTGTTTAAGAGTTAATGGTAGTGTTCAATTTTTGAACACTTAGTGATCCTAAACTGAACAACTAATGAACACATTTGGTGTTCAATTTTTTAATGCAGGACACGTTCAAAAAGGATGCAACAGATATTACACACTGTTTAACATGTTCATGTTCGCATGCGGACTATATTTTGATGACGAGAGAATTAACCCTTTCACTCTCAATGACGTCATAAAACGCATTTGCAAACAGTTTTGATCCTGATCAGACGCCGCGTAACGCGGCGACTGATCAGAAGCCAAACTGTTTGCCACTCGTTTCGAAATTTCTTCAGTTATGCTGCCATATATGTAACTTTGAAACGAAATTGCATACAACAATATTGAAGCAGACGACAATATGGCGGTGAAGGGGTAAACATCTCACGATAAATCTGATCATGAAAGGGTTACAGCAGACGATAAGACTTTGCATTGCAATATTGAATTGGGTTGTTCGTATCTTGTTAGAATCTCGTCTGTTTTTCAAAAAATATAGCTACACAAAATGTACAGTGGAGAAAATGTTTTTCTTTCCCGTTTAAACGCAAAAGAAACGCAAATCGCTAAAATGTAGGAAATTACCAATTTTTGACATTTCTAATTCTTTTTTTTAATCTGAGTGGGTTACCCGGCGTCTGATCTGACTCCAAACTGTTTGCATTTGAACTAATATATTAGGCGTAAACGCGATTATTGGGAAAAAATAACGTTTTCTCCACTGTACCATTTTAGGTTTCACAGTTGGCATAATATTATATTCATTTCCAGTAACCTATTTGTATTTCAGAATGAATGTTTTTTGCAAACTGTTTGGACCTGATCAGACGCCGAGTTACTCTGCGTCTGATCAGGCTCTTAAATGTTTGAAGGCCCACACAACTTTTATATATTGTCAAAACATTGAATAACTTGTGTGTGAAGAACGCGTATACTTGTCACCAGGGTTCTATTTGTTAACACAATTTTTAATGTATTACTATGACAATTATTTATTGTACCCTATAGTCATAGAATTTCACTCTAAATTTTATATACATTTCCACCATCCCTTTAAATGTTATATATTATTCTCCCGAACTTTTTTCAAATGCCACTAATGATTTATAATTGTTCCGAAATGTGCTAAAGTATCCAAGGCAACCAAGTAATGTCGATAATACAGGACAAATTGGTTCAATAAAAACCGAATATAATCTGTGGAAATTACAGATGCGCATCATAACTGAGTCCAAGGATGGAACGTACATGTATGTCATAGAATTATCCAGGGAACATCTTCAAACTTAAAGTGAAGGCGTGAGTTTTCGATGAATGGGGAAGGGGGGGGGGGGGTCCAAGGCATGCTCCCCCGGGAAATATATTATTTCTTAAACACTGGAGACGCATTTAGAGATTCTATTTATCACATAAACATTTTAAAAAACTATTCAGTCAACTGAAACCATAGTTTCTAGTCTCTCTGCCGTATGTATTTTCTGCCAAAACTTGACATTGTTTATAACGTCATTACAAATGGTCGGAACCTAGTTGTGCTACATGCATCACGCTACAGCGACAAATACAATTTGACATCAATTTAAGGAATATATAAGTTTGCGTACTGACGCGTTTAAAAAACAAATATATAATTGTATGCCCCCGGCATCGATAGATGCGGAGGCATATAGTAATCGTCCTGTCCGTCCGTCCGTCCGTCTTTCCGAGCGCACGAAAGGTCCTTTGTTGGGTAGGGAGAACTATAGATTCCATTCATTCCGTGATTACCCTATTGTTATTGTTGGGTATATTTGTGTACTGTTGGGTACTTTTAAACAAAAAAAATACCCAACAAATGTCCAACTGTGAGAACGTCCGTCCGTCCGTCCGTCCGTCCGTGCGTGTGTGCATCCGTCCGTAACAAGGTTAAGTAGATTTTACCGTTTCGTCTAGCATCAACACCGCTTACCCAAATGCTTTGATACTTATACAGTTGTTGCCTTGGACCATTCCCTATCCACCAATATCACCAAACTGTGATTTTCACCTTGACCTTGAACTAATTTGGACTTAGAAAATTGTGAATAGGCTACTTCTTGGTTAACTAGATTTTACTGTTTCGTCTAGCATCAACACAACTGACTACAATGCTTTGATACTTGTACAGTTGTTGCCTTGGACCATTACCAACTCACCAATAAGACCCAATCTCAGTTTGACATTGACCTTGACCTAATTTGGACTTAGAAAATATTCCGAATAACACGCTTGCTTATCAAAGCAAAAACTAGTTTACAAATACATGTTCATATTCATTCTGTGTTTCTATTCGCACATAAATATACGCTATTATAGATCACTACACAATCGTCCTTTAGTTTTAGCGTAAACGCATTTATTGGGAAAGAATAACGATTTCTCCACTGTAGGTATCTGAAAAGAACGCGTGGATTATCTGCTTTTATATCCGTGAACTAGTGTCCCAATTTATTAGGCATTTCTCATTAAATGACTTTAATCCTCTTCATAGTTGCAATATACAATGTGTTAGTAATTCTCTCAAAGTATCTTTCATCTTTTTCGAACTTTGGTTTATCTAGTTTTTTAATAAATTTAAAGGCAAATCGTATTCCACTCTAATATCGTCCCATATCAGCTTTATGCGGCGTCTGATCAGAGTCTACACTATTTGCCTATGTCCATATACGGGATCGTGGACATAAATGGGTTAATGATAGTGTACTCTTCAGTATGGATGTAAGAAAAGTAAAAATAATATACATGTACAAGCGGTTTCTACTTTACTTTCAGCCAGTTTAAATCCACTTTTCTATAGATACTACTTTACGCCTTTACTTATTTCTCATAGAAATGCGTGTTCCCGTTTTCTAACAGGTCCTGATAAATGGAGGACCGTACATGAGTGTTCATTATTTATCATTTTATATTAACGAGTTGGCCAAAATAATGTGACACGAGCCATGGCGAGCGTCATATTTATTTTAGTCAACGAGTTTACAAAAAAAAGGATAACTAATGAGCACGAATGTGATATTCTATTTATCACATAATCATTTTTTTTAGTTAACAGGTTGTTGTCATTTTCGCCATATAGATTTTCAGCCAAAACGCGACGTTGTCTACGGCTACGTCATTGAAAATGACGCCATTTTGGTGTCCCGCTACAGGCAGCGTTTGTTGACGAACAGGTAGGGCTAGAACCCAAAAACGATATTTCTCTAGTGGGTTACGATATTTATAGAATGGCTTTATGCTATTCCCAAACCGTATATTGTGTGATAAAACACCATATATTACCTATCTTGCAGTCTGGCAGTTATTATGCTTAACTCATTCAACACCATGGGCCTGTTTGAATTAATATACTCATTATATTAGCCATCAGTGTAGACCCCGATCAGAGGGCTCCTATAGGAGCCATCTGAGCTGGATTTCCACTGTTTGCTAATTCAGACCAGAGTTTATTAAGCTACCAATAATTCCAAGTAGACTGGTCCATGGTTTCGTAACTAAATATTCACAAGGAAACCAAATAACCATCACGGTTACTTAGTGCTTAAAAAATTAAAATAGGAGAAACGCATTGATATAGACACAAAAACATGCTTTCTAGCATTTCTATAAACAAAAAAATAAAAACATTTGAAATTTGAGTCCGCCATTTTGAAAAATGGCCGCCATTTTCGCCACAGGAGGAATTGAGTTTGGGTCCCGTTTTTAAATGACATTGTAGGTGCTAGGTGAACTGTGTGCCAAATTTCATAGGTGTATCAAAAAAATGCACGATTTTTTGCTAAGCCTCCGGACTAGCAAAGCAGCTCACTCATAAAAAAGTAGTCTGTTTCACTTTTAGCCAGCTTTAAGCAACCACGGGTCTTATACTCTGAAACATACTAACTTTGTAAAGAGTTAAACACACGTAGAAACCTAAGACCAGTTTCATATGTTAGAATCATGATAGGGGTATATCTATGAGGGAAAAGGAGAAACGAGAAAGTGCGTTTCGTATTGAATGGTTAAAGTGGTTTGCCCGGGTTCCAAGGTCGATGACTCTGAAGTCGTTCTCAATCATTTGATTGGTCAGATTTAAGCGTACTTTGAGAATAAAGTCAGACTTAATTCAAATGCTTCATAACATTGGACCCTGATCTGTGCAAATACCTATTACTCTTTGAACTCTAGCAACAGGTATATGTATACCCGCCGTCATAAACCCTTTCATGATCAAATTTATCCGGAGAGTTTTACCTCTTCACCGTTTTATGGTCCTCTGTTTCAGTATTGTTGTCTGCAAGACACGTTTCAAAGTTAGATTTAAGACTGCATGACTTATTAAATATCGAGCAATAAGAGTGTAAAATAGTATGGATCCTGATCCATACGCGATCCATACGCGTTACGCGGCGTCTGATCATACAGGACCCAAATTATTTGCAAACGCGCGATCAGGCGTCATTGAGAGTGATAGGGTTAATAAACAGTGTATATTTGCATGGAAAACGTGTCCTATGTAAACAGTGTATACCATGTTTGTCATTTTGGAACATCATGTAAAATCAATCCTAAAGTATAACTACAACATGGACTAGACTTAATTCGAAAATACAGTGCTCCCTCTCTACAACGACACCCAATGGGAGACACAGATTATGTGTGTTGTTCGGAGGGAGTCGTTATAGAGAGGGACAATTAAGACTTTGCTTACATTTGCAAACAGTTTGAATCCAGATCAGACGCCGCGTAACGCGGCGTCTGATCTGGATTCAAGCTGTTTGTCACTCGTCATTATATTTATTCTATCAAAATCTCCACTTATATTCAACTTTGAGAAAAAACAGCAGACGACAATTTTAAGCAGATGATATTGCAGCAGTAAAAACATTAGACATAATTGTTTCGTTTAGGGAACTGTGGTAAGAGTCGTTGTAAGGAGGGGGTCGTTTTTGGGAGGGCCGTTGTAGAGAGGGCGCGATGTAGATACAGTGGATAATCTGTTATTCTTTCCCGTTTAAACGCAAACGTACGCAAACGCAAAACACTAAAACGTAGAAAAGAACAACTTACGGGCAATTCTGATAATTCTTGTTTATCTTGGTGGCAAACAGTTTGGAGCCTGATCAGACGCCGGGTTACCCGGCGTCTGATCTGGCTCCAAACTGTTTGCACTGCAAATAATAGTTTTAGCGTAAACGCGTTTATTGGGAAAGAATAACAGATTCTCCACTGTACATGTTTGTCCATTAGTCGTTTCAGGGTTCAATGAGATTATGCATCGCCAAATCACTATAAGAGGGGTATTTCATAAGTAATGCAACTTTAGTGATAACTTCAATAAAGAAAGTGCAAAATGCATATGATATATCATTCTAAAGAACAATTATTCACCTACACAATGCTGAAAAACACAATAAAAACACATGGCTTGCTTAGTCACAACACGAGCCGAAATTACTCAAAGTACAGCACACTTGACCTTTTTGTATATTGTTAAGGTAATGTTTCAGATAAATATTGATACTGTGATTATTATAGACTTTAGTGGCTTTATAACGTGTCAACTTTTTTCTTTAGCTGATTGAAAAAATGAAATTTAAGACAGTTGACCCTTTAATTGTAATGAAATTTTATTTACCTTAAAATCCAGGAATATAGTGAAATATTCTAAAAGTAAAGTTTTTATAAATGTTACTTTCTAAGAACTGATTATGTCAATAAAAATGTCTGAAAAGTGCTATGTTCAAGTGACCCTGAGAAGAGGTAATGTAGATTAGTATTGTGATTTTTAGAGTAATGTAATAAAATCGTGCATTATACTATCATGTAGGTGAGGAATTGCCCTTTCCAACGATATATCACACATGCATATTACAATTATATCGAAGTCATTGATCAAGTTGCACTTATTGTGAAAAATCCCTCGAACAATTCAACATAGTTCAACACAATTCAACTAGCAAACTACGTTCGAGACCATGCATTTAAAACCATATCCAAGTAACACAGACTAAAAATTCAATCAATTTCTAACTTTGTTGTTGTTTCCTGTAATATCTCAACAATTGAAAACACAAAAACAAACACTTCCTTCTTGGTTATTTTTATATTAATCTAATTTTCCTAGACGAAATACGGGTTTGACCGTCCACGCACTTGCCGAATAATTCGTCAGACTTTGAGAATTTACATGTTTTAGCTCACCTGGCACGTAGTGCCAAGGTGAGCTATTTTGATCGTCCTCTGTCCGTCGTCCGTCGTCGTTCGTTCATCCGTCCGTTCGTGCGTCGTTCGTCGTCAACAATTTCTTTAAACGACATCTCCTCCGAAACTACTGGATAGAATTTTACCAAACTTGGTCTGAATGATCCTTATATGGTCCTCTTTCAAAGTTGTTCAAACATTTCCGGTCCTTTGCATATCTAGGTCACAGGAGCTAAAAATAGATTTTTTCAATTAAATCTTAAAAAATCTTCTTATCTGAAACCACAGTACCTTGAACTTAGATATTTGGCACAAAGCATCATCTACAAGTCCTCTATCACGACTGTTCAAGTTATGTCCTGGGGCAAAATATGAGCCCGCCCTTGGGGTCGTAATTTTACACAGAGTTATAGAATAGAATAGAATAGAATCTTTATTATGCAATAACTCTAACATGAGCCATGAGCATAGCAACAATAAACACATATCAGGTAAAACGGTATGGCAAGATGGCGTTTGGCAGAATACTTTTGGACTACGTTTGTAGTTTTTCAAGAATGAACCAATTTCTCGAGGTTCAAAATATGATTTATTATCGTAATCTGTTTTGGATACGGGAGAGACAGGCCCATACACCTATGGCCTTTTGCCGACGGTAAATGTGCATGTATCAAATCGTACTTTGCCAGAACACCATATACATGTATATCAGTTTCGAAAATAAAGTTTTCATAAAAACCCATTTCAAGAAGATTTCTGCAAAATATGCTTAACGGGGGTTTTTAAATTTCACTTGAGATTGTATTCGGGTATAATGTATAGTTTTTTAAAGTTTGGTATAGCAATATGTATCATATTACTGTACAGTACAGCACAACACAACACATATTATAATAGAGAAGTGTTTCACAGTACAGCGCAGTAAAATATAGTACACTATAGCACCGTATAGTTTAGTATAGCAAACAATAGCAGCGTAAGCATAGTATATAGTATATAGTACTCTACAGTATCGTACAGTTTAGTGCGTCATTATATAGCACCGTATACTATAGTATAACATATAACAGCACATTACTGTACGCTAACATACAGTTAAGTACAATTTAGTTCGGCACAATATAGAACACTACACTACAGAACATCACAGTATAGTAAATTCTAGTATAGAATAGTTCAGTATATATAGTGAAATCTTCAAACATCTTTATTTCTGACACTAATATGGCCAGAGCTTTGATATTTGGCATGATAACACTTCTAGAAGCCTGGTTTAATTCTTTCCCATGTTACTAATGATCTTCTCATAGAATTTTTGCTAAATGTTTTACATGTATTTACTTACTGTGCTGGCGGTCTTTTTGATTGTGAGGTTCTGGAACAGGGTTTATATTTTATGTACACTGTTTTCTTTATAGGTGAATATAGGAGATAAGTGTGAGGTTGGGCGCCCCTAAACCCATGTTTAACCCCCCAGTGGTTGTTAATAATTAATTAATTTATAGTTGGTTATTGATTGCTACTGACCGTACGAAGGCGGGCTCCTATATTCACTTTGCTTTATGTTTGTCTTGTGTGTTGTTTTCTATTTAGTGTGTAGATGAAGGAATGGTATTGCACGTGTGTGTGTGTGTGTTTGTTGTGGTATGACTGTGTGTGTGTTTCTGCTTGAGAGGTGGGTGTATTGTTTGTGTTACGTTTCCTGCTTGAGTCTTTCGTATTTATTTTTAACCAATATTGTAAATATGGTTTCGGTCAGTTGCATATCTAGGTCACAGGAGCTAAAATAGATTTTTTCAATGAAATCTTAAAAAATCTTTTTGTCTGAAACCACAGTATCTTTAGCTTACATATTTGGCACAAAGAATCATCCTTAGGTCCTCTATCAAGATTGTTCAAATTATGCCCCTTGAGTTGAGTTAAAACTGCCAAGGCCCTAGGGGTCGCAGTTTTACATACAGTTATTGTAGTGAAATATTCTTCTCAGAAACTACTATGGCAAGAGCTTTTATATTTAGCATAGTGACACTTTTAGATGTTCTTTACCAATATTGCTGAAATGGTTCGGGTCTGTTGCATATCTGGGTCATATTAGCTAAAATAGATTTTTTTCAATGAAAAGTCTTCCTGTCTGAAACCATCCACGTACAAAATATTTGAAAACTCACTTAATTTTCATGTTCATCAGCAAGATTTTTGAAATTATGTCTATTGGGTTAAAAGTGATCCCACCCCAGGGGTCATGTGACCCTTGTGTTATTTTTTCCAGGTGAGCGATATTTAGGCCCCAATGGGCCTCTTGTTAACTCATTTACTACTTTATTTTACAATGGCTATTTGCAATTATTGGGATCCTTATCTGTCGCACGGTAACGCGACCTCTGATCAGGCCCCGAGGTTATAAAACTTAAAATGAACTCTGTGCTCAAAACTTATAATTTTTCTCATGTCAACACTTCAGCAAACATTTTGTAAAAAACAAGTATCTGTACCCCATAATTCTATTGTAAAAATATATCCAAATCAGGTTACTTAAATCAGCTCAGGCATGTTTTGTAAAAACTAGAGCATGTAATCAAAACTGAGTTTTGAGCACAGAGTTCGTTTTAAGTTTTATAACCTCGTGGCCAGGATAAAATTGTTTTACATTCATTCCAATATGTCTCAAGTCAAAATACCTAAAACTTAGATTTGAACATTTAAAGCACACTATAATTAATTGATGCAGATGATGTCATGGAAGCGAATAGGTTTACCGGCGCATTGCCATCAACAACTCTGACCGCTTGCAGTGAAGTTCACTCATAACATACTCGTCGCCGTTCTATTGTTAGAAATGTTTATATACGTATAAGAGCCAATGGTGTGTTTGTTAATATGACTAAATAGTACATAATGTATATCACGATTAACAATCTCAGACAGGTCGTATTGCATCTAGGTTTACACTTAGGGTCATTGTTCAATAAATAATTGAGATAACTATTAGGTGTTACCATGGGTGGTTGCTTAAAGCAATGTGACAGTAAAACAGAAAGCTCATAAGGAGCTTTCTGTTTTACTGTCACCTTGCTTTAAGCCATCAACTGTCTTTTATACAATCAATTAGCCTTGGCATTTGTTTGGTTATAATAGAGAGGTTTTACCGTCTATGATATATATGTGATACTTATTGTAAGCTGGGATCAGCGTATTAAATATTATATTGAAAAAAACGTGCATTGTTAAATGTTTTGTATTGTATTTTGTTTGTATCTAAACTGTTTTTGACCTACTGTTCTTGTTTGAAAGACGTTATATTCCTTTATAAATACACGTATGCTAGCTTCCTCCCGTGGAAACGAAACTCGGAGCGAACACGATGCAATAGCATGTTTAAAATTACATAGATAACCAAGAACCTTCATTTTCTATATGTTATGGTATTCCGTTCGCGTTTAAAGTTTCAACGTTTGCGGAAAAAGTAAAACGGGTTTGCCAGGCAAACCTGCATTAAGCGACAACTAAAAATATGATAATGTTTATCTGTAGTATTTTTGACTGGTGTCAGCTTAATGTAGGATTTAAAAAAAGGCTCCTATAGGATCATTGGTGTAATGCTTTTGTCATGCATTAAGCGGTCGTCCCTCTCTAACGATCACCTTGCTGCTTAATTCAGTGGTCCATTAACATATGTCTGACTGTGTATTGTATTTAAGTATATCTTATGGCTACTTTCCTATTTTAAAAGTCTACTTCGCACAGCTAAGTCCCGCTTTCATTACCGTTTGCAAGATACGTTTTTGATGATGTTTAAGACAGTTTCAAGCTTAAGGCAAAACTAAAGTAGGAACAGATTCGTAGACAGATCTGCAGGAGATTTTTGTGTCTCATCAAAGTCAAAACAGTTTTTTACCATGACACTAAGACAAGCCATCGTTTGTGTGATGGTACAGTGAAGAATAATTTAATAGTTCCTTTTAAATGAAACTAAACGTAACCGCGGTGCAAATTATATGGAAAACATTTACAAATATTTTAACATATTTTAAATCTTCTCTGACTACAAACTTTTTGCAAATGACATACATGTTTCTGTTGAAACGCGTTTATTGTGATCCTGTAACAGTGAAGCTTTTATTCACTGTAGTTTAATTGCTTGGATAGTTTTCTATCTAAACGGTATTTTTGAGAACTTTTTATTCCTAAAATTTGCGAGACATTAAAAGTTGGCAATGGCATAGTTTATAGTTAAAATACCGGAGGAAATCCTCTCCAAAATCAAAATATGCTGTGTATAACAAAGTATCGTTACTCGATCTCTGTTCTGGGTCGACACACACTATTTGCAAAGAAATGTTTGTTTCTGTAAAAACGAATTCATTGAGAACGAGTAACGTTTTCCTCACTGTAGCGGCCATGTCTTCTCATTATCCCCTGAAACTTCCAATGGACAATTCAAGTTTGCAATAAAGGCTGGTCCATTTTAGACTATTACCGGTAAGGGTTTTTTTTTCAAAAAATTGCAAAATTACAAGCAGTGAAGTCCCTGATCAAAGGACTCCTGCAGGAGCCCTCTGATCAGGGACTTCACTGTTTGCATAGGACAAGTGTACTCTTCACAGGTTCGCATTTTGTAAAAAACGCATATATGCGTCACTAGGGCTCAATGAGTTAACTGGTGTATACCTAATTATTGCAATGGACTCTACATGTGTGCTTGCTGGATGTATTCATTATCGATAATCATAAACAAAGTTTATCTCAAAACAGTGTCGCGGTTGTCCATAAAGCATAACATTTCAGCAGACATTGCAGACCCTGATAAGACGCCGCTTTATGCGGCGTCTAATGACGGTCTTCATTGTTTGCCGATGCCTTTTTTAATACACAATATGCTTAATTAGATTAATGTACTATGGGTATTCTAGCTATATTGCTGTCTGGGGGGATTTTTGTGTGATTTTTCAGGCAAATATTGTTCAGGAAAATGTGTAAGTATAAATATTTTAAAAGGGCATGTTCGAGTATGATAAGCTACATACAGACAAAAACATCATTTTCGAATCCAATATGTGTTGTCTTAACAAGGACACCTCTAATTATCATCTAATCAACATAGATTTATTTTAACATTCCCTGTTCTGTATAGTATTTCAATGGCATAAACATTGCCTAGGTTGCCTTCATGATTGCAAAGATTTCTGTGTTTTCATCATGTGATGAGGTATAACGATATGAAAAGGTCGTTGTGTATTGATCTCAAGTATATTTCTTCCAGGCGCGGAGAATTTGCCAGAAATAGGCTTAACCTGCATCTCTAGAATTAATTAATTTCAAATAGACTAATTCATTCTGGCAGAGATTTGCTGCAATTCAATTATTTAGGATTCAAAGCTACGGACTAGACAAATGATATTATTTTGCTCTCGTCTTTATATTTTCTTCTATATTTATACAAACCTGCAGATCAATTAGCTACGTTCTCAGCGGTGTTGAATCAAAGCTCAATATATAGTGCTAGTTTAATCTCGATTTTAATCAGCAGTTAAAGTTTTTATTCAGTCGATATGTAAAATATAATGCTTTATATGAATTCGCATTTACATTTACGTTGGCTCGTTGATAAAGCTTTCTTCAATTATAGTGCCGCCTGCTAAAATGTTTTTGTTTACGACTGAGCGTGTTACCTAAATTCTGATTTAACTCATTAGCCCAAGAAACACGTTTAACCCATTACCCCATAGCCTGTTTATAGTTTTGAAAATAGGTGACTACTTAAAGCAGGTTGAAAGTAAAGCAGAATGCGCCATATGGCGCATTCTGCTTTACTTTCAGTCTGCTTTAAGCTTTTACCAGCTAGAATAAGGAAAGTATTAAATATGACACATATTCATTACGGTTTATATTGGAACTATTTTCTTCAGGGGATGAATAAAATGCATGTGCTAAAAGTCGCTTCTATAAGGGAAAGGGATACGCGTGGATTGTACTCTTGTCCTATACAAAAATGTAGGGTCTGTAGGCGTCTGATCTGGCTCCAAACTGTTTGCACTGCAAATAATAGTTTTAGCGTAAACGCGTTTATTGGGAAAGAATAACAGATTCTCCACTGTAAGCCTCTGTCTTTGTTGTCGTTATAGAGAGGATATACGGTATATAAGTTTTATGTTTGCAAGTTTACGTTATAACCGTACCATTGATATATAGCATGCACAGTTCTTAGCAACATCTGGATAAACTACAAATACAAAACTACAAACATCCATTTTACACCAAAGTGTTTACAGCATGGATTTCAATGCTCTGTATCATGATCGAGGGAGTTTGTCAGATCATTCTACCTTAGTACTTGCCTATGTTACAGTGGAGAATACGTTATTATTTTCAATTTCAACGCAGACGAAATGCAAGCGAATTGCAATTAAATGTAAAGAAAATCATCTTTTTGACATTTCTCACGATTTATTTTATTCTGAGTGGCAATCAGTTTGGAGCCTGATCAGACGTCGTATTACCCGACGGCTGACTAAGCTCCAAACTATTTACAATGGGCACCCTATTTATTCTAGTAAATGCATTTTTTGGAATGAATAGCGTCTTCCCCATTGTATATCAAATGCGTACAAACTTTAGGAAACAGTTTAACGTTGGCATAGCGACAGTTCCTCTAACATTCTATATTTTATTGTCTACGCAAAGAAGACAAATTTCAAAACGACGGTAGTATCTTCAGGCTATCTCAAACCATTAATAATTGTAATCATTTCAGCAAACAGAAAGATCATTAAAGTTGGAGCATCATCTGATTAACTCATAAAAGTCCTCTCAGATTACTACGTTGTGCCATAAATTTACCCATGAGCTTTGATGATACGGAAGACTCGTAAATATGGCTGCTCATAAAAAGCCCTATTCATTTTTTAAAAGAATCAGTTGCTTTAAACAACAATGCGAAACACAGAAACCTAAATAAAACCTATCCGGTTGATTTCTTGTTTGGGGGAATTCGTGATTGTAACAGATCACTGATATCATGATCCATTTTGTCAGTGGTCGTTAGAGCAGGGTAAACTGTATAAATAATCAAAATTAGAAACATTGTCAGTTGGATAATATTGTCAAAGAAACATTTGAAGACATTGATATGTTCTGAGAATACAGTTAAAACTCGAAACATCGAACTCGCTTAAATCGATCATACCAGTATTTAATCAGTTGAATTTCAACAAGTCGCAGTCGAACATTCGTATTTCAAAGTTAAAACGTGGCAAAGCCACGTTGTAAATTTGAAATAAGGTTATTTTCGAACTAGCGCGAGTTCGAAGTATCGAGTTTCGACTGTAGTTTGTATATTCCTCCATATTCAGACACGGTATTTGCTTATTACATTTCCATTATAATGGGCTTGACATTATTTTCGCAAACAGGTTTGATGTATCTCTTCTCCTGCTTCATGAAACCTATCTGAAATCTACCTGATTTATGCAAAACAGTTTGGATCTAGATCCAAACTGTTTTGCTATAGTTTTAGTGTTTTCTTCAATTATAAAATACATAATACGATATGACAAACATTTGCTGACGGTAGCCTCAATGTATGAGATTTGACCTAGAAAGTTTAGTTGGTTATCTCCTTGATATTATTCGAAACATAGAACGTGTTCTTGTTTCCCAAAGAGTACATGACATACCAACCTTGTGCTTTGTTCTAAAATCTAGTATGTGTTTTATTTTCGTAAGCTGAATCACTCTGAGTAATTAGATGCCTCAAAGACAAAGTCTTCAAAATGTTCATATTTTCCAGTAAGGGCAATTTTTAAAAAAGAAATGTCCCCGAATCCATCAGAATAATGGTAAAATTGACAATCTTGTCTATCACGTTAACTCAGAAATTTCTATTGCAAACCCCATTTAACTCATTGAGCCCTAGTACCGCATATATGCATCCTTTGCCAAAAGTGTACCTTGTGAAGAGTACACTTGTCTAATGCAAACATTTTGTCATTTTGCAATATATTATAAAAACAACCATAAATAGTCTACAATGGACTAGCCGATATTGTAAACTGGACTTTTCCATTGGAAGTTTCAGGGGATAATTAGTTATAATAAACTTGAGTGTACAAGGTGTACACTTATTCGAAAGTCACATAATTGGTATCCTTATCATTTGGAGCTTATAACGATATGGGTTAATATCAAATACACTCAGCTGCCATAATCATTTTAAACAAAAGTTGTTCCTGTTCCTCATAGAACAAATCCAAAATCAAATGAGTAATAAAGTATTTGAACAATGTGTCAAGCTTGATACAACTGGCACCATTTATGACTGAAGTGTTTACCCACTTATGCCCGAAAATTGCAATGTGCTCTCCGAGTATACCTGCCGGACTATTTCATTGCACACATACAGTGGAGAATCTGTTATTCTTTCCCGTTTAAACGCAAACGTAAGCAAACGCAAAACACTAAAACGTAGAAAAGTACAACTTTTTGACAATTCTGATAATTCATGTTTGTCATGGTGGCAAACAGTTTGGAGCCTGATCAGACGCCGGGTTACCCGGCGTCTGATCTGGCTCCAAACTGTTTGCACTGCAAATAATAGTTTTAGCGTAAACGCGTTTATTGGGAAAGAATAACAGATTCTCCACTGTACAAAGGTGATCTAAAGACACTGCAGTGTTTGTCCATACACCGCACTATTTTATATGAAATAGCAAACAATGTAGATCCTGCTGAGACATCGCGTATCGCGGCGTCTCGTCAAGGTCTTCACTGTTTGCAAATGTCCACTTTAGTAGACACTAGACTTTAAGTTTGGTTAATTATATTACAAACAGACAGATATACATCATCTTCATTATATTAATGGAATTAAGATACGTATGGAACAAGCATTTCGGGATGTTTGCTCGCGTATTATTGATCAAAGTATATTATTCTAGGCGAAGAGTGTCTTAGGCTTAACCTGCATCTTAATAATAAGTTAATGATTAAAAATAGATCAATTCGTTCTGCTTAAAATTGGCTTCAATTCAATTCAATTAGCTATGGACTAGACAAGTAATATTACTTCGCTCGCTTTCTTAAATTAACTTTCATACTTATACAAGCTTACATTGTAATTATCTTGGCTATGTATGCTACGGCATACAATATGCTTGTTTAATCCCTGTTTTAATCAGCAGTTAGATATTCATTCAGTTGAAATAACAAGTTGCCTTAGATGAATAACCTTCGAATATATCTGTTTTTGCATATTGCATTAACTTTTCAACTTTCAGAATATTCACACTGTTAAACGTGAAGACAGTTGTTCTTTTTCAACTTTAGAGTTCACGCAAATTGACTGAATGACGATACGTTGTAATGAAAATTAAAAATGTTTGGACCCTGATTAAGTGTCGTCCATCCTATGACGGTTTTGACTATTAACTCTTTCCTCCCTGAAACTTTAAATGGAAAATTCCAGTTTCCATTTTAGTCTAGTCCATTTCTAACTTTTACGGTATGTTTTTGTCAATGATTGGCATTATAACAAACAGTGAAGACCCAGATCAGAGGGCTCCTTTCGGAGCCCTCTGATCTGGGTCTTCACTGTTTGCATAGGACAAGTGTACGATTCACATGTTCACTGTTTGAAAATAACGCCTATATGCGGGACTAGGGTTCAAAGGGTTAAATGATGTACAATGTGCCTGTACTCACTTTTATATCGCCGTCTTTGTAACACTTTGCCGCCAAAAAAAACAACATTCCGCCCTTTAGTCAGTTTGAATATTATGCGGTGTCTGATCACGACCAACGAGACTTGGTACTGGTATCGATATTTTACCAGACAAACTGCCTTTTATCGAGATCGAGACATCGAGTTCTTCAGTAAACGCAATCATGTAGACGATAAAACTTGTCAATCAAAAGGTTTCGCATGTATCATCATCTTTGGAAACACCAAAAGTTAAATATAGTTCATGGTGTTACATTTTATAAAATGCGGTATATTCAATAGACCTCTATCTAATGTTATGTGTTGCAATATATTGAAAGAGGTATTTCAATAACATACATGTAGAAATATTGTCACTTATAAATGTAATGAAATGACTGAGATCATTTTGTTTTTTTAGTTACACTGTCTCTACTATATGCCCTCCTTGCATTGGTTTCAATACATCATTTCAATGATAAGACTGTGAACAAGTAGGTTACTTACTTACTTACAAGAAACTACGATATATATAAATAAAAACATAGACAAAAGGTGTGTCTATGAGATCAACGGTGTAAAAGCAATTTGAACCTGCTTTTTCTATGGCATGGACGTGCAAAATATAGTGAATACTTGTAATTAAGTAAAGTATCGACAATGTTTCTGTTGTAGTCCAGTGGCAACAACAAATATTAAAATTACCATCAAACTACAATTGTGCTAATGATTTGAATTTGCCTTTGTATTTTACTCAATGGCCCCTGATACTTCAAATGGGCAATTCCAGTTTCCATTTAATTCTAGTCTGGTTTGGTCACTTAGTGTTGTTGTATTTACAGTATATTGCAAAATAACAAATAGTGAATACTGTTCAGAGTTCTCATCTAGGAGCTCTCTGATCTGAGTCTACACTGTTTGCATAGGACAAATGTATATCTTTTCCAAGGAAAGCGTACTCACTTTTAATGAATTTATACGTGTAACGTCCTGCAGATTGTCATCGAAATTCATATAGATGTTAATACCAACGACATTTTACTATGCCATTGTTTCGCCTGAAATAAGTTCGTTAATTGACCTATAATGCATCAAATGCTAGGATGCTTTAATTGATTCCTGATTTTCATTTATTAAATCTAAAAAAGTGTTTCTTTTAAACATTAACATTTACCTTATTACAACATACAGGAAAAATTATTAAGGCCATGCGTGAAAATTTAATAGTTATACATGAAAGGTCACTGGAAAATCTTTAATCAAGCTGCGCTCCTTGGTAATGTAAAGTTCAAACTTCGTGTTGTTACTTATTTATATCTGTATTTCGCCACAGCATTTCAACGAAATCCCATTAGACATAATAATACAGATGAACGATCCTTTATATGACATTTTTCTACGCACTACTTGAGAAATAATCGATGTTCTACCGTTTAACAACGGTAGAACATCGATTTGTTCGATTCTGACATGACTAACTTAAAAGATCATAAGAAATGCATGCACATGTTTCCGGCGTATTTCCTCTGCGGATGCAGTTTTCGACCGAAATACTTCCCTTGTATGGCTATTACATGAAACCAATATCAGAACGTCATATATAAGAAAAATAAAAACTAGTGACGAAATAAATTATTCTGTCATAGAACCATTTAGTATTTGTCACATGAAATATATCTGAGACAATCAGTAACAAAACAAGAAAGAAAAGACCTTTTACGTCACATGACTTTTTATTGAAAACTGCGCTTTACCGAAGGGTGGGTACAGGTAGAGCCTGTTTAAAAGGACTTTTTTCACAGGTATACAACGGCGAACGTGTTCTTTGTATATAGAGACCAATTCACGTGTCATGTTAGAATTACATTTTTGTAAAATGCTTCGTAAATTTACACATTCAGTCATAGAGACGAGTGTCATTAACACAAACAGTGTGTGCATGTGAAGAGTAAGTTTTTCCAATTCAAACAGTGAATACCCTGATCAGAGGGTACCTATAGAAGTTGTAAAATAACTCCAAATACATGATAAAACTCTAAACTAGGTAGTCGTAAATGAGCTTGATTTAACTTGGAGTCGAAACGTCCATTAAAAGTTTCAGGTGTATATTTTGGAGGCTGAAAAGAATAAACGGGATGATGTTTTTGGTTAAGATTCTTATAGTGTACAAATATATATAAACTAGACTTCAATGAACCGGGTAAACATCACTTAGGTAGAACATTAGATCTACTAAACCATCGTCGAAAACATTGTTTCGAGTACAAATAAATTATATTTGTTAGACGAAAATGTAGTTCAAGCAATTAAAACTGCAAATTTCGGATACGGTATCCTATTATTTATGTGGCAAATTAATATTTTATCCACAAGGAATTATTTCCATCCAAGTATGATAAAATAGCAAGTTAATATCTTTGTGTTGATCTTTGAAACGACCTATTTTTTCACTTGAAAATGTACAAGTTGGGCAGTTTATACTTAGTTTAATCAGGGCTGCTCTTGAACGTGATTCAGACAAACTAATGTATGATGAACAATGAAGACCCTGTTCCTGGTCAATACTGATTGCAAATATATATTCAACCGTTTCCAGCATAGAAATGGTCAACAGTGACATAACGAACACTGTTTAATCCATTCATTACATTCATTACATTACAATTTTAGCAAAAGGAAAGTAATAATAAATAAACATTATATAGCTGGGCCCATGCCATCAAAAGCTTGAAAACAATTACCAGAGCCATCTCAAACGTTGAAAACCATGGTCCCTCTGCTAGAAAACAAATGTTATCGACAAAAGTAAAGCTCAACCTTTTTTCTTCGAATAGCTTTCTTTTCACTTATAGAATTATATGAAGACAATCTTAAAATGAATGCATTTTAAACGCATTATACTCATTGTGTCAACATGAACATGTTGTGATGAGTTTACATACAGTGTACAGCTAGAACAGAGTCCGCTTTATTCGCCATACTTCATTTAGATACAGTGGATAATCTGTTATTCTTTCCCGTTTAAACGCAAACGTACGCAAACGCAAAGCGCTAAAACGTAGAAAAGAACAACTTTTGGACAATTCTGATATTTCATGTTTATCTTGGTGGCAACCAGTTTGGAGCCTGATCAGACGACGGGTTACCCGTCGTCTGATCTGGCTCCAAACTGTTTGCACTGCAAATAATAGTTTTAGCTTAAACGCGTTTATTGGGAAAGAATAACAGATTCTCCACTGTATATATTCCCTAAAGTCATCATAAAGCTTAATCATGTATGTTCACTGTGTAAATAATGGGTTATTTGTCATAACTCTCTTCAGTGGAGAATAAATACTAGAGTCCCCTGTGACGATGCTATATTACTTATAATGCTAAAGGCCAATATGACAAGTAAACAAAATTAGACATTTTGATGAATGTAACCGGGCGATACAGTTGTATTGCTTCGGATTGCTCGTTTCAATAAAATAAAAATATGCGTTTGATCAAGACAAAAAAAAATTAAGAAATGAATGGTTTAAATGGCATGTCAAAGGAATATATATATAAATGTATGATATCACACGAGCTCCAAACATACGTGTATAATCGATACTTTTGCATGTTCTGACACTAATTAATGAGAAAGCATGTACATGTACATGTTAAGTGCTCCATCCCTACAACGGCCCTCCGAACAACGACTCCCTCCTACAACGACCCTTCCCGCCGTTCCCCAAACAAGACAATTATGTCTAACGCTTTTCATGGCTGCAATACCGTCTGCTTAAATTTGTCGTCTGCTGTTTTTCTCAAAGTTACATAATGGACATTTTGACGGAATTTGTTTTATAACGAGTGACAAACAGCTTGAATCCAGATCAGACGCCGCGTATCGCGGCGTCTGATCTGGATACAAGCTGTTTTGCAAATGTAAGCCAATTTCCCTCCCTATAACGACTTACTCCGAACAACGCAAATATGTTTTGTCTCCCATTGAATGTCGTTGTAGATAGGGAACACTATATATGCATGTATGAAAAACAGTCAGTCGCTTAAAACAAGGACATACACGATAGATCAACATTCCTTAGTTATTTTCGTCCTGCGCTTTTGTCCGTTGTTAAAAGTTAGTTTTCTTAAATGTCAATGCATCATCTGTGGACGGTGAAATCCATACACAAAACAGATTGTACAGTATTTGGTGACATTCTAGCGAAAGAAACCTAATTTGTGTGTGTCTCATAGAAGAACGAAATGTGACTCTTTCCGATTGTTAACATTGTCTAATTACCTGAGACCCCGCCGTGATTCTGATTTTGCCGTCGGTAGTGTCAACTAAATATGTTAGTAACATTTTAGTTTTGAGAAGAAGTGCGACAAATAGAATGGAAACATAGGGAATGCGTGTTTTCATATATGATAAAAACCGCTCTGATCCAAACGCTTAGAATAAGCATTATTAATACTTTATGAATAGCCCAGCAAAATATCATACATGGAGCAGGCAGCTGTCTTTAAATGTTGTTATTCTTGAGAACCCTCCACTCTCAATGACGTCATAAAGCGCATTTGCAAACAGTTCCTGATCCTGATCAGACGCCGCATAACCGGCTATGCAGATTTGAAATGTCTTGGCCCGTCTTATGAAACTTCGTATGACAAAAACGGTCCTTAGTCAAAGCTTTAAATACATCTAATTACTGATGTCTCCATATTATCCTCGTGACCTCGCTTTGGAATCGTCTTTTCAAAAATATTCGAAGAGGTGATACAATACAAGCTTAGATGAAACAATAAATGACTATGGAGAATTTTAGAATATCACTTGCGACACTTTTTGTAGTACAAAGTTCCGTATGGCAATGGAAACCTCTAAAGACAGTTGTATGCTTAATGCAATATGAAATATAAGTAGAAAGCTACTAAACGACAAATGCACAATCTATTTAGTGACCGCGTATCACAAATGTGACTATACAGTTCTTGCCGGTACGCAAGGTAAGACAAAGCATGCACGTGTCATTTAATCCCTTCACTTCCGTGGCGTCTTCAAATTTGAACAAGTGTCGTCTGCTTCTATTTCTTAAAAACATTTTTTAGGGAAAATCTATTTTGTTTTAAGAAATATTGAAATGAGTGTAAACAGTTTTGATCCTGACCCTGTTTGCAAATAACCATCGTACTCAAGGTAAGGCAGTGAATGGGTTAAATCAATTACCATAGATACGCCATTTTACGTCTAAAATGTATTCCCCACTTAAGAAAAAAGTTATATAGTCAGCAATATGAAGCATGTTAAGTATTGTCGATATCCTAGTAGATAAAAGCTTAAAGCTTACAGGCTGCTATATTGCTCTCAACCTGTTCTAAGTGGTCAACTATCTTCAAAACTAGAAGCCAGCCATGGGGTAAGATACGGATGTTAAAGTATGAAACGAGTGCGTCAATTCGATATTCTTGTGACACTTTGTTTTCTGTGAGACTGTTATAAACGTAAACAATTAAGTCCATACCAAAGATGTTGCGTGCGTTTTACACCAATGTAGTGCAGCTTCTGAATGATAAAATAATGCTTTCAACACGTACGGTAGTCATGTTACAAATGGAATGTGTTGTATTTCTATCATTCTATCAACCCTTCGACTGCTATTCTTGACTTGGTAAGAAATTGGCAAACAATTGTACGGACAAAAATGTAACGCCGCGAAGCGAAACTTCTAATCACGATCCAAACGTTCATCTATTGTAAATCTAAATTCTACAAAGCATTAGCAGATGACAAAGCAGCTTAGGCGGACACCGATATTGCTTTACAAGACCCACTAATATACATTCAAGGCTCCAGAAATATGACGGTAAACTAACCGTTTCTACTACGTACTATCTATACCGTATGCTGTGGATACTCTTTACAAGCGTCTAAAAAGAAGTGAAAACATTAATGTTACAAATTAATTATAAAAATAATTAATTTCCATTATTTGAAGCTTATTTTAATGGTTTGTAAATAGTGAAGAAAGTGGTTTCGTAATTAATTCAGATATGTGTCAAAGCATTCACCACTTGTTCATTATGTTTCATAAACAGAAATCAATAAAAACATATCTCATGTTTCTTCTTGTAGTAATTTACTTCTCATGAAATAGAACAATTAGTGCTTTATTGTACATTAATTCTATTTTCATCATATTAATCCTTATTAGGTTGAATAGTTGTTTGCTGCTTCAAATGATATTGTATCGTCTGCGAAAAATCTCAAAACCAATTTCAAGCTTTTTTCAACTGAGGAAAAGTTGATTATGAGTCCAAAACACCTTGGATACAGATTAGATACTATATAACACGGCATATAATCTGGTTCAAAACTGTTTGCACAAGATTGCCGTTACGATACTCACGGTAATGTTTATGAAAGCAATCAGGAAATCTATACCCCACAGACAACATTTCTTAAATATCATATCTTACACATAAATGACGTTAAAGCTTGGATTCTGGTCAGACACGGAGTTGCTAGGCAACTGTGGCTCGTCTTACGAAACGACGTACGACAACAACTGTCTCTAGTCAAAATGTTAAATACATCTACTTTCGGATTTATCCATATAATCCATACTTTTGGAATCGCATTCTCTAAACGACCCAAAGAGATGTTTCAAGACAGTATTAGACGGGGAAATAAATAATGATTTAGAATTTTAGAATCTGACTTACGACAATATTTGTTGTTTGACGTTTTGTAAGACTGGCCCTAGTATTAATCAAATTTGTCCGTTACAAATCGTAGTAAGTTCAAGCGTAACATGATATGAGTGAAAAAATAATTGGAGTATAATTAGACCCCCATTGAGTTGTTGGGGATATACTGAAATCACTCCGTCCATCAGTCCGCCTATGGACGGAATTATGTCCAAAACTTTACTCGGCCACTCTTCAAAGAAACCTTTTTAAAATTATGTAGTATTGTTGATGTTGTGCACCTGCGGTTGGGGTTTAGATTCGTCATTTTTTCTTGGAATTTTCGTAATTTGAATACAAAACTATTGTCCGTAGCTTTACTCTGCCATCCGTTAACTACATATTTTTGATTATGCAGTATTGAAGATCACCATCCAAAGTTGTGTACTTGTGGGGGCTGTTTTGACCCTTTTTTGAAATTTTAATACATAAATTTTGTCCGGAGCTTTACTCTGCCATCCTGCAAAATAACTTTTTTGAATAATACGGCATCTGAGATTGTGCACCTTTGATTTGAGCTTTTGATTCGTCATTTTGTTCTTGAGTTATATCCCTTTTCGTAATATTTAATATATGGGATTAAATACTGAGCTATAATCAGTCATGCCTCAAAAGAATTTTAATCTGTTTTTAAATGTTTCATTTTTTAACACAATCTGAACTTGTGCAGTTATGGTTTTGATTGTCACTTCCTTTTTGATGGACTCCATTTTCTTATTTCTAACGTGTGAAATACATACCGGTATTGTAATTTTTAATTATCCCCTCTTCGTAATTTTAATATAATTATGAAAATAAATCCTGAGTGTTTCTCTATCTTGCCTTAACAAAACTTGGTTTTCAAAAATTGCAGTATTTTAACACAATCTGAATGGGTGTACCTTAGATTACGGATTTTATTTGTCATTTCATTTTTATTATATCCCTATTCGTATTTAAAGCAAATGAAATATTGTCCTCGGCTCTATTCTGTTATGTTTCAGCAGAACTGTTTAAAAGTTTATAGTATTGTTGAGCACCGTCTTAAATCATTATTTGTCTCTTCATTCTTCAATTATCTCCTTTTTGTAATTTAAACAAATGTAGCTTCATTACTTTGTTTGGTATTTTTAACCCCATCCCTGTATTAGATGTGCTGGTAGGGGTAATTTTCATCTTAAGGGATATGTCTAGTTTAAAAAGAAATCATGTTAGTTGTTTCTTTCACAATGCCTGTTTATAACAGCTTTGATAGAAAAGTAAACATTATCTGAGAGTTTGCACAAAGAATTTAAAGAGATTGTAACGCAACATAACAGTTTTTCGGGAAGATATTTCTTTTACAGTAAATTAAAATACCTGAAGTAGAGATAGGTCAATTGTGTTTATGTAATACCGAATCCATGGTGTGCTACGGTCATCATTTACAAATACCGACATCGTTACCTTTACGAATGTTTTACAATCACTGTAGGGTAGATTGTGTTTGTCTTCATAGCTTGCAGCAAAGTTGTCCCCATCCACCCATGACATGGGACCATTGCGCTTCTCTTGCAAGGATTTTAAGATATTTACACAGTAATTTATATTTCAAATATTCTTGTCACCATTATTCTCAGAATATATTGCAATGTCATAGATATTCACATAAACATTTTAAAAAATTGCTTATTTAATATTTCATGTGACAATTGTCAATGAGGTTTTTGTTTTATTTGCCGAGAGGACGTTATTCTTTCCAAAAACACATCTGTGCTAAAGTTATGATATCAATTGGCAACACTCTTGTGTCAGATTAGACACCTTATCAGGTTCTATAAGTCGTCAAAATTGTCAAGAACCTGCCATACTAGAATTTTACATAATAACGGTATGTATTTTGTATTTAGTTATATTTAACGGGAAGATCGAATGGATTCCCAAGTGTTAGGTATTTGTTAAAGCCCTGCCGACGGAGACGGACGAGCGTATAGTACGCTCGGTCTTCAATATTGGGGTCATGAGTTCGATCTTCCGCCGATCCAGCGGTCCGACTACGATTTCTTCGTTTCCTCGAAAGTGTACAGGAATGTTCTTGAGCTAGATATACACCGCGACTTGCTCCCCTCCATCTAGGGGTAAAACTGGATGCATGTTAAAGGCCTAAGTCGGTCCTCCGGCTGCATATTCACCATTATGATAACAGTGCTCCATATAGTATTCAAGATGGCTCAATGATCAAGAGAGTAAATGTACGGTCGGCTGAACGGTTCTTCGGACTGATAGTAGACTATATCCTGTACTACTTTTTTGCGTCCGCTGAATCAAAGAATATTTTACCGCTATTAACCTATTTATGCATGGAGGATTCAGTAAAGGTTATAAGGGTTACACTACATAGTATATTGCTTGCTTTGTTATTTTAGTTTTGATTTTGATTTTTCATAGTGGGATTGGGGTTCAGGCTTTGTCAGTAAGGGCCGCATTTATTTCCCCGGCATCGGAGAGGTATACGCCGGTTCACCATACAAAAAAGAACAATGTTATTTTGTCACTGATAAAGTAGGAAGATTACATTTTTTATACATAAAGCACATAAAATGCATTCTTTGCCAGGCATTTTGTGGTTTTTGAAAAGACTTTTCTTTTACAGTATTTGATTTGTTACATTTTTATGCATCAGTTCGTATTTGCAAAAACACTTACATATTTTATATATGCATTTGATATCTGTACAGCCAAACAAATACATATGCATGTTTCGCAAACATATCAATTTGTGTTATTTGACATCGAAAACAAAATTGTAAGCTGGTCCTCTTGGTTTTAGAATTAATGTTTAGAATTATTGAATTGGTACATATAAGACAAGCAGCTCTTTTCAGACATTGTGCTTTAGGTTGATATTTGTAAATCTGCAGTGGAAAATATACATTCCACAAGGTTAAATTGTCAGATATGCGTATCAAACCAAAGGTAATAGTTTCGATATTAAGAATGATGACATGTGTTCTAAATGGAAACAAATATGTGTTTTGTCAATGCTGGCTGACATGGTGCCGCAGAACAACTAAATGATAGATAGTTTCTATATCTTATATAACGGTCTATAAGTGTATATCATTTTGAATAGGTAGAAGTGTGTGCCAAGTATTCGATGTATTATTTTAACCTAGAAACATTGTATATCTGAATCACTTGTTATCATAAAATAGCCGGGTAGTCTGTGTTTATATTTAAACATTTCTACATTGTTTTAGAACATTTATAATCTTTAAAAACATTTTGATATTAGGCGGGAAAGCTGGTTCCTGACTGGCTGTTAAATTACTCTTTCTTATTTTTAAAAGTTCAACTCCTTGCTTACTGGAAGATTCCATTGAAGCCATAAACGGTGATCAAAATGTCAGTGTTTGTCCATACAGCAAAACAGTTATACAGCGCTCCCTCTCTACAACGACATCCAATGGGAGACAACAATTGTGTGCGTTGTTCGGAGGGAGTCGTTACAGGGAGGGAAATTGGCTTACATTTGCAAACAGCTTGAATCCAGATCAGACGCCGCGTAACGCGGCGTCTGATCTGGATTCAAGCTGTTTGTCATCCGTCATTATATTTATTCCATCAAAATGTAATTTTGAGAAAAAACAGCAGACGACAATTTGAAGCAGACGATATTGCAGCAGTAAAAGTGTTAAGCATTTTGTCTTGTTTGGGGAACAGCCGTAAGGATCGTTGTAAGGAGGGAGTCGTTGTTGGGAGGGCCGTTGTAGAGAGGGAGCGCTGTACGATAAAGCAAACAATGCAGACCCTGGAGAAATGCCATGTAACTTAGTGTCTCTCCAGATTTTGTGCTGTTAACTAATTCTTATTCTAGCAGACACTAGGAATCAATTAGTTGTTAGACCTCAACTTTGAATTTGTTAGTTACTACTAAGTACTACATTGAACAATGCAGAAATGAAGTGTTGGGTTGAACCTTTCTACTATAGTTTTGAACAGATATCACCTGCATTCAACACCACTGGTTAGTATTCGTAAGATATGTTGTTTCAGTGGCACTTAACCCGTTCCACCCCGAAACCTGAAGTGGACAATTCTAATTTTCATTTATTGTAACCCGTTTTTGACTTTTTAAGGTTGACTTACAATATATGTCAAAATGACAAACAGTGTAGACCCTGATCAGAGGGCCCCTTAGGAGCCCTCTGCTCAGGGTATCAGGACTCCAGATAAGAGGGAGAAAACTAATCAAATGCAACATTTTCTCACTCATTTCAGCACTAAATCATATGATGTTACTACACATAAGAATTGTCTTGGAGAGACGATTCTAATGAGTAGTGACACCATAGGGTTTAATGCAGAAATAAAAAGTTTACAATTGAATTCCCCCTTATATTGAGCCCTGGGGTCTTCACTGTTTGTATAGGACAAGTGTACTTCTTACATATACGTTGTTTGCAAATGACGCATATATGCATGACTAGGGTTCAAAGACTTAACTCGGTCCCTGTTGTCAACAACACATCGATGGAATGAATTCGTTTGAAAAACAACTGTAAACATCGGTCTTACAATAAATGAGAGTTCAATCTGAATGTGACAGTAATGCAAGATAGAAATGCAAAAACATCCCAAAGCTTTCTGATCTAATTTTGTTTCTGTGTTTAGCGGTGATCTGCGTTTAAAGATATTTATTTCTGGTTATTGAGTGCCAGCTGAATAGTGGTTTTACATTATTCTGTTCACAAATACTCTACCTTCATACAGTGGAGAATCTGTTATTCTTTCCCGTTTAAACGCAAACGTACGCAAACGCAAAGCACTAAAACGTAGAAAAGAACAACTTTTGGACAATTCTGATAATTCTTGTTTATCTTGGTGGCAAACAGTTTGGAGCCTGATCAGACGCCGGGTTACCCGGCGTCTGATCTGGCTCCAGACTGTTTGCACTGCAAATAATAGTTTTAGCGTAAACGCGTTTATCGGGAAAGAATAACAGATTCTCCACTGTACAATGGACAAGACGTTATTCTTTCTCGTTTGAACGCAAACGAAACGCAAGCACAATGCACATAAATGAAGAAAATTATATTCTTTCATATTTCGAACTACGTATATGAATTGCAATCTGAGTGGCAAATATTTTTTATCTTACCCGGCGTCTGGTCTAGATCCAAACTGTTTGCAACAAACATTCAGCGTAAAATCGTTTATTCCTGGAAATGATAACTTTTCCACTGGATTTCTGGATTTCTTTTATATTGCATTATGTTGAAAAACATTGTCTAGGGACGTGCTGAAATGTTCCTGTGATTATTATAAATATCACAAATTACATTAGCTTCCTAGATTCGAACAATAAGCGCTAGTATCATGTTTGTAACTATTGCATGCGTTACAATTAAGATGTTGAAGTATCGTCCAATACCAAATTACTGTGTGTCTAAAATGAGTTCCATAATAACACTTCAGTACTTTCTTTTGAAGACATTTGAGTGGACTGTCGTGTAGTGTGGCTCCTGAGCGAACGACAAACAACTCGATTGTAGTCTAGTTATAATGTCCTTCAAATCGCATCTTGTCACGAAGAATTCCCACAAATTACAAAAATATTCCCGCGCCGACAGAAGGATGGGATTGCATTGAGGTTCGGTGAAAACTTAATTTAATAAATGTTCTCAAAATGTCCCTGAAAATTGTTCTCATGGAGCTTAAACAAGTGATAAAGATTGAAAATAATATCTTCTTCTGGCACAAATAGGAGAAAGTAGCAACACTGTTTACTACTCTGGAAGGCAAAATATATATTTAGCTGTTATTCAAAGTTTATAGTGTGTTTTATTTATTTTTTTCAATGTAGTAAAAACCTCTAGGAAAAACGGAGCGTTTCGGACCGTGTAAAACCTTCGAGGGGATTTTTGGTTTAAAGAGGTTTTGAACTCTCTCTAAAGATGATTAATGCCCAGTTGTCTCAGACAGATGTCAGCTTAATGCAGGACAACAGAAGCTTTCTGCATTATTGCTGTCCTGCATTCAACAGACAACTGTAACATTGGTTATTTACACATCTTCGTTTAACCAATTTACGCCTAGCGGAGTATTCCATGTTTATATATTGGATTGGTCCATTTTTTATCACAGGGATGCCGGGTCAAAATGATAATTTTCAGTTTGTTTTATATTGAAATTCCTATTAGCAAACAGTGTAGACTCTGATCAGACGCCGCATTATGCTGCGTCTGATCAGAGTCTACACTGTTTGCCTATGTTCCATATATGGGATCGTGGGCACAAATGGGTTAAGCATTGGTATGAGCAAGTAAAATATTTGTTTGGAAACGAGACGTTTGTATGTTTCTTTAGAGATTTCCGGTATTGCGGGATTTGAATTTGTGAGTTTACAAAACGGTTTACTATATATTATGTACATATTATAACAACAAATAATACTTGTCGAGACAATAACATGATTTGTGTGCCTTAACTGAATGTATGTCTCTGTTGACAAAAGTTTACAGAGACCACCACGACGGTTATATCCTAATTAAAATGACAAACAAAATATGGTCTTTTGCAGATTCACAATGCCGTTGCAGTACGGAATGCAGAGATATTATTTACATTGTAAATATTTTTCTTCGAAGATATCAGAAGGGTAGATTAGATGGTTTTAAAATTTGAAAAAGTGAGACTATTTAAAGCATGTTGAAAGTAAAGCAATGTTCGCCTTAAGGCGTGCTCTGATTTACTATCAGCCCGGTTAAGCTACCATCTGCTAGAATATAGCAATTAAATTTAGCTACGTAAGTTAAGCCATTTTACATCTATAGTTTCCGTGTGTGTTCAAATGTACTTTAAACAATTCTGCAAATGTTTTATCCCTTTCATCGCAATTGTATCGTCCTTTAAATAATTTGTTATCTGCATGCTGTTAATGTTCGGTCAAATTTATAATTTTCGAGTTATTCAGCGCCTAGTCAGGATTCAAACTATTTGCAAATAACACTATTGTCGCACAGGGAATTCACTTCATGGTTAACGCATCTGTGCCTTTAGTCCTATAAAAAGGACATAGGCAAACAGTGTAGACCCTGATCAGACGCCGCATCATGTGGCGTCTGATCAGAGTCTACACTGTTTGCTGAAAGGAATTTCAATATAAAACAAAACGAAAATCAAACTTTAGGCCATGCACCCCTTAGATCAATCTGAACTATTTCAATATATAAACATGGAATAATTCACTGGGCGCAAATGGGTAAAGGGGTTCGGCTTTACCACTATCTCTCTTATAAGGCGATTGTGTTATAAACTTGAAATAATCGCCTCATCCATCAACAAGGAGCTCATTAGAAAATTGAAAAAGGTCATCAGTTTCGTGACGGATAAGCTGAGTCTTTAGAGAAAGCCTCTATGTAATTATATATCAGTAATTGAATCTACAAAATAAATCGTACTTTCGACTGCCTTGATAGATATCAATAGCTGTGAACGACAATTTGTCTTGAAGATATTTGATTATTTTGTCTTCTTATCGGACATGACAAATTGACTGTCAGGGTGCTCACAACTATTGTAAAGTTCCCGTGTCATGGCCACTAAGTCTTACACGTTAATGTCTTGAAGTCAGGTGTCAGCTGACCCCTTTACCCATAGCTTTATCTAGTTTTGAAGACTGGTATCCCTTAAAGCAGGTTGAAAGTAAAGCGGAATGCGCCTTAAGCGCATTCTGCTTCACTTTCATCCTGTTTCAAGGTGTCATCATCTAGGATAAAAATTCTGATGACGCATGCCCATAACTGTATAGAATAGCAGTATTTTGTTCAGTAGGGAATTAATTAAAGGCGTAAAACGGCGTATTTATGAGGTAATGGGTAACGTCAGAACGAAGGTAGTCAGAAGTCTCCTTTTCTACGGCAAATGGCCTGCTATAATGACCACTGAATGTAGAGTTATAAATAGTGTTTAAAACAGACGTGGTAGATGAAAGCTAGAGGAAAGTAATGCATAGAGATAATTTACTATGGTCATTATGTCGCTTTTAATTATATGCCGAATGCGGGCACATTTTATATGACAATTGCAAACAGTTTAAATCAATATGAAACGCCGAGAAACGGCGTTTCATCTATATCCAAACTGTTTGACACTCCAGTGATATTTTCTGAAAGCAAATTCATATTGGCCAATTTACAGAATAGATGCAGACGACGAGTTATGATAATAGTTTTTATAATTTTGTAAAATGTGCATGTTTTAGGTTTCTGTTGTAAACTGGTACAACTTTCTCAGACTAGAACAGAATAGAACATCAAATTCGTTTTTCTTGTTTGTATATTTTATCATGTATAGAAGTGAAGTATAAAAAAAATTGTCTGTAATTACACAAGGCTTAGACGGTGTACAAATATGCGATTTAAAAGTTCCAATTTAATTTCCTTAAGCTTAGTATATATCAACAATCAAATTACAATGACTTTATACAATAATATCCAATTTTTCTTTTACTTTTGATCTAGTTCTAAAATGTCCATTTGCCATCTAATTTTGAGTCTCTAAACCCATATCAGACAATATTTTTGAAGTAGCAACTGATCATGGGATTCACCGTAGGTAATCTCCGTGAATATACTTCTCTCAATATACGGCTTAACCCGTGCACGCATATTGAAAACTAGCATACCTTTATCAACTGTATTGTCTTCAACATACACACTTAAAAGATTATTCATTCCTTTTTATACGCCAGTCTTCAGACGGCACGTATTATATTATGTCGCTGTCCGTCCTGTCGTCCGTCCGTCCGTGAACTTTTGCTTGTTTGCTCTGTAATCCAAACAAGTGTATTCGAATCCTTTTGAAACTTGGTCAGCATGTATAAAACCAAAATATCTTGGTCAAGTTTGATAAGCAGCAATATTACCCTAGACACCCAAAAGTTATGCCCCTTTTTCGTAAAAATGGGCATTTTTATAGAAACGCGAAAGCCTGTCTATCTATCTCTTTAATTCCTTTCAGATTTGATATGGTGATACAATAAGTGACGGGATTAGACATACACTCAGTACAAAAAGAAACGCACATTGTGCTCAGGCTCAGATTAAGAGACTTTATTAAGATACTAAGACCATATCTCAATATCATTTTAATTCAACCACAAGTTTAGAAAAACATATTCTTAAAATTACTGTGCTGTATTTTAACCCTTTCACTCTTAATGACGTCAAAAGGCGCGTTTTCAAACAGTCTGGATCCTGATCAGACGCCGCGTGACGCGGCGTCTGATCAGGATCCAAACTGTTTGAGACTCGAATAGATATACTTTAAGTCATACTACTTTGAATCTTACTTTCAAACGATCTTGCAAACAACAAAGTTGAAGCAGACGACAATGAAACGGTGGTGGGATAAAAATCTCACGATTAATTTGGCAGCGAAAGCGTTAACTCAATCAATCAATCAATCTTTTATTGCATTAAACATCATACAGGATGCTTATAGCAAAGCAAAACGTTTATGAACAGTAGATACAAGTTATCGGCATTTTCAGAGGAACATTGGTGACATTATATAATAGAATGTAAAATGTATTCTTTATGTTTTGTCTGTTACTTTTGGATGCTAGCATTAGACAAGCAATTTTCATTCTGACCGGGGACTGAATTATTCAGTATCGGATCTGGATGAAACCCGCTTGTAAATTATACATTTGGTGGCTGAAGTGTTACAGGCATCCATAGATCTAGACAAGGGAGAGTATAAACTCAAGTTTCCAACTCCTTTCTCTGTGCTTGCACCAAACCTCATGGCGTGATCACTCCCTAGAATCGTCTCTTGGAGACGATTCTAACGAGTAATGTCACCACAGTATCCAGCGCATACACAAAGAGTTTCGTTTTTAACATACTCCTCTTGTCTAGAGCCATTCACGTGGTAAAAAGAACAGGTGTTAACCCCTTCACTGCTAGGATGTCATCTGCTTATAATGTGTTGTCTGCTTCTTAACATCTTAAAATATGATAATTGCGTGTATGAATAGCGATATGAATGTCGAACAGTCAACCAGCTAGGACAATGATCAGACGCCGATTTTCTCGGCGTCTGGGCACTATCCAAGCTGCCTGTAGTTTTTATTTCACCCGGGGTAAAGTAGTGAAGAGGTTAATATTATACACATGCTATACAATTTATACAGTGAGGTTGCACGGGATGATATATAACTATATTATATTTGAGATTATATATATCTATATTATTGTTGACTTCTCATGTTTGATGCGAAATAAACGTATTTAGCGATATTGGATATTACGCGTTTTGATGTTTCTGTAAACAGGTTTTGAAATTTTTGTATGGTAGGCCATTGGCAATAATATCGTTTGAAATATTTAGATCTTAGATCTCTGTATTTAGGATACACAAGCATGAAATGAAATTCGTTTTCTATAACATTCATATTACAGTTAAGGCATTTTCTGTCGCTCCTATCAATATCAGTGTATCGTCCAGTTTTTATCGCTAGGTGGTGTGAGGAGACTCTTAATTTTGTAAGTGCAATTCTAAATTTGTCTTCTTTAATAGAATCAAGGTATGTTTCAAAACTGAAGTGCCTGTTGCCTGTTCAAAACTGTAGTGCCTGTTGAAAACATCGCACCGATTTGTACAGGTTGTGATGATACTAATTCAATGATAAACCTCCCATTTTCAACATTGATAGCCCAAGACGGAACTACTGACTGTAATGAAAAGATTATTTCACAAATACGTTCCTTCTACATACAGATAATATTGTAATAAAAGTGTGCGTTTCTTTTTGCACTGAGTGTATACTACGGGGTTTTCACTTGATAATTTATTTTAAGCGTTATGTCCCCTTTTTCCCTTCGTAAACTCTTTAATGCTATAACATCCCCTTTTGTTCATATTACCTTGATACATGTAGAGTTTTAGTATGGCTACATTATAAGATGTTTTGACGGGCGTATCATGCTTCGGCTTGAGGTGATCTTGTTCTCCTTACATGTACTTACGAGTAATGCTTTAAACGACCATATTATGCAAGTGTATGACACCGTCTGTGTTTTACTTCATTACAAATTCGTGTTTTTGTGTGATCCGTTCACAATGAATCTTAATGCACAAGCATGGCAATGAAGAGTGTATTGCAATGCAAATTGAATGCAGAAAATTAAAGTTTTTCGGAGTTGTTGCTTTTTGATCTACTTAGTGACAAACAGTTTTGATCCTGATCAGGCGTCGTTTCAGGACGCTAAAGAGCTATCTATTTTTCTTTAGTTCTGCATTTCACTGTAACCTACTGATTTGCTTAACCACCGTCTATATAAACACATTGAGTGCCCAGCATTAACCCCTTAATTGCCACAACGCCATCGGTTTTGAACTCGTGTCTTCTGCATTAATTTTCCGGATTATTTTTGTTTACTTTTGACTTCCGAAATATTAAAATCGGTTACAGTTTAGTTTCTGGTCAGGCGTTGCGTTACGCGGTGTCTAATCATGATCCAAACTGTTTGCAAATAGTCATTGTACTCTGGGTAAGGTGATGAAGGGTTAAAATACAAAAGCTCCATGCTTTATGACATGGAGGTGAACCCGTTTTGTAGTATTACCTAGTATTACATTGATGCTGGCATATCGATCTCTGAAGACAATCACTATGAAAGAGCCCGGATGTCAATTGGCACTCGTTACATTGTCAGAGATGGTATGGGTAAATATTAGCAGTTTGTCACACACTCAGAATAGCCACAATAGGAAAAGTTTACCTTCCATCAAAATGGAATACAATGTAACAGTCGAGTCTCGCTGACTCGAGAGCTGGGTACAGTGGAGAATATGTTATTCTTTCCCGTTTAAACGCAAACGTACGCAAACGTACGCAAACGCAAAGCACTAAAACGTAGAAAAGAACAACTTTTGGACAATTCTGATACTGATGATTCTTGTTTATCTTGGTGGCAAACAGTTTGGAGCCTGATCAGACGCCGGCTTACCCGGCGTCTGATCTGGCTCCAAACTGTTTGCACTGCAAATAATAGTTTTAGCGTAAACGCGTTTATTGGGAAAGAATAACAGATTCTCCACTGTTACTCGAATACTTGTTTAGGTCGAATTTTTATGTATTTTTACAAATGAATCGCGACTAATCGTTCTGTCATCAATTGATCTTACTTGTATTTCGGAGCTTGTAAGTTAGATAAGTTAATGTTAAGTTTGAATTTTGTAACACGCATAAGTTTGGTTTAGAAGGGTTCGACTTAACTCTTTGAACCCTAGTCACGCATATATGCGTCATTTGCAAACAATGTACATATGAGGAGTACACTTGCCCTATGCAAACAGTGCAGACCCTGGTCAGAGGGCTCCATAAGGAGCCCTTTGATCAGGGTATACACTGTTTGTCATTTTGATATAATTTGTAAAAATCAACCCTAAAAAGTAAAAAACGGACTGGACTAAATTGAAAACTAGAATTGTCATTTTAGGTTTCAGGGAGGAAAGGGTTAACGGGGCTAAATGTATATTGTTTCTTGAATATCTATACAATATGACGTTTTCATACGTCTTTTTCGTTTTATTTTCGTTCCAGTATGTCGCAAAAGTTGAAAAAAGGTTTTAAAATAGTTCCATAGTCAGTTTAGATTTTATGCGCACGTGTGAGTGCCAGACCCATATATCCCGAAGTATGTAATATATTGGAGACCAGAAGGTCAACAGTAACAATGTGTCAGATTAATGATTATCTGTGAGTAAATGGGCACCACCATTGTTCTGAAAGACCGCCCATTATGGCCGACAAAACAAAGATGTAGGCGCTGATACTGCTAGAAAGTGTTTGCTACGTCAAACGTTCTGTACATAAGCCCTTTCCCTCTAGATGACGTCATAAAGCGCATTTGCAAACCTTTTTGATCCTGATCAGACGCCGCGTAACGCGGCGTCTGATCCGGATCAAAACTGTTTGCCACTTCTTTTGAAATAATGTCAGTTATATACATCCTTATATCTAACTTTGAAACAATATTGCAGACAATAATATCGAAGCAGACGAAAATATGGCGATGAAGGGGTAAACACCTCACGATAAATTTGATCATGAAATGGTTAAGTCTGAAAGAGTGTATATGTATTCTGAAACTGTGATGCGAGAATCAATTATTTTGGATCCTGGTCAGACGTCAGGTTTACCGGCGTCAAATCTGGAACCTAACATTTTACGTATGCAAACCGTGATCGGCCTAATGTTGTTAAATGATATTATTACACATAGAATGGATATTTGCTCAACTGTAGTCTGGACTTTTCCCAAAGTAGCGGCGATATGATGAAACAAATATGACAGGTGGGTGTATAAGTTGTTTGTTCTTTTAGTTAACCCATTTGCGCAAAGTGGATTCTTCCATGCTTATATATTGGATGGTCCATTTTATAGTAAGGGATGCCTGGTCTAAAACTATCGTTTTTCGTTTTGTTTTATATTGAAATTTCTATCGGCAAACAGTGTAGACTCAGATTCGACACCGAATAATGCAGCGTCTAATCAGAGTCTATACAGTTTGCATATGGTCCTTTTATATGACGTTAGGCACAAATATAAAAACCATAACCGTAACGCTGCTTCTGGTCAGAATCCTACTTTTCGAGATTTCGTCAATATTGAAGCAGGTGACAATATATCGCTGAGAGGGTAAAACTAACGATTAATTTGGCAATGAATCATCCACATAGCTGTGCCTAGACAATGCGTGATAATACGTAGATAATTGAGCCGTGCCATGACAAAACCTGCCTTATTACATTGCAAACAGTGTAGAGCATGACACGGCTCATATGTTTGTTGCATACAATCCGGCCTACCTACATGTATATGTCTGTCTGTATATGTCTGTTACACTCTATGATTCTGTCTGTTTCTCTGGCTCTATGTCTCTCTGTCAGCCCGTGTATCTGATTTGTGTTGTCTTTTTCTGTAAAACTAAGTTTTATGTGACTCTGTGTCTCTTCCATTTCTGTATGTCTGTATGTTTGTCTGTATTTATGTTTATGTCTGTCCTCTGTCTCAGTCTATTTTTATCTGTTTGTATTTGTACCTCCCTCCTTCTCTCTGTCTCTGTCTGTTAACCTCTTTCTCTTTCTCCGTCTCTTTTCCCCTCGGTTTCCCTGTCTCTCTCTCCATATATTTATGTCTCAGATACTATACAAGTATGTATTTCTCTCTGTCTGTTTTTCTATTTGTCTGTCCCTCTCTCTCTATTTGTCTCTTTACATGTCGGTATCTCTTGTTGTTTCTCTCTGTTTATCTTCCTCACGTTTCATTTTTTCTCTGTTTATCTGCCTGTCTGTTTGTCTTTCTCTTTATTGGTCTCCCTCTCTGTTTGTCACCCTTTCTCTCTCTACTTATCTATGTTCCTCTGTATCGGTCTCTACCTCTGTCTCTCTCTATCTGTCTCTATCTGTGACTCTCTCATTCTCTTTCTCTGCAGTTGTATCGCTTTCTCTGTGGTTCTGTCTCGACCTCTCTGTTTCTCCCGCATTCTCTCTTATTCTGGTATCTTTCTATTTTCATCTATATATCTCTCGTTCGTTTTCTCCCCCCCCCCCTTTATTTGTATATATGTTGCTTCCTGATCTATTAGTTACTTTTTAGCTCAGGGTGAGCTTTTGAAATCGTTGAATGTCCGTCGTCCGTCATCGTCGATCGTCGGCAACAATTTTAGTGTTTACTCTCTATCTAGTGGCCACACTCTTCATCCAATCTTTCTCAACCCTGCTCAGATTGTTTATTTCCATAAAAGTTTGGGCGAGTTTGATTATGGTTGAAATAGGACATATAGATCAAGAGTTATCTACCTTTGAATTGCTGAAATTGCGATCTTTAACAGTGTGTACACTCCAAAGGCTACAATTTTTATCCAATCTATCTCAAACTTGCTCAGATGTATATGACTATAAGAGTTCAGATGAGTTCGATTATGGTTGAAATCAGACAAATAGGTCAAGAGTTATCTGCCCTTGAAATGCTGAAAATGCCATATTTAACGATGTTTGCAAGCTTGGGGTCACAATTTTTATCCAGTCTTTTCAAACTTGCTCAGATTGTATATTTATCATAAGAGTTCGAATAAGTGCGATCATGGTTGAAATCGAGCTAACAGGTCAGGAGTCATCTGTCATTGAAAATGTCATATCTAACAGCGTGTACACTCTTGCATCTACAGTTTTCAATGGATTTTGATTATACTTGCACACAAAGTATATAACTATAAGTTCTCGAAGGAGTGTATACTTATTGTTGAAATCTATCTAATCATTGTGGCAATAGATATCTGCCCTTGATATACTTTGAAATGCTAGGAAAGGCTTCATTTCAGTATTGTTTAGGCTCTAATTATCCGCCCTTGACCTACTCTACTGTACTAGAATTGTGATGTTGTATTCCAAAATTGTTTACATGCTATACTACAAATTTGAATTGATTTAGATTAAAACGGATGAAACTCAAAGGTAAAGTTATCAGGCTTCATTACAACAGGTGAGCGATAGCATAGCCTTCAATGCCCTCTTGTGTATATGCTGCATTCATAATCAATTGATTCGAAATGAAACAGCATACAGTCGTTAGACTGACATCATTGCTTTAACAAATAAAATGGTCGAATCATTAGCATTAGACGCTTTACAGAAATTCGCCACAATTATATGATATCATATTTCCCTACGATGATATTGTTCTCATCACAATAAACATTGTCAATACAAGTGATTTAAATTTCTTCTAACGGGTAAAAAAGCATTTTCCTGGAGTTCCCTGGAAAATATATATTAATTGCACTTGTTTTCCAAGAAAGCATGATTATATATCATATTGTCACCACAACGTAGGCAAATTATACAGTGCAAAACACATATGTACACCGGCCACGCAAAAAATAGAATTTAACCTATTACCCCTTTGAGTATCTTTCTAGTTTTCAAGACAGGTTAGAACTTACAACAGGTTGAACCCTGATGAGATGCTGCGTTAATAGGAGTCTCCTCAGAGTCTGTACATTTTGCCATATAAATGTTATGCTGTATTGAAAAATGCTGCATTGTCTCGAGTAATGTATTTGTATCTAATCTGTTTGTCCGATTAATTAACTTGTAAATGCTAGAGTCTTTGTATAAATTGCGTCAATGAGATGTAGGGGGCCAGGAGAACATCATTTTATACAGTGGAGAATATGTTATTCTTTCCCAATAAACGCGTTTACGCTAAAACTATTATTTGCAGTGCAAACAGTTTGGAGCCAGATCAGACGCCGGATAACCCGGCGTCTGATCAGGCTCCAAACTGTTTGCCACCAAGATAAACAAGAATTATCAGAATTGTCCAAAAGTTGTTCTTTTCTACGTTTTAGTGCTTTGCGTTTGCGTGCGTTTGCGTACGTTTGCGTTTAACTCTTTCCTCCCTGAAACTTTAAATGGACAATTCCAGTTTCAATTTTAGTCCAGTCCATTTCTGACTTTTAAGGGTTGTTTTTGGCAATGTTTGGCATTATGACAAACAGTGAAGACCCTGATCAGAGGGCTCCTTAAGGAGCCCTCTGATCTGGGTCTTCACTGTTTTCATAGGACAAGTGTACAATTCACATGTACACTGTTTGAAAAGGACGCCTATATGCGGGACTAGGGTTCAAAGGGTTAAACGGGAAAGAATAACAGATTCTCCACTGTACCTACATGTATAATGAAAACTTCCCGCAAGCGCGTAGGGAGAGTTCCTTGATGATCCAGCCATTATGTTTTCTGTACACATGATTTAGGGTAAATGTCACGTATATGTGTTATATGTAAGACATCGGGCATTCAGTTATCCTTGGCAGTTTGCGGAAAATAAGTTGTTGTATTAAAATATTTTGTGTTAAAACAGGTCTAGAATCTTAACTTTATATAGCCTAGCCAAATATTGTCTCCACCACTAAAGAAAAAAGTTCTGCTTTATGAAGTCATGAATACGGACCATACAAAAAAGTTTCTATTTTCCAGCAGATGGTAGCTTAAAACATGCTTAATGTAAAGCCGAATGCGCCTTCAGTCGCACTCGGCTTTAATTTCAACCTGCTGCATGTAGCCACTTGTCTTTACAACTAGGAACGGGATATGGTTAACGCGCTGACTATTAAACATTGCAGTACAGTAGAACCTCTCTATTACGACCACTAAAATGAAGGCTAATTATCTGTATAAAAGACAGGTGACAGCTAAAAGCAATGTGAAAGTGAAACAGAAAGCTCCTGTAACAGCTTTCTGTTTCACTTTCACATTGCTTTAAGCAGTCACCTGTCTCAAACGACTAATATTTGACACAATTTAGTGGTCGTAATAGAGAGGTTCTACTGTATTTGCAAAATGAAACTCAGGGAAAAAATTGATCGTGATCAGGCGACATCTATTCTTGGTCCACAAACAGTTTGCAAAAATCTGTTCGCACTTAAAGGATTAAATTACATTTTAAATCGGCGCCCAGCAACGATTTCTTTTGAAAGCCATTAAAACACAAATTATGTTTTATTCGAAACTAATCGAGATTTAATCTGATTTTTTAAGATTTCGTCTGCTGACATGTTTGCAATAAACATTTGTTTCAGCTCTTGGCGGGCTTGACATTTTTTATCACCGATTTTTTTTACTGCAGCGTTCAAAGTTTATTCAAATTTACAACTGTCTAATGAAATTAAGTCAATGGGTTAAACAATTTGGAACCAGATGAGATACCGAGTTACTCGGTGTCTCATCTGGTTCCAAACTGTTATAATTGTTTTTCACAATGTCGCCCATATCTTCTTAAATGTTAATTGTTAAACCTCGGGCAATGATTCCATTAAATTAACACTTGTTAAACGACGGATGCATTTTGTGCAAAAAAGGAAATAAAGTCAAGCTTGTTGTAGTCGGCCCTTCAAAGAAACTGTACAGAAACCTTCAGATCAGAATCATTCTATACAGTGGAGAATCTGTTATTCTTTCCCGTTTAAACGCAAACGTACGCAAACGCAAAGCACTAAAACGTAGAAAAGAACAACTTTTGGACACTTCTGATAATTCTTGTTTATCTTGGTGGCAAATAGTTTGGAGCCTGATCAGACGCCGGGTTACCCGGCGTCTGATCTGGCTCCAAACTGTTTGCACTGCAAATAATAGTTTTAGCGAAAACGCGTTTATTGGGAAAGAATTACAGATTCTCCACTGTAAAACAAGCTTCTGAACTACATGTACCTACCATATCAATTAAAAAATAGCTTACAGTGAAGAAGACGTTAAATTGTCCCAATAAATGCGCTTATATTAACCATTTCTTCTCCGCTGTAATAGTGTTTGAATGTAATTTGTTAAATACCAACACATACATGAGCCGTACCATGGTAAACCAACATTTTTGTACTGCAACCTTGTACAGACCAGACATCGTTGCCATCCCAGGATGTGTATGTGTGTTTGTTCTACACTGCCAAATACCGTATATAATATAGCTAAATAAAATGATTTAGATGCATATGAGTTTCAAACAGTGTAGATCAAGCCCAGCCTCCGCGTCTAAGACGCGGTGGCTGGCCTTGTTCTACACCGTTTGCAATGCAATAAGTCAGATTTCCTCATGACACGGTTTATACATTTGTATTGCATATAATGGATACATGTATGTTACGGTGGCTGTAAAATATTTCAAGCATTCTTATAGTAGATGTTTCGTATCACAACCCCCGAGATGTATCTCAATTGCCCTCTGGGAGAGCCGCTATGGCAATAAAGGGGTTCCAGAGTCTCCAGGCGAGCTCATTATCAATTCTTCCCTCTGAAATAAAGTGAAAATACTATTTAGACTATAACCTACATTTTTAACCAATCAAACTGCATTTTGCACCCCATTAAGTACGGCATTAAGAATGTTGTTGTTTTTGAGGTCGCATGGTTTTCTGCGCGATGTAGATAGCTCCGCCTCGTAGTAACTAGTTGTAAACACTGCCATATTTGGCGAATTCACAACCAGAAGAAGCGAGGTTTGTGTACTAGAAACTTTGGAATGGGCCAATCAAAATATAGTTTATATTCTAAGTTAGTTAGAACAAATTAAGTGAAATCTTAATGGCTAAGAAGGGTCAAGCTCGCTGACACTTCGCGTTGACCTTCTTAACCATTAAGATTTCACTGCGTGTATGCCAATACAATATCAACTTCCGTTATAACAACTAGTTAAATGAGGTTCACTTCCGGTTTAGTTAAGACATGCTGCTGCTTAACCCTTTCCGCCATAAGAGCCTTTTAGGGCACTTAATTTATTCCTCTACTGAAGAAAAAACTTTAAATTATACAGTCATAAAAATGTACCATATCAAATATTTTCTATCTGCAAGTAGACGGTAGTTTAAAGCAGACTTAAGGTAAAGCGGCTTTACTTTTAACCTTCTTTAAGTGGCCACCTGTCTTCAAAACTAGAAACAGGTCATTGAGTGAAGGGTTCAAGCAGAATTGAAGTAGACGCTCTTTGCTATATTTCAATTGTGCTTTAAGCCGAGTATGACCTCTCTGTAACTTTCCATTGCTTACCGTTTGGAGCCTGATAAATCCAAACTGTCTGGGTGAATACCCAACCTTAAGCAGTGTATTATGAACTTTCTCAATAACAATCCACGCAGTTTACTGATTGCCCATTTGATTATAACAATGCGTTACACTTTTCAAAAGAGAGTCATTTTCAATATTTTTTTCTGCATTGTGTTTGTATTTAGTTTCGCTTCTTCACTGTAACAATGATGGTTTTTTTTGGACAGTTGAACTTCAATTTCTTGAACTCGGTTAGGTCGAACATACCCGTATCTCTAACTTAAAACATGGCTGACCCACGTTTTAACTTTGAAATACGGGTATGTTTGACTTAACCGAGCATGAAATAATGCAAATCGTGTGTCGACAAATCGGATAGTTCAAATTAAGCGAGTTCGAGATATCGAAGTTTGACTGTAGTTGTTGAACCAGACCGGTATTTGAAGATTGTTTGTAATATTTAGTTACTAGAAATTGAACTTACAAAGTAAATATTATTGTCACGCGGGCTTGTGAAAATTGATTGCCCGTACCTTGAATATATAGTGTAAATTTGTTTGTGGGGATATAAGATTACTTTTCGGACCGTTCTCTTTCGTGACAAATTGGCTGCCAAGTCACTCTTAGCGTTTGTGATAAATTGTCAAAGAATTTCATTAGCTGTTTTCAAGCCCACGCAATGGTTAATATCGCTAATGACAGCCGGTGACGAGCACAAATTCGGACCCAATTTCACAATCTTCATCTCTAAGTAATCTTTCCTTACACACACTAAAACATCCCTACAATAAGTTGTCAAAAGTTTCCATCGCTATCGTATCAGTGAAATAAGTATTTAAAGCTTTAGAGTGACTGAATACCGGGTGGTGTATTTTTGGGAGAGAAATTCTCAAATGAATGCACATATGTGGCATTATCGTGCATATGTCATTAAAATTGATGTGTATAAAAATCCTCCTCCAGAAAGCTATTGAATGACGTAGTTTTGAAAACGAAACTAAATGTCAAATGATCATTTGTAGTCCATAAGAATAATTTTAGATTAAACATTAATTCAAGTGTTGACTATTGTAACAGAGAAGTCTTTTCACAACACATTGATGTTGTTTTTCTTTATTTTACTTTGATAGGTTGTATCCATCATTAGATAAAAACACCTAATGTAACAATACTTATGACGTACCGTTTTCCTAATATCTGAGGAAAAGGTGAAAGTAAGAACGTTCGGATTTCTGTGTCAGTTGTTGTATATCTGATTATAAATAATATTTAGTTCGAACGTATTCAGCATTGAATTTATTGAACCCGTTGGATAAAATGATATGTTGCTCGCCAAGGCTCGCAACATATTATTTTATCCAACTTGCTCAATAGATTCACTACTGAAAACACACTCAAAAAGTTTAAAGCCATATTTTGTCCCGATTAAGACCTGAACATCACATTACATAGTAGTTATTAAATCAAAAGTAAATACTCGCCGTGAAAGATAAAATTATACATGAATAGACAAACAATTCGATCATGTACAGTGGAGAATCTGTTATTCTTTCCCAATAAACGCGTTTACGCTAAAACTATTATTTGCAGTGCAAACAGTTTGGAGCCAGATCAGACGCCGGATAACCCGGCGTCTGATCAGGCTCCAAACTGTTTGCCACCAAGATAAACAAGAATTATCAGAATTGTCCAAAAGTTGTTCTTTTCTACGTTTTAGTGTTTTGCGTTTGCGTACGTTTGCGTTTAAACGGGAAAGAATAACAGATTCTCCACTGTACTGGTTGTGTTGGAATGACACCAAGGCTTCTTTACATGATACGATTTAGAAACATACATGTATATAATTCACTCTTTACTTCATAGTTGCGCCTTTTAACGCCTTTAAGTTATTCCCACACTAAAGAAAACAGCTCCACTTTATACGGTCGTGAATATTCACCGTGAGACTTATTTTCATATGCAAATCAAAAGTTAAGAAATGATTCTCAGAAAAACGTCGAACAAATTTTAGCTATTTTATTATATTCATAAAATGTTTGTTTTAGTTTGATATCACGTATATCCTTGCTGTAGCACTGTGTCAAGTAACCTAGGGGTCAACGTCATTTTACACAAAGTCACATTTGCAAAATATTAACTTTTACCCATTTCATACAATGAAACTTAAAGTACATAAATGTACTGGTCGTTATAAGGTAAAACAAATGAAACAATAAATAATGAAACAATATCAGGGTTGCTATGGAAACATGTATAACTCAACTACACTGTCTTCATAGTCTGAGCACAACTTGGGTCATGTCTGACAAAGTACAATGTCATTTATCGGTCAATTAGACTGAATTAAACATTAGTCATAACTTAGAACTTTATGTGATAAGATCATATTTGGCATATGAGCCGTGTCATGACAAAACCAGCCTTATTGCATTGCAACATTGTACATAACATGCAGTTTATAATCCCACACTATGTGTCTGAGTTTGGTCTACACTGCTAACTGCTTATATAATACAGCTACATAAAAGGCTTTACATGCATGTGAGTGTCATACAGTGGAGAATCTGTTATTCTTTCCCGTTTAAACGCAAACGTACGCAAACGCAAAGCACTAAAACGTAGAAAAGAACAACTTTTGGACAATTCTGATAATTCTTGTTTACCTTGGTGGCAAACAGTTTGGAGCCTGATCAGACGCCGGGTTACCCGGCGTCTGATCTGGCTCCAAACTGTTTGCACTGCAAATAATATTTTTAGCGTAAACGCGTTTATTGGGAAAGAATAACAGATTCTCCACTGTACGTGTAGATCAAGAACAGCCGCCGCGTCTTTTGACACAGTGAATGGCCTTGATCTTCAATGTTTGTAATGCAATAAGGCAGGTTTTCTCATGGCAAGGCTCATAAATGTATGTACTACACTCATTTACCTCATTATATGTTGGGTCACCATGGTCAGGTTCAAAATACAACGGTAGAGACAAAAGCTAAAGTGAGAAATATTAGGAACCATTTAGTATGGACTGCCATTTTAACATATACAAATGTACACGCATTCGAATATTTGAAGACATATTCATATAAAAATTTATATATTAGTTAAAACAGCGTTCCATACTTTAGCATCGTATGTTTTTGAGATTCAAATCTGTTTTGAACTAAATGTATACACATTCTGTGGGAAAGTAGATTCTGTATAACTTCTTAGTTTGTTTGACTTTTTAAAGATGCACTTCCTGTGTCTCCATTTCTGCAACGAATAGCATAAACCAGTCACTTTACGGTAATAATCGGACCTTTAGTGGTAACAGTGGGGAAAACGTTATTCTTTCCCGTTTAAACGCAAACGAAACGCAAACGCAGTGTATTAAAATGAGTAAAATGCCAAATTTTTGACAATTTTGAAGACAAATTTTAAACTGAGTGACAAACAGTTTGGAGCCTGATCAGACGCCGGGTTACCCGGCGTCTGATATGGCTCCAAACTGTTCGAAATGGAAATAATAGTTTTAGCGTAAACGCGTGAAGTGGGAAATAATAACGTTTTCTCCACTGCACTGGCCCTTCTATGGCTATATTGGCTCTAGAGCTACAATCGGACCAATAACCTCTAAAGGCTCTCTTATTTCCGTGTAGTATCTGTATAGTAGCGTATATGCATTGTTGATGTGATACAGTGGAGAATCTGTTATTCTTTCCCAATAAACGCGTTTACGCTAAAACCTCTAAATGCCCTCTTATTTCCGTGTAGTATCTGTATAGTAGCGTATATGCATTGTTGATGTGATACAGTGGAGAATCTGTTATTCTTTCCCAATAAACGCGTTTACGCTAAAACTATTATTTGCAGTGCAAACATTTTGGAGCCAGATCAGACGCCGGGTAACCCGGCGTCTGATCAGGCTCCAAACTGTTTGCCACCAAGATATACATGAATTATCAGAATTGTCAAAAAGTTGTACTTTTCGACGTTTTAGTGTTTTGCGTTTGCGTATACGTTTGCGTTTAAACGGGAAAGAATAACAAATTCTCCACTGTAGTACCGTATATGCATTGTTGATGTGATATATTCTGACAACAATCACTCATAACAACCATTTAACTTCGTCAATAATTAGATTTTTAAGGAGGCTACAGAAAGTTGATAGAGGGTCTACCAAATGGCATTCTTTATCGGTAGAAAATGTAATTACGTTGGCTTTGTATATGTTATTGCATCTGAAATTTAGAGAAGGGTTGTTCGTATTGTGCCTTCGTTAGCCGACGTGATTGTACGTAGAAACGATACCGTAACCATGGCTTTTACAGTGAAAAAGATTTTATCCTTAACCGTTTTACCAATTACCCATAGATGTGCCTTCTTTCGCCTTTAATATATACCTCAACTGCAGAAAATAGATCCACTTTATATAGTCATGAATAAGCACTATGAAAATAGTTTCTATATCCCTGTAGGTGATAGCTTAGTGCAGACTGGAAGTAAATCAGAATGCGCCTTAAGGCACATTCTGCTTTACTTTCATCTTGATTTAAGTAGGCACCTGTCTTAAAATTTAAGAACTAGAAAAAAAGTTATGTGGCAATGGGTCAAACAAAACTAGCCGCAAATGCAACGTAGAAAGAATGTAGAAGATGGTATCTCTTTGGAAAATTCTGAATTAAATTTTGGTTGCAAACAGTTTGTAGCCTGATCACAACTATTATCTCCGACATATCACTGCAAATAGTATATCACCTGACCAAATATTGCAAATGACAAATAGGGAAGATCTATATCAAACTCTGTATTTGCAAATTTAATATTTATCTACTTGTATGTTAATTATTTCTTTTCTTTTTAGATTTCCAGACAATGGGAATACTTAAAGCCAGAATACCGCCCAAATTTATGTTTAAATCGCGCAATTTCTTATATAAGAACATTTTCTATGTATTAAAACTAAGCGAAATCCGTTGTCAGGTGCCTGAAATATGCCCCCCTTTCTTTAAGAACCATACATAAATGTGCCGATTTCTTATCGAAATGGTTGGAAAAATAAGCCTTTTGTTTACATAACAAATCTTCGTGTCGGCTTCCGATAATTTCCGCAAGGTCGAATAAGAGTCACGAGATCGATCCGATTTTCCTGACTTGTCTGGATTATTTTTAGAACAGAATAGTTCGTAACCATTAAGGTAACAGTGGAGAAAACGTTATTCTGTCCCGTTTAAACGCAAACGAAATGCAAACGCATCGCAATAATACGCATAAATGGACAACCTTTAGACAATTGTGACCATTCATGTTAGTCTGAGCGGCAAACAGTTTGGTGCCTGGGTCAGACGCCGGGTTACCCGGCGTCTGATCTGCTCCAAACTGTTTGCAATTGAAATCATGGTTTTAGCGTTAACGCGTTTATTGGGAAAGAATAACATTGTCTCCATTGTAAGCAAGGTAACATCGACTATATCATCGTACACTTTCCTATTTGAGATAAGTATGGTTCCCGTGCAGCTGATACTTTTAATCTGATATTTTATTCTTTCCCAATAAACGCATTTGTATACAAAACTATTATTTCCATCGCAAACAGATTGGAGCTAGGTCAGACGCCGGGTTACCCGGCGTTTGATCAGGCTCCAATCTATTTGCTACTCAGATTAAAAAATAATAATTAAAAATTCTAAAATTAAATTTCCACAGTTTTGTGTATTGCGTTTGCGTTTAAACGGGAAAGAAACATGTATTCTCTACTGTATACTGCGCACAATAAATACAGCTATCAATGTTTTTTGCTGGATGTAGGGAATACTAATCCCTTTTAAAGTTTTAGAATGTTCCAATCTAAAAATAACTCTAAAAAGAAAACACTAATAATGAGCTATGAAAACATGTTTACTGGGCGCAAGCCGAACGAACTCGGAAAATCTCCGTCGTTGATCGGATGTCAACAAACCGATTTAAGGGTCGACTTTTTTCCACCAAATTCATGTGTTTAACAGATGTATTGCCTCCATAATCATCGCGGATTGCTTCTTTTTATATGTTTAGATTATGTATGTGCCTGAATTTTCAGGTTTAAAAAATGCGCTATTTTGGCTTACTTACTGCCTTTAAAAATAATCTTTATTTCTGCATTAAAGCCCTATTGTATTACTACTCATTAGCATCGTCTCGAGACAATTCTAATGAGTAGTACCACTATACGGTTCGGTGCTGAATTGAGGAAAATATGGTGGATTTGTTAAAATTACTCCCGCTTATATGTTGCCCTATTTTGTGTTTTCGAATGTTCGTTCTACTAATTTGTAAATGACAAATACTAATAGTACATGTACACGTGTGTGTATATATGCATAGACATGTATATCCACAATGGTACGGTTTATATTTTCTAAAGCTATACGTTCTGCACTATGGTAATCTTTGACATTAACTATGCACAATCTTCTGAAGAAGCAAAGGCTTCTGATCGTACAACTGGAAAACTAGCGACAAATCGTCGGATTGTACAAGTAATCTTGTATAAAGCGATTTCTCAAATGACAATCCATGAACAGTGTGTGTAATACATGTACTACAGGAGATTTTGTATATATAGGATATGTCATGAGTCGGTGTTTAAGACAAACTGATCTCAACCGAGTCTAGAATTGAAATGTTATTAAGCGAGCCTTGGCCAAGGCTCGCTTAATAAATTTTCTATTCTAGACGAGTTTGAAATCAACTTGTCTTAAATATCGACGAGTGATATATTCTTTTTCTCACATAACCAACGATTTAAGCAATTTTTTAAGCAATGTGCATTTTTTGGAACCCCGGTGACGTCAAAACGCCATTATAAATGGTGACGTTATAGTGACGTCATCAAAGTGATCTTACACATGTTGGAGATAAGGATATTCTTCATCGCTGTTCGCTATATAAAACAAGGGTAGTTATGTGAGAATATTGTATTCCCTTTTCTGCTCTCTCTATCCAGCGTACAATGGTTATTTGCAAACAGTTTGCAAACGTCATAAGGCGTCTGTTCAGGATCCAAACTGTTTGACACTAATTACAATATTACTTTAGTATAACATTATTAAAGTTTTCTCTTTTATATATCGGTCTCTACTGGACTTTACCAAAGATCACAATTTTCAAATACAGGTCACATGTTAGCTCTCTTATTCAAATAATACTGGCGAAAATGTAGTCATACACATTATTGTATATTTACGTATTTTACCGCCTTTAATATATTGCTCCACTGAAGAAAATATAGGTGATACAGTCAGGAAAATGCATCTTAAGAAATATTTTCTATTTACTAGCATATGGTTGCTTAAAGAAGGCTGAAAGTAAAGCCTTAAGGCACATTCTGCTTTACTTTCAACCTACTTTAAGTGGTCACCTGTCTTGAAAACCAGAAATAAGCTATTGGATAAAGGGTAAACAATACATGTACATGTACTAAAGTCGTGTTTTATGTAAATAGTCACTCGGTTTGTATAACCATATACAGTCGAACTTCGATATCTCCAATCCGCTTAACTCGAACTAACCGGTATTTCGAAAAATGAAATGCCTTATTTCAAGATAGGCTTAGGTGAACATACCCGTGTTTCAAAATTAAAACGCGGCTTAGCCGCGTTTTAACTTTGAAATACGGGTATGTTCGATTTAACCGAGTTCGAGATATCAAAGTTCAACTGTATTAAAAGGAATAGCTATTGAAGTATTGATTCCTGGAGACAATTGCTGTGGAAACCACCGGATGTTAATTGGCACTCTGTACGTTGTCGGAGATGGCTTTGGCAAACAAAAACGGTTTGTCGCACATTCAGACCAGATACAATACTATAAAATGGAAACGTTTACTTACCATTCTTCGAGCACAAGATTCCTTCCTTACAAAACCCCTAGCAACCTCTATACTGTTGCAATTGCCCAGGATTTTTAAAATATTGCCTTCAACGCATTTGAAATTCAAACTTATTATTTTACGGTGATGCTTCTTGATTATGTGGTTATATTGAATTATTTCAAACATGTGTTGACGTCGTCTATAGAAGGATAAGGGTTTGGATTGTTCGGTAAAGTAATGAACGTATGTGAGAAAAGTGTCACAACCATTGTTCTGAATCAAAGCCTTTTAGAGATAACAGAAAGGAGCTGTTGACTGTTAGCTTGCTACACATGACTTGATTGGGTTATGTCAATACATATAATATATACATATATTATAGTCCAGCATATAGACAAGATAAAAACTGTGGGTGGTTTCGTCTTTAGGATTCTGTTGTTAAATTGTTACAAACTGTATCAAAAGGTGTAGTAAGAATAGTCAAAACAAATCATTTTGAAACAGTTATAATAGAAAAAGTGTTTTTGCAAAATGGTCTATATGTATGTGAACAAGTATAAGTATGAGCACTCTAAATTCTGTGCCTATGACAGAATATGTTTTAAGCAAACTGAAAGTTAAGCAGAAAGCTCATATTATAAGTATCCGTCTTTAGTTCATCAACTACATGTAGTTCTTTAATTGGTCTATAAAAACGGAACATTACTGTGTTTTACAGATACGAATAACCATTTGTGCATTTTAATAATTTAGGAATAACATTAATAATTTGTTTTAAATGTGTCTATTTGGACTGTTTGGGAATAAAATATTAGGGGGTTTCCTCTTGAAGACAGACAAAAGAGTTAACCCATTACCCCATAAATACGCCTTTTTACGCCTCTTATTTATCCCTTCACTGAAGAAAATAATTATAATTCATACAGTCATGATTATATATCGTAAGAAATACTTTCTATATTCTAGCAGATAATAGCTTAAAGCATGCTGAAAGTAAAGCAGAATGTGCCTGGGAGATAATGGGTTAACTGAGTTCGTGCAATAGTGCAGGTAAATAAACGCTCGTGCACAACTAGCCTATTTCCGTTTACGATAATTAATTTCCGACACATGGGATAGACGCGTTTGTTTTTGGTTCCAAACTTTATGGTGCTGGATTCTATAACTTCACAATCGCTTGTCACGTTGCTTCATGTTGTTATATGTATCAGTTCGACAAGAAATAATTCCAGTGAAGTGACTTTAGTGAGATTTCATTATCGTTATTACATACATGTATATTGTACAGTAATGTCTATTGTATGGTTAATTCATACATAGTCCTTTGCTTTAATATATGTATACAGTACAATATATAACACTTTTTTTTTTTATCTCAAATCTTATATAAGGTAAAGATTGTTCTTTATGTTTTGTATCATATCCTATAAGGTCGCTTATTGTTTTATTTCTTTGAAACATTTCACCTTACCGAGTGTGTATTAAATACACTGTTTTATTCCAAATGTGTTTTGGTCGTATGGTTGATATAGTCTGTATATATCTTAGAATATTTTAAAGATTTGATTTGATATAAGTGTTACGGCACCGCGGCACATAAAATGACCAAATGGTGCCGAGAAACTATTATGTATACGCAAACATAAAATTACATGCAGAAGCTTCTATACGCACCATCCAAAACACGTTCACCCGGAATCATTTCAGGAAGAAAATGTTGGCTTAATCTCATTTGCATGTAGTCTTTGGAATTTAATTTCAAATGTACAATGGGTTTGTTTGTTTGGGATAATTACACTATTGGCATATAGCCTCGTGTAAGTCGTATATGAATCACATGGATTTATAAAAATTCAAATGTATGATACATGTATAATTATATATTTCATATTGAAATCATGATAAGACTCTAATAAAGAATTTTTTTTCAGTGAACGACATCCACGTATGAAACCTACAGTGGATAATACGTTATTCTTTCCCGTTTAAACGAAACGAAACGCAAACGCAAAACACTAAAACGAAGAAAAGTGCAACTTTTGGACCATTCTGATAATTCGTTGTTTATCTTGGTGACAAACAGTTTGGAGCCTGATCAGACGCCGGGTTACCCGGCGTCTGATCTGGCTCCAAACTGTTTGCAATAGAAATAATAGTTTTAGCTTAAACGCGTTTATTGGAAAAGAATAGCGTTTTCTCCACTGCTAGCAGTTAAGGGCAAATAGAAAAGACAAACAATCAGTTTTGCAACATACAGAGAGAAATGTGATAATAACCCACATACTTAATAGTCGAATCAATAAAAATGGCAATTTTCAATGATTACCGCTAAAATACATGTATCTTTATTGATACCAGCACTGCTTCCGTAATAAGTCAATCCTCTTCTGCTAAAGATTAATGAAAAAGATATAGGGACGCAGGGCCCCAGATAAGAAGGGGTAAACTGAACAAATGAAATATTTTCTCACTTATTCCAACATCAAATCCTATGGTGTTACTACTCATTAGAATCGTAAAGATTTTAGTTTTTGAAATACATGTACCCCCTTTATCTGGAGCTCTGGGGACGATAACTTAGCAAAGAAGATTGTGTTAACTCCATTTGTTTTACAAACATAAATATGTGTTGATGTTGTAGCCAACGCTTTTATAATTCTATTATTTTATCACTTTGTATGGGATGATAAACTGTAAAACACTATCCATCCATCAGTCAATCGTTTCATATTTATCAAAATAAGACTGTGGATTACTTTAATCCTTTTATCGTCAGTTTGTCTCTTCTTTTTGCTATAACCCGTAATATACACACAGTCTGTTTTAATATTGTGATCTACCCGAAAGTTTCAAAGCTGAAATTTAGGTAAAGATCTGACGACATGTCGAAATTATTGTGAAACAGGTTTTATCCTTGTCAGAGTTAAAACAGTCAGAATCAAAATAGTCAGATTCAAAATTGCTAGCAAAATCAACTGATATCGCCTTTGGCGTGGATAGGGTAATTCCTTGCACTACGAGTATCAGAATTTTCGTGATAGTTTTACCCCTTCACCGTTTTATTGTCGTCTGCTTCAATTTTGTTGTCTGCAATGTCGTCGGCGTCTGATCAGGATCCAAACTGTTTGCAAACACGCTTTTAAGCGTCATTGAGAGTGAAAGGGTTCAAATGTTTATGTAAATCTAACAAGTCATTTTGCATGTAACCTTAACATTCTGGCATGTTCGAAACGATTATTCTATCGCATTTCAACGCGACGAAACGCGCACACATTGCAACGCAATGTAATATACATGATGATATGTAATATAGTTTCTTCCACCATTTGAACCCTAATGAAGCTTATAAGAAACAATGAACCTGTTAATAGCACACTTGCCCTATGATCGGTGTCTGAATTGTTGTCAATTGTTGTACATTGACAAAACATTACCATAAATAGTCAAATATGGACTAGAACTAAGCTAGAAGCTGGAGCTGTCCATTTGAAGTTTCAGGAAAGAAAGAGATACATGTACAGTGGAGAATCTGTTATTCTGTCCCAATAAACGCATGCAAACAATTTGGAGCCAGATCAGACGCCGGGTTACCCGGCGTCTGATCAGGCTCCAAACTGTTTGCCACCAAGATAAACAAGAATTATCAGAATTGTCCAAAAGTTGTTCTTTTCTACGTTTTAGTGCTTTGCGTTTGCGTACGTTTGCGTTTAAACGGGAAAGAATAACAGATTCTCCACTGTATCCCATCTGTGCCTAGCGTACTATAACTGGGGCATAGGCATTAGACAAAAAGTATATATACTCTGATCAGACAATGCATAATTGCGGCGTCTGATCAGTCTACACTTGTTTGTTGATAGGAATTTCAATTTAAAATGAAAATTTAGACCACGCACCCCTTCCATAAAAAATGGACTAATCCAATATATAAGCATTGAAGAATCCAGTTTCCATAAATGGGTTGATTGTGACAGTGTTGTTAACTCTGAGTTACTAAGCGCCTTACATGTATCTGGTACAGTGGAGAAAACGTCATTCTTTCCCAATAAACACGTTTACGCTAAAACTATTATACCGATTGCAAACAGTTTGGAGCCAGATCAGACGCCGGGTAACCCGGCGTCTGATCAGGTTCTAAACTGTTTGACACTCAAATTTAAAAAAAATATCAGAATTATCGACAAGTTGTCATTAGCTCGCCTGTACGTAGTACATGACGAGCTATTGCAATACCCCCGGTGTAGTCGTCGTCGTCGTCGTCGTCGTCGTCGTTGTCGTCGTCGTTGTCGTCGTTGTCGTCGGCGTAGTCGTGAACGGCGTAAACAATTTTAAGAAAATGTCTATAACTTCTATGTCCCTTGAGGTATTGCTTTCATAGTTGGTATGTGTGTGTATATGGACAAGACCTTTCCATGCACAGAAATTGTTTGACCCCTGTGACCTTGACCTTGAACTTAGGGCCTGCGTTTAGGTTTCGAAATCTGCGTTTAGGTTTCGAAAAATGCCTTTAAACTTCTATGTCCCTTAAGGTATTGCTTCCATAGTTGGTATGTGTGTGTATATGGACAAGACCTTTCCATGCACAGAAAATGTTTGACCCCTGTGACCTTGACCTTGAACTTAGGGCCTGCGTTTAGGTTTCGAAATCTGTGTTTAGGTTTCGAAAAATGCCTTTAACTTCTATATCAATTAAGGTATTGCTTCCATAGTCGGTATGTGTGTGTATATAGACAAGACCTTTCCATGCTCAGAAAAATTTAGACCCCTGTGACCTTGACCTTGAACTTAGGGCCTGCGTTTAGGTTTCGAAATCTGCGTTTAGGTGTAGAAAAATGCCTTTAACTTCTATGTCCCTTGAGGTATTGCTTCAATAGTTGGTATGTGTGTGTATATGGACAAGACCTTTCCATGCACAGAAAAGTTTTGACCCCTGTTACCTTGACCTTGAACTTAGGGCCTGCGTTTAGGTTTCGAAATCTGTGTTTAAGTTTCGAAAAATGCCTTTAACTTCTATGTCCCTTGAGGTATTGCTTTCATAGTTGGTATGTATGTGTATATGGGCAAGACCTTTACATGCAAAGAAATATTTAGACCCGTGTGACCTTGACCTTGAACTTAGGGCCTGTGTTTAGGTTTTGAAATCTGTGCTTAGGTTTAGAAAAATGCCATTTACTTCTATGTCCTTTGAGGTATTGCTTTCATAGTTGGTATGTATGTGTATATGGAAAAGACCTTTACATGCACAGAAAAATGTTGACCCCTGTACCTTGACCTTGAACTTATGGCCTGTGTTTAGGTTTCGAAATCTGCGTTTAGGTTTTGAAAAATGCCTTTAACTTCTATATCCCTTAAGGTATTGCTTCCATAGTCGGTATGTGTGTGTATGTAGACAAGACCTTTCCAAGCTCAGAATAATTTGACCCCTGTGACCTTGACCTTGAACTAAGGGCCTGCGTTTAGGTTTCGAAATCTGCGTTTAGGTTTCGAAAAATGCCTTTAACTTCTATGTCCCTTGAGGTCTTGCTTCCATAGTTGGTATGTGTGTGTATATGGACAAGACCTTTCCATGCTCAGAAAAATTTAGACTCCTGTGACCTTGACCTTGAACTTAGGGCCTGCGTTTAGGTTTCGAAATCTGCGTTTAGGTTTCGAAAAATGCCTTTAACTTCTATGTCCCTTGAGGTATTGCTTTCATAGTTGGTATGTATGTGTATGTGGGCAAGACTTTTACCTTCAAAGAAAAATTTAGACCCGTTTGACCTTGAACTTAGGGCCTGTGTTTCGAAATCTGTGTTTAGGTGTAGAAAAATGCCTTTAACTTCTATGTCCCTTGAGTTATTGATTTCATAGTTGGTATGTATGTGTATATGGACATGACCTTTCGATGCACAGAAACATTTAGACCTGTGTGACCTTGACCTTGAACTTAGGGCCCATGTTTAGATCCGAAATCTGTGTTTTGGTTTCTCAAAAGTTTTATTACTCCTATGTCCATTGAAATATTCCTTTCATATTCAGTTTGCATGTGTATATGGACAAGATCTTTCCTTGCATGCAAAATGTTTGAGCCCTCTGACCTTGACCTTGAACTTAGGACCCGCGTTTAGGTTTCAAAGTCTGCGTTTAGGTTTCTCAAAATTTCTTTAACTCATATATCCACTGAGATATTTCTTTCATGTTTGGCATGCATGTGTATATGGACACGACCTTTCCATGCATGCAAAAAAATTAGCCCAGTGTCCTTGACCTTGAACTAAGGTCGCGAAAGGTTTTAGGTTTCGAAATCTGCGTTTAGGTTTCAAAAATGCTTATAATTCCTATGTCCCTTAAGGTGTTATTTTCATATTTGATTTGCCAGTGTATATGGACAAGACCTTTCCATGCAGGCAAAAAGGTTGACCTCTGTGACCTTGAGTGTGCTTTTAAGTTTCTAAAGGTGCCGGTGGCGAGCTTTGTTGTCTCTCTGACAACTCTTGTGGTAAATGCGTTTGCGTTTAAACGGGAAAGAATAACGTTTTCTCCACTGTATAACTAACATCAGTATTTTTAAAATTCAAACAGGTATGTTGATGAAGAATAGCGCATTGTTATCCCTTGTTTATTTAGCCTCATGGCTATTAATATAGTGAAATTGTATGATTGTTATTTGTTAGGAAAATTCGGTCAAAGCCAAATATTATATAAGGTTAATTTTTTTACTTCTAACTATACTGTTCACTTTGTGTCAAGACGCGGCATTGCACAAAGAAACACGGTGACCTCCTTGGTGTTTTGGTTAACCCATCACCGTCATAAATACTTGTTTACGCCTTTTAAATTGTGCATACATGAAAAGAAAAGAGTTTCACTTCATACATCCATTCATATGCACCATAAACTTAAAGCAGACGGAAAGTCAAGAAGAAAAACCATTAAGGCGCTTTCTGCTTTACTTGAAATATGCTTTAAGTGGTCACCTGTCTTCAAAACAATAAACAGGCTACATTGTATAAAGTAATGGAGTGTGTTTGTATGCAGCTTATTATATTTTTATAATCGTAGTCGTTTTCCTTTATTAGAAACCTCAATACAATTAGATATAAAAAATATGAAACGTTTTAATTTCTTAATATGATTTGCAAATAGTTTGGATTCTGATCAGACACCGGGTTATTCGGCGAAATGTCACATTTTGGCGGAACTGTCAACGACTAGCTGCAATGAATTGGTTATTTGCATTTTGGGTCAGAAAATTCACATGGGGACTCAGGAAGCCTTGCCCCAAGAAAATACCGTATGAACTACAGCTACATGAAATGCTTTAGATGTATGAGTGTTTCAAACAGTGTACATGTAGCTCAATGTCGTTTTTGACCTTGATCTACACTGTTTGCAATGCAATCAGTCAGGTTTTCTTGTGGCACGGCTCAGTTCATCTTGTGTGCGTACATGTATATGGAGGAGCGGTGGGTAATGTCGATTTCAGATGAGGCGCACAGCCATGGTGGTTACGTGTTCGCCACCCTAACCCTACCCCACTCCCATGAGGGGAAATAGATGGATCCGCTCATGAATAGTTAGTAATGCTTCACACTGTGTCCATATGCTAATATTACTGGTAATGATCGTGCAAACAATTATTATTTCTCTGATTACAGAGTTGGTGATAATTTGTCCAATTAATACCCAGGGAAATAGCAACATGTATAGTGTAATTTAACACGATGGATTCATTGTGCTTTGTTCTAATGTTCCGATTACGAGCCAGACTGAAAAAAGCTATGTGGATTTATTGTTTATTTCTGTCTCATCAATGTACATCAAACAAATAATACAAACATATATGATAAAAGAGTACATTGCCACTCTATATATAGTTATAGGAGACTATGGTTATCACATGAGTATTTCCAACACCCAACTTCATGAGCACTTTCAGTACCACCTCACCCATTATCATTTTCAATGAGCCTACCCCACTCATGTGTGCATTATTTCTATTGCTACCATTTTGGAGCCAGACCAGACGCCAATTTACCCGGCGTCTGACCAGGCTCCAAACTGTTTGACATTAAGACAAACGTGAATTGCAGAATTGTCAAAAAATTTAACTTTTCCATGTTTTAGTGTTTTGCGTTTGCGTTTCGTTTGCGTTTTATCGGGAAAGAACTGTACATACTGTGGAGAATCTGTTATTCTTTCCCGTTTAAACGCAAACGTACGCAAACGCAAAGCCCTTAAACGTAGAAAAGAACAACTTTTGGACAATTCTGATAATTCTTATTTATCTTGGTGGCAAACAGTTTGGAGCCTGATCAGACGCCGGGTTACCCGGCGTCTGATCTGGCTCCAAACTGTTTGCACTGCAAATAATAGTTTTAGCGTAAACGCGTTTATTGGGAAAGAATAACAGATTCTCTGCTGTAAGTATGATAACCTCACTGTGAACAGTGTAGACTTTGACTCACATGATTCGTTTGGAAACAACAGACAGAGCTGTTATGCTGAAAAGTTATGCTTACAAGATATAGAAAATTATTTTTCGAGAAAGAGAGATTGATAAGGCGTTTAGAAAGGGGTAGAACGAGGGTGGTATAGAGAAATGTCAAGCATCTGCTCATTCATAGTCAATACATGTCTACATGTATTTAATCATAACTGTTTATGTTCATTCGTTATTTATCCTGGCCTGTACTAAGCCGAGACAGACCACCGAACATTGAAAAGAGTTTAGACAATGAGCATCTACTACGTTATATAGATGTGTGATCAGGGTCTTCACTGTTTGCTGAGGTAACGGAATATTGGTGATTCAAACGAGCTTTGAACGTGGTCCTAATTTGTGCCGCCCTGTTTCGTTTCGTTTCCGTTTCGTTTCGCTGATTTGCATGGTAGTGCTGCAGCTGAGAATACCTAATTCTTTCCAAAAGGAAAAAATTAAAACACATACAGTAAAACCTCGATATTAAATGGTGTTAATGGTTAGGTGTTTACGACAGGTGACTGCTTAAAGCAATGTGACAGTAAAACAGAAAGCTCATTCAAGAGCTTTCTGTTTTACTATCACCTTGCTTTAAGCTATCACCTGTATTTTATACAATCAATTAGGCTTCGATATAGAACTCGTAATAGAGAGGGTTTACTGTATTGCCTTTTCGAACTGTTTGGATCCTTACCAAAGTTGACCCGGTGTCTGTTAAGGTTCCACATTGTTTCAAAAGGCAATATTTGTTTCTAAAACAAGTTGTAATTTTCAATATTTCATAGCATAGCGTTGGAATTTCGTTTGCCTTTAGATGGGAAAGAAAAACGTCTTCTCCACTGTACTTGCAATTTTCAAAAGTTCAATTGCTGTACTATAAGTACAGTGGAGAATCTGTTATTCTTTCCCGTTTAAACGCAAACGTACGCAAACGCAAAGCACTAAAACGTAGAAAAGAACAACTTTTGGACAATTCTGATAATTCTTGTTTATCTTGGTGGCAAACAGTTTGGAGCCTGATCAGACGCCGGGTTACCCGGCGTCTGATCTGGCTCCAAACTGTTTGCACTGCAAATAATAGTTTTAGCGTAAACGCGTTTATTGGGATTGAATAACAGATTCTCCACTGTATCTCAATAGTTGTACAGTGTTCCCTCTCTACAGCGACACCCAATAGGAGACACAGAGTGTGTGCGTTGTTCGGAGGGAGTCGTGATAGGGAGGGAAAATTAAGACTTACATTTGCAAACAGCTTACCCGGCGTCTGATCTGGCTCCAAACTGTTTGCACTGCAAATAATAGTTTTAGCGTAAACGCGTTTATTGGGATTGAATAACAGATCCTCCACTGTATCTCAATAGTTGTACAGTGTTCCCTCTCTACAGCGACACCCAATAGGAGACACAGAGTGTGTGCGTTGTTCGGAGGGAGTCGTGATAGGGAGGGAAAATTAAGACTTACATTTGCAAACAGCTTGAATCCAGATCAGACGCCGCGTAACGCGGCGTCTGATCTAGATTCAAACTGTTTGTTACACGTCATAATATTTATTCTATCAAAATGTCCACTCATGTGTACTTTGAGAAAAACAGCAGACGACCATTTTAAGCAGTCGATATTGCAGCAGTAAAAGCACAAGGGATAATTGTCTTGTTTGGGGAACTGTGGCAAGGGTCGTTGTAAGGAGGAAGTTGTGATTGGAAGGGTCGTTGTAGGGAGGGAGTACTGTACAACGCTTCTTGTAACACGTGTAATGAAAAAGGTCACGGCATTGACGAGGGTGCGTCCAACCACCTATTAAAGTTTAATGTATCAGACTTAACATCAAACTGCAGGGGTGATTTCAGTAAGCTTTTATCCAGCCAACTTTAATTTAAGTCAAAGCAATTACCCATGTTTACAGTAGGTCATGAGAAAACGTTTGTCTTTCCTAAAAACTAGTAGAAACTAGCCAGTAGCCACATATATGGTACATTAAAAGGTAAATTTTAAAAGGGTGAATTTTGTTCGCAAAGTTATTATTATTATTGTTATTATTTATAATATCATCATTATTATTTCACTATTCATTTCAATGAGTTTCAATCAATTTAGAACCTGATCAGACGCCGAGCTACTCTGCGTCTGACAAGGCTCCTAAATATTTGCAATGGTTATCAGAACATGAAGTGCAAGCACGTTTGTAAATAAAGAATAAAATGTACCCCTTGTATTACGATTCACAACAAGAAACATAATCACAGTACGTAAACTCCGGTGTATACCTTCCGGAAGCTGCGATCAGCGAAGCGAGATATTTACCGATAGTTTGTCTGACAGATTGACTCCGACCACTTTGACAAGTAAGATTGCCATAACAGAACACGCTAGCTTATATTAAATACACAATCTACGATGGTGATACAGTTTAAAAACATTCCACATAGCTCTTCCTACAATGATATGATAAATAATCGTTAAATCTTTGATTGATCATCGCTGCGTATCAAGAGAAAACGAACAGGGGCTTCAAAAAGTATAATAAATTCTGTCAATTGAAGCATTTCCGCACCACACATGATAGAAATGGCAAAATGAATGAAATACCTACCTGAAAAGTATAATATTCCATGGAAAAATGTGAATTTTACACGAAAACTTCGTCACAAATAAATCTGACCTAATTTCATTTACTGCATGACCAGCTGCAATACGACTGTATAACTAGCTGCGATTTATAATGGAAAAACTGTATGACTAGCTGATATCTCTGAATCCGTTACGAAACCAGTTCGTAGTGTTAAATTTTTATCAAATGAAGGCAACGAATATTCATGCAATATGCTCTTTATACATTACAAAACAGATTATTCTGACGATTGTCAAATGTTTAGACCGTAGTTCTAGGGAAGAAAGAATATTTAATATAGTCTGAATTCGAGTGAGGTATTTGGTAAGATAGGTTATGGTAGTGTCTAGAAGGTCTTGTGTGAGGTACTAGGTATTGAGGTCTTAAGTCTACTAGGCCGTTTTGCATTTTATAGAAGAGACTAAGGCGACTAAGCTGTCTTCTTTTTTGGAGAGAATCCCATTGTAGTTTATTTAGAATTTCAGTAACGGTGCCTGGATCTTTAGAATAGTTATTTGTAACAAATCTTGCAGGTCTTGTTTGCACTAGTTCTATTTTTTGGATGTCACAGGTTTGGTATGGGTCCCAGACTGATGAACTGTATTCTAAGGTTGGTCTAACTATTGATTTGTACGATGCCGTCTTAGTATCTGGCTAGGCTGAATGGAAATTTCGTTTTGGGAATAAATACGAAAGACTCAAGCAGGAAACGTAACACAAACAATACACCCACCTCTCAAGCAGAACACACACACACAGTCATACCACAACAAACACACACACACACACACGCAATACCATTCCTTCATCTACACACTAAATAGAAAACAACACGCAAGACAAACATAAAGCAAAGTGAATATAGGAGCCCGCCTTGGTACGGTCAGTAGCAATCAATAACCCTAGGTTCTGACTAGCTTTACTAGTTATCTTGTTTATATGTGGTGTCCAGGAGAGGTTTGAGGAGATTTCAATGCCTAGGTAAGTTGATTGAGGTACTGTAGTTAGTGGCTGGTTGTGGAGGGTGTAACAGGTCTTAGTGATATTTCGAGCCTTTGTTATGTGAAGGATATGGCACTTGTCCACATTGAAAGCCATCTTCCATTTCTTCTCCCATCTCTCCAGGTTGTTCAGGTCCTCCTGCAGGGTAAGTGCGTCTGTGTCAGACCTGATTTTCCTGTACACAAAACAGTCATCTGCAAAGAGTCCGACATTTGAAGTAACACGGGAGGGAAGATCATTGATGAAGAGAAGAAATAGAAGAGGACCCAACACGGAGCCTTGTGGTACGCCAGAGTCTACAGTGACTTCTGTTGAGAAGGAGCCATCTACAACCACTTGTTGTGTTCTGTTGCCAAAGGAATGCCTGTATCCATGTTAGAGTAATTCCCCTTATGCCGTAGTGATTTAATTTGAGGAGGAGTCTTTTGTGGTCTACTTCATCGAAGGCCTTGCTGAAGTCCATTACAGCTACGTCGACTTGCCCCTGTTTGACTGATTGTGTAAGTTCTTGTAGGAAGCCTGTTAGTTGGGTTTCGCAAGTTCTGCGTGAACGAAAGCCGTGTTGGTTGTCTAGTAAGATTTTATGTTTGTCAAGGTGGTCAAGGGTGTTGCTTACAACTATGTGTTCTAGTAGTTTACAGGCTATGCAGGTCAGTGAAATTGGGCGGTAGTTTTTTGCCTGAAACTTTTCTCCTTTTTTAAATACTGGGGTGACGTAGGCTTGATTCCATGCTAGCTGATGGGACTTGTCCAGTGAGTAGTGACTTATTGAAGATGATGGTCATGATGGGAGCGATTTCTGATGCACATTCTTTAAGTATGCTAGGTTTAATATTGTCTGGGCCGGCAGCTTTATGTTGTTTAAGATTAAGGAGTAACTTTTTAACCCCGTTTTCATGTGACTTTGATGTTTTTCATAGATGGAATTGTGCTGTTTCCTAGATCTGGAAGAGGGTCATCATCAGGTTTTGTAAATACAGAAGAGAATTGGCGGTTGAGAATGTTTGCTTTGTCATTGGAATTAGATTTCAAGAATCCCTCTTCTCTTAATGGGGCTACTCCAGACGAATCATTTTTCATGCCTTTTATGAAACCCCAGAACTTTTTGTGGTTCCCTGTTTATGTTCAGAAGGGTCACACACAATATTATTGACATAGTTCCAGTATGATGATAGTGTTTTCTTTTGAATGAGAGCTTTTATTTGTTTCAGCTTAGGATTTAGGGTGTTGGTTTTGCTTTTTTTTCATTTTAGCGTAAAGTCTGTCCCTCTTTTTGATTAGTTTTTTTAATTTCTGAGTCAATCCATGGCAGGTGTTGTTTACCGTTGACGAATTTTGATGGAATTTATTTGTCTGTTAGCTGTTAACCTGTGTGTTGTGGCTTTAAGTTTATTACTGAGTAGTGATAGTTCCTTTTTGATCTTGATCCAGTCTGCTTTGTCAAAAAGGCTTGTTTTCCTTCTTTGTTTGAAGTTCATTCTGGGGCAGGAAGTTGTGTCTAAGAATGGTATGCAGTGATCACTGAAGCCAGGAATTACTTTTACATTGTCCACAAGGGAGGGGTTATTTATAAACAAAAGATCAAGACAGCTTTGAGTTGTGTCAATAATACGGGTAGGTTCTTGGACCAGCTGCACTAGGTTGTGAGCGTCAGCAAGATCTAGTTGTTTACTACACTCTTCAGTGTGAGGCACCCAAATGAACAGTGCGGGTTTTCCTCTTGATATCACCAAGGTTGAAATCTCCGCCAATTATAACTGTGTTTTGTGAGTTATCAATTGTAGATACAGTCTGGCTAATCTCCTCAGTCACACTGAAATCGCGGTCTGGACGGTAGGCACTGCATACATACAGGTCTTGCTTGCCTTTTTGCTTGATGTGCGCCCAAATAATATCGGAAGTGGTCTGAATGTCTACAGAGTCACTTATCAGGTTATTTGAAACCAAGATGAACATTCCACCTCCTGTACGTCGTTTTCGGTCTTTCCTATAGACAGAGTGAAAGTCATATGCAAATGTGTTCATACCTTGACATTGTGCGTGATACCATTTGCTACACTCCTCGCAGTAGATGTCATGATCAGGATGCCAACCTACTACTGTCGAGCATATGCCACAAAGATCTGATCTTACTGGCCCAGGGTTTGTTTCTATATCAAAGGCCATGGTAATTGAAATCAAACAGATGTTAATGAGTGTGAGTTTGTTTTGTTTGAAGAGGGTTTTTTGCTACTTTTTGGTAGTCCTGTACATAAGCCAAATATAGTGTTTATGGCAGGAGAACCGTTGGAAGATCTTATAAAAGTACTATATCTTTGTAGCAATTTTGAAAGTTGGTAGCGACTTGCACAAGTTTTAGCAATGTTGTTAAGTTCAATGGAGTCCTTTTTTGTAATTAACTCCTTCATTTTGTTTGTACAGCTCAGCACTCGTAATAAACAGAGCAAGGGATATAATACTTGTTGTGTAGGACACTGGGCACCAGTCGGTTTATGGAAAATTACTGTCCATCCCAAAGTACTGACGGTAGTATCTAGTATACACAATCTCATTACGCAGGCCTTACCTAAATCTTTATTCATGCTTGAAGGGCCGGGCCAAATTATTACGTAAAGTGATACAAGTTCTTTTTTATCAACTTTCATCAAACAGATTCTGATTTATGGGATGCAAACCCCAAACATAGACTAATTAAGATCTATGCGACCACCTGTTGCGGGACCAGTGGTGTTTGTTTCAGGTGTGTTACTGTATTGCTAAGGTCTCGTTCTCATAATGACATCTCTGGCATGCATACAATATCGGATAAAAATGAAACTTTGACATGCAAAACGTCTACGGTAATCTAGGGCATAATATCTTAATCACAGCTAACATACAGTGAAATCACGGCTGGTTATACAGTGATTTTTTATAAATAAGCAGCTAGTCATACACCATTTCAGTTTGTAGAAAACACATTATGTTGTGTTTTTCTGTTTATGTTTCAATAACAGACACTTCATGTGCATTAATATATTCTCGCTGCGAGTGATAATTAACAATGTGATAGCAGAAATTTACTATAGGTGTCACTGAAACAGTTTTAAATCACGCTTCTACGGCGCGTCGGTAAGCGGTGCCAGTGATCAGAAGCTTATTTCAGAGAGATCTTGCTTCAGATTCTGAAGATATTTGGTAAACTGAAAAGAATTTATCATGCAAGTGTATTACAATTGTTTGTATACAAAGGGCCGTAAAATAAAGGTAAATCTTACCGGCTTCGCTTGAGTGTGGCTTATTTCGCGACATTTTGTCGACTCGCTGATCGCAGCTTCCGGAAGGTATACACCGGAGTTTACATACTGTGATAATAGTAGGCGTTTGCATACAGTATAAAACCAGACCATAATTATTGCCTTGAGAAATGTGCTATTTTAATTGTACAAATGTAGTACATTAAAAGGTAAATTTTAAAAGGGTGATTTTTGTTCGCAAAGTTATTATTATTATTATTATTATTAATAATATCATCATTATTATTTCACTATTCATTTCAATGAGTTTCAATCAATTTAGAACCTGATCAGACGCCGAGCTACTCGGCGTCTGATAAGGCTCCTAAATATTTGCAATGGTTATCAGAACATGAAGTGCAAGCACGTTTGTAAATAAAAAATAAAATGTAGTCCTTGTACAGTGAAACCCCTCTAAACCGGAACCTCTAAATACCGGAATTCTCTCTAAACCGGACAAAACCTTTGGTCCCGTATCCAACCTTTCTTTTTTTTAACCCAATACACCATAAATATGATATGGTCATACACTGAAGAATGTATCATCAGAAATATTTTTCTATATTATAGGAGATGATAGCTTAAAGCAGTTTGAAAGTAAAGCAGAATGCGCCTTAAGGCGCATTCTGCTTTACTTTCAAACTGCTTTAATTGATCAGCTATCTTCTATACTAGAAACAAGATATGGGTTAAAACCCCTTTAAACCGGAACCCCCTCTTAACCGGACATAAAAGTTGTCCCCACACATATCCGGTTTAGCGGGTTTTTACTGTATTACGATTCGCAAAGAGGAACAAAATAGTAGGCGTTTGCATACAGTGTAAAACCAGACCATATTGACTTGAGCAATGTACTATTTTAATTGTATATGAGTGTTTCTCTCGTTTTATAGAAATAGACCATGTATTTGTGGTCTCTTTAAATACTCAAAAATAGATAACATCGCGTGACATTAGCTGCATCTTTTAGCGGCGGCATTACAATATTCCCCTTTTGTCGGTTCAGTTAAAAATGTATTTGGAATTATTCTTTTTATCGAAATTCAACTTTTTGGAGGTTTTTTTTGCTGTTGGATTTTTTTCTTCTTTTTTGCGGAAAAGGCAGCTCTTGAGAATAAATCATGGAACCATCATGTTTGAAAATTGAATTATTTAAACAATTTGACAGTTGAAATGTTGTAGTATGTTGGACCATTTTTACATTAACGGACATTAAATAGAGTACTAGAAGGACTGCTATAGATCGACTAGTCTTTAACCCATTTGTACCTGGTGTCCTATAACAGGTAAATAGACAAACAGTGTAGACTCTGATCAGACGTCGCATGATGCGGCGTCTGGTCAGAGTCTACACTGTTTGCTGATACGAATTTCAATATACAACGAAACGAATAGGAAAATTTAGGCCAGGCACCCCTACATAAAGATTGACTAATCAAATATTTAAGCATGGAAAAATCCACTGGGTGCAAAAAGGTTAATGAATAAAATCTCAAAATTATATGAAATTGTGTCCTGCAAAGTGTGGTAAGACTGCCTACATGTATGAAATTGCAATTAACAACCGTCAAGTTTTACTGAGGGTATTGTAAAACTGTAAACGGGGCGACTGTAAAAAGTCGCCCCGTACTTCATTCTCAGTGTTGTTATACTTTCTGGTCCTTTGGAATCATTGATTTCAGCGCATTTACAGTTGAAAGTTGAATTCCGCTTAAGCTGGTGCTAGGGGGCGTGAACACTGTTGCATATTTAAGTATTGCTCATGAACAGACTCAAATAAACCGAGTCTGAAATTTTCAGTATTTGCTTTGTTTTCTGTGCTTTCAAAGGATCTCCCCTTATTCAGATTATTAACCACTTCCCTGGTCGAAACGTCATCATCAATGCATGTTCATGCTCCTATCGTGCTCAGTTAACGCGCATATATGCCTTTTTACGCGTTTGATTTTCCGACACTATAAATCTTATTGAGGCAGGAATATGCATAATAAGAAATATTTTCTATGCTGCTAGCAGATGGTAGCTTAAAGCGGACTGAAAGTAAAGCAGAAAGGCTCCTCAATGAACTGACTGCTTTAATTGCAGTCTGCTTTAAGCAACACTCTGTCTGGTAAAAGCATTATGTGAAAATATTCAAGAATCACTGGAACAGTTTTTCAGCATCATGTCAGGTGGGGATGCCTTAAGTAGGTGTCTTTAGATTAGTCTTAAAGCAGACTGAAAGTAAAACGAAATGTTCATGAAAGAGTATTCTGCTTTACATTCAATTTGCTCTAAACAACCATCTATTTAAAGAGTGCAAACAAAGCATGGAGTGCAGGGTTAAGTTAAGCAAATATTAAGCAAATATTCGCACAGTAAAGACAAATGAAACAGTATGCTAAGTTCAAACAACGTTGAACAAACCGTTTGAAGAAAGAAAGAAATAATACATTGTAATAATAATAATAAAAAGAAATAATAATAATAATCAATGCATATTTTTTCATATTTCATCATAATTTATTTGTAATCGTTTGGGGTTGTTTGATTACTACCTAAAACGGGATGGTCAAAAAAGGAATGGCTGAATAATTATTTTGATAAGCCTGATCTTCAAAGGTTTGCACGTATAGTACAGTTTAGTACGCTTGGCGCTTGTTTTCAACAGCATAATGTATGTAGCTCACCTCTACCAAGAATTATGTATCTGTAAATCGCTTTAGAAGGTATCGCCAATGTGTCAAACAGTTTGGATCCTGATGAGACGCAGAGTTACTCGGCGTCTCATCAGGATCCAAACTGTTTGATTGCGATAATTATCGCAATTCGACCACAACTTACTAAGGGTTAAATAATTCGAAAATCAGCAGGACTATTTCAAAATGTTGTGCAAGGGGCGATCAAACCGTTCCCATGTCAGCGTGGTATGAATACTATGTCACTTTGCACACTTGATTACATTTTGCGTTCATGTGAAAAATTCAGAATGGTTGTCCAGCTATTTAGTTTATAATTCTACAACGATCACGACATGCGCAAACAGTTTTTACCTAGATCAACAGATTAAAAGTTTCTGTTTCTGATCAGGATCCAATACGTTTGATGCTAATAATTAAGTGTTTGCAATGACGTTTTTATGTTATGTTATATAATATTACATAATTTATGAATAGTAGTATTTTCTAACATTTTAACCCTTAACCCTATACGAGCGTAACATGTTTCTTGTTTTGAAGACAGGTTTTCATTTTTAAAAAATGTTTGAGGTAAAGCAGAATCAGTTTGCTTTACTTTCAGTGTGTTTAGGCTTCTACATGTATCTTGTAAAAACTACTTCAAAGTGCCACTCATGATTCATTCCTAGAACGTTTACTTGCTAAGGACTACTTTCTTTGTGTGTGTATAATAAGAAACGTTAACACGCGTATTTATCAACCTGCTTTAAGCGGTTTAACCCATTACCTCATAGCTTGCTTTTAGTTTGAAGGCGCATTCTGTTTTACTTTCAGCCTGCTTTAAGCTACTATCCATTATGATATAAAACTATTTCTCATGGTACATATTCATCCCTGCATAAAATAGAACTATTAAACTGTATCTACAGTAAATGAATAAATTAAGAGGCGTAAAAATGTGTATTTATGGGGTAATGGGTTAATGTATACACGTTTATTTATTATTTGGCTATCATCTGCCATATGCATTGCAGGGCTTCCATAAGTTGACATAAAAAATCCTAAGATTTCCAAATTTGCATTTTTCAAGTGCGATTTTACGAATCGTACCTTTTCCCCATCGCCTATCTCTAGTTTTATTGACAGGTGGCTGCTTAAAGCAGACTGAAAGTAAAGTAAAAATGCGCCTTAAGGCGCATTCTGCTTTTATTTCAGCCTGCTTTAAGCTACCATGTGCTAGAAAAAAATCCGAAGATTTAGGAAAAATCCGGAGAAATGGCAGCCCTGGCATTGTGTTCAATACATTGCATACAATCTACAATGTATGTACTCTGCTTGAATTCTTGTTTGTCTATTTTCTCAAAGAAAACTCAATTTCTGTTCCATAATGCACAGTAACAGTCTTATATAACGACCACTTAAAAGGTTAATTCATGTATGCCTTAACCTAATACCCTATAAATACGCTTTTTAAGACCTTTAAATATAACATTATATTCTTCCGCTGAAGAAAATAGACCCACTTTATACAGTACCATTAGAAATATTTTTTTCACTCTAGCATATTGTAGCTTAGAGCAGGTTGAAAAAAGTAGAATGTGCCGAAATGTGCATTCTGCTTTATTTTCAACCTGCTTTAAGCGGTCACCTGTTTTCAAAAGTATAAACAGGCCATGGGGTAAAGGCCTAAACCCTAATAAATAACACACTTTAGTGGTGTACATGTAGTTGATAGGTTTTACTGTACAATGTAAATGAAATGGTTTCCATGGTTTGTGTAAATCAACGACCACGCATAAACTCAATTCTGTATTTCTGCCTTTGTATTGTTAAGAAATTTTAATGAATAGTCACGTATTTTAAAATTCTCCCGATTTTAAAAAGCCACGCTCTTTGATGCGTATCTTCGTCTTAGGTTTCGTCGGTAAACAAACAATGACCCTTTCTCTCTTATCATTGCCATGCGGGGTCATCGTCTGCATCAATATTGTCGTCTGCAGTTTTTTCTAGTTTGTTTATTTATGTACAGTTAAACCTCTCTATTACGACTATCAAATTGTGTAAATTATAAGGTATTGAAGGCAGGTAACTGCTTAAAGCAAGATTAACGTAAATCAGATAGTTCCTTAGGCCTGATATTTCTGTTTTTACGTTCACCTTGGTTCAAGATGTGACCTGTATTTTATTCAATCAATTAGCCTTCTATTTAGTGGTAGTAATAGAGAGGTTTTACTTATTTTTATTGTTTCAATCTTTGAAACCATCTTTGGTCAGAGTCGTTTCCAAAAACGTTTACTCAGTTACTCATCCGCTCAACAAAGCAACACTCAGTAATATCACTTAAAAAACGAAAAATCGATTTATTTGGAAAACTATTAGGAGAAACAGAAATACGATTTAAGATAATAAACTTCTAGTGAATAAACACAACACTCTGATGTAAATATGCTCACAAAAATAACAGAAAGTACTTTCACTTTCGTTTGTGTACGAATGGTAACGGCATTCACTTATAAGGAGATTAATGATAACGGGTCTGTTCGGCCTTTGGTCACTCCGGTCTATGTTGTTTCGACCTAGGCCATTTTGGACTTTTTAGGGAAATGTCGTTTCGATCCATTTGGTGGCTTGTTTTCGGTCTGACATTTCCGTAACCTATATCAAAACAGAGGAGAATCTGTTATTCTCTCCCAATAAACGCGTTTACGCTAAATCTATTATTTGCAGTAGCCCGGCGTCTGATCAGGCTCCAAACTGTTTGCCACAAAGATAAACAAGAATTATTAGAATTGTCCAAAAGTTGTTCTTTTCTACGTTTTAGTGCTTTGCGTTTGCGTACGTTTGCGTTTAAACGGGAAAGAATAACAGATTCTCCACTGTATCTAACGCATACACTCGGCCCTGCATAAGCATTCTGAACAAACAGTGTAAAACATGATCTAATATTCTAGAAATCAAATATATGAATTAATGATATTATTTATGTAATAAATACATGTATTCACTTAAGTAGTAAACGAGTTTGAATCTAGATCAAAATTGCAAAAATACGGCATTTACAAGTAGTTGTATCCACAACAGATGCTGAATAACTTTGCCAGAGTTTTGCAATGGCTGGCCTGCTTCTGATCCACGTGTTTCATGAAATCATGTACAAAATAGGGTATATACCAAATCCGGTTTTCAGACTCTTTACAGTATTGTTCAATGTTTAAAGAGCTATTTTTCTCGGACAATTTACTGTTAGTAAACTGCTGGTTTACTCTCTCCCTCCCCATAACCCCATATCTCTGTGGTTCAGTTTGAAACCATCATCAGTGTTCTCAAGAACTTTGGTAAACTAAAGACGCATCAATGAATACGTATGTTGGAAGTTATGTTCATTAAGATTAGCGTCTCTTCTGAATCCAAAAGGTTTGCAGATGCACCTTGGGTCTTAATAATAATAATAATAATAATAATAACGACCCTATTTCATGTGGATTACATATTTGGTATCAAACAAACAAACCAATTTTCAATATGGTCCACAAACAAGATTAACATATTTATATACAACAAGAATCATGTGAGAAGGGCCTTGTCCACTATTAACCTTTTTGTTCCCAGCGTCCAATGAAAGGGACATTGGCAAACCATGAAGACTCTGATCAGACGCCGCAGAATGCGGCGTCTGATCAGAGTATTCACTGTTTGCTGATAGGAATTTCGAGATAAAACACAAAACGAAAATGAAAATTTAGACTAAGCACCCCTTCCATAAAAAATACAGTAATCAAATAAATAAGTATGGAAGAATCCACTCGGAATAACTGGGTTCAGATGGCCTTGGGGTCGTTTTATTGCTGAATAAGTTGAAATGTCGTCTGCTCAAAATGTTAGCAGTTTTAACTTTGAAATTTTTTCTTTAATATTCATATAAATATACTTGTACTAACAATCCGAGTGTTAGTCAATTTGGATATTTATCGTCGTTTAACTCATTGCATGCTGGGGATTATTTGGTGGCCACTTTAAAATGTCGTCTGCAGCAGGTATAACTCAAATATTTGCAAACGATTTTTGCAGTTTCTGATAGAATATTGAGTTAGCTGCAAACAGTTTTGATCTCAGATCAGGCCCCACAATGTGGGGCCTGATCTGAGATAAAAACTGTTTGCCTAGAGGTACACCCGCATTTCCCGCATAAAAATGGGTTAATCAGGATTCAAACTATGTGCAACTGGATTCTTGCACTTAATGGATTAAGCAGCAAAGGAATATGCTCATGACAACGCATAGAAAGACATTTATACAAATGTCAATCGAGCCTATTTCTTTACATCTTGGGTCTGTCGTTTGTTCCTTTTACATAATGGGGAAAAATACCATAGCAACCGAGTCATAAATTTCACGTTTTGCACTTAAAAGAAAATAGTGCTGCGTTCATTCTTATAACATTTTTTCTCAGAGCCTATCGGTCTCCCACATGCCCTATCTATTTGCTTATCGGCTTCTTAGTCTGCCTATCTATTTGTCTGTCCCAGTCTTCCTCTGTCTCCCCCTCTCTATGCATCCCCCTCTCTCTCTGTCTCTCTGTCCCCTCTCTCTGTAAATATATATCACTCTCTCTCTCTATGTCTGTCTGTCTACCTGTCTGTCTCTGTCTCTCTGTCTCATTCGTTCTGTCTGCATGTCTTTCTGTGTCTATTGCTCTCTTTTTCTGTTTCTCTCTCTATCTGTCTCTCTCTGTTTCTCGATAAACCTACTAACAGTGCACACCATGAATAAAGTATGTGTCGAGGCTCGCCCCTCTCTTCTTACTAAACTATTGAACGCGCTCCCAACCTAAACAAGGTTGGACCATTTATTCAGCGTAAAACTTTCGACAAAGCATTCATTTACTTAAGCTAAACTTACCAATAAGTTAAATCATTGGGGAGCTGGTGGCTTTCTAGTTGATATTATTATAGCCACAAAATTGCTATCAATTCTCTGATTAATGTGCTTTGATTTTGAACACAACCAGACACCCCCGATCTACATGAAACTTTATTTGCTGCTATGTTTTATTTCACCGGTCCAATCCATGTACTATAATTGACTTATAATCTGTTTGTGTCTGGTGTTGGAGCCTGGCGAATGGGCCGTAATCTTGAGCATTCATTCGATAATGGCTTATTTCCATATCTGGTCCGTTGTTATTGCCCATATTAACATAAGTGTCGCAAAAGTTTTTCCTCATTTAAATCAAGTCCCTCATTTGCATAATTGCAGATTGGTCTAGGTCCATTGGCAATTTGGTAAGAATAGAATTAATTGTCAGGATTAATTGTCTATTAACTCAAGTATTGCTCTGTTTCAGTATAAAGATGGGGAACATGAAATACTAGAACAGAAGAGATAGCGACGTAAAGGAGAAGAAAACCAGATACAACTACGAAGGAATGGGGATAAAACAGTAATTTTCCAGTATTATGGCCTTTAAAATAAGATTTGTTAAGGTAGGTGATTGCTTAAAGCAGGATAAAAGTAAAGCAGAAAGCTCCTTTAGGAGCTTTCTGCTTTACTTTTATTCTGCTTTAAGCTACCACCTGTCTGTAACAACATTATATAATCCACTTTTGAATTGTCGGTGTAGCGGAAAGTTACTGTAGATCTACTTTTCAGATAAACAAGGAAAACAGCTTTAGAACAATTGAGAAGCAACAGTGTTTTATGAAGTTCGACTCACAGTTGGGAGTGTAATAAATGCTGTTTGAAATTAGTTGCTTTCAAAATAACTAGGATAATTGAACCGGACGTCGTTAACTAAAATTGCCGAATTAAGTAGCTCATTTTCCCGCCTGAAAAGAGCGCAAAACATAAAAACAAAAACAAATGTCATCCGGTGAAACAAACAGAGGAATTGTGTGTGTACATGTATAAATATCACGTGCTACTATACAGAGTGGCAGCGACTTTTCTCTTGAAATGGACATTGCTGGCTATGAAATTTTGCGGAAAATCAGCGATCGCTGAACATTAGATCATGCTTAACAGGGATTGTTAAAGAAATGAGCATCCAGTGGGATTTAAGCGGGTTTTATTAGAAAAACCTGAACACGGCGATACAACAAAGTTAATCGCTAACTTTGTAAGGTATTGGAAAATCTCGCTCATTTAAGGGAGATCGGGGAAGAGAGAGGCAAGTTGCACCGATCCAGCACTGTGGGAAACGCATTTCATAGAAACTTGGTAACGACCAAGGTGTACGCTAAATAGTGTGACTAGAGTAGGAAACGGTGGCTGTTATTGTTAAGTGAAGTCATTTAACTTTAGGGAGCTAGAAGTGACTGTGTTCTAAATCGATAATTTTTAAATCTCCGTTTTCAAGGAGTGACGATTATTTCAACAAAGGATAGGAACGTGGGCCCGCAAAAAATACAGCGCGCAAGATAAACACACAAGTCTACTGCATGATGTCTTGAATTTCAAAATATTTTGATTGAAGGAACAGTTAACCGTAACTGATACAACTTGGAACTAATGGTTCATTAAACAATTTGTTCAGCTGAAGTCAAAATATTTTGTTTAGAAAAAGCGCGCGTTATCGGTTTTAAATCTTCCAGCCCCTATCGCAGTATCGGTTCCTTTGTGCCCGCTCGGTTCGGATATGTGTAGGGGCCGATAGCGGAGTGTGTAAAGGGGCTAATGTTTATTACACATTAGCGTAGTGCTCAAGGGAACTTACAAAGTGGTTTGATTGACGTGTGCAGTTGCACAATTAGTGACAGGAGTACTATTACACAGTTTTAAACTAGTAGTGTGCAAAAACAAATGACTAAAATGGATTCTAGAATGCTGGAACAAATCGAGGTAAGTTGTAAACCTTTTTCCTTAGTTTAATCGTCTTAAAGACCCACGTGCTTATCTTGAATCCAATAAGAAACTGGCTTTTGTTATTTTAGTGCATGCACTTGTGTTACAGGGCTGCCATTTCTCCGGATTTTTCCTAAATTTCCGGATTTTTTGCACTACATGGTATCTTAAAGCAGGCTGGAAGTAAAGCAGAATGCGCCCTTAGGCGCATTCTGCTATACTTACAGCCTGCTTTAAGTAATCGCATGTAAAATAAAAACAACAAGAAAAAGGTAAGATTCGTAAAATCGCACTTGAAAAATGCAAATTTGGAAATCTTAGGATTTTTCATGTCAACTTATGGCTGCCCTGGTGTTATATTTACATGTATTCAAACCATATTTTCTACCTGGTTGCAGGGCTACTATAAGTTAATATTATGAACAATCCTAAGATTAAAGCAGATTGAAAGTAAAGCAGACTGTGCCTTGTGGCGCATTCTGCTTTACTCTAAGCCTGCTTTAAGCTATCATCTGCTCCGAATATTTCGTATAAATCCGGAGAAATGGCAGCCCTTGTGGTTGATCCTAACAGAGCTCCAGATTAGGTGGTTATTTCATGAACAAAAATCTTTATTTCTGCATTAAACCCTATGATGTCACTACTCATTAGAATCGTCTCAAAGAGAATCGTCTAATTAGTAGTAACACCATGGGATTTGGTACTGAAAGGAGTGAGAAAATGTTGGATTTATTCACTTTACTCCCTCTTAAAGATCTAGACTACATCCCTGATAATACATGAATAACTCTTCGTCCGCTTCAATATCGTCTGCATCCCAAATGCCGTCACTAATTGGTGTAGGTCAAGTTAAGACGCTGAGTTACACAGCGGCTGATCTGCTCTAACGGCTTAGTAAGGTGAAAATTAACTCGGGATTTCTGCAATCAGTTTCAATAAAAGAATTTATATAAATCTAAATCTAAATAAAGTTTCTGTGTTGACTCTTTTCTAATAGACATTTACGCTATTGAAACTTGACAAGTACAGTGGAGAATCTGTTATTCTTTCCCAATAAACGCGTTTACGCTAAAACTATTATTTGCAGTGCAAACAGTTTGGAGCCAGATCAGACGCCGGGTAAGCCGGCGTCTGATCAGGCTCCAAACTGTTTGCCACCAAGATAAACAAGAATTATCAGAATTGTCCAAAAGTTGTTATTTTCTACGTTTAAGTGCTTTGCGTTTGCGTGCGATTCTCCACTGTACATGTTCACTTTAAACGTTAATCGTGCAGCTTATCATCTTACGTTGATATTAGTGCCGTTTTAGAAACTATTTCCGAAAGATTAAGTGTAAAGCTTTGTAGACCTTGATCAGAGAGTTATTTCAGAGAGCCTCTATTCAGGGTCTACACTGTTTTGACAGTAAACATAATTATACCGACAACATAGAAGGGACTGGGACAGATTTGGTAACGGGTAATATGTATTTTTATTCTGGAATTAACTCTTTCAACACTTTAGTAAACATTGTGGATTTTTAGGTTCCCTTGTGGATATGTTTTAGTTACTAAAAATGAACCCATCTACCTGTACTTGCAGGCATTCTGAGTAGTTTAATAAAAACTTCTCTAACTTAGCAAACAGTGTAGACCCAGATCAGATGGCTTCTGTATGAGCCCTCTGAGCTAAGTCAATGTTATTAGTATTGAGTTGATATTCTTGTATATGTCCAGTATTTATTCTAACGCACAAACTTATATATTTTGTACACTATGCCAGTTTAAAGTAAGACAGAGAGAAATCCTGTATGAGCTTCTTATTCGACAGTCATTCTAATATGTAGCAACCACTAGTCTGTATAATAACCGTGGAATTATATGTATAATTCCTAGACTCATAAATGAACCCCTGTGACGGCATGCTGAATTTGCGACAGGTGCCGTCTCAGACTAGTATGATTCCGTGATTGCACCGAGAGGCATCATTTGGGGTGGGTGGGGGGGGGGGGGGGGGGTACAACATGATAAATATAATGGAAAGAGCTCCTAACGGTATTATTTTCATTCTGCAAAGAGAAACTACGTTTTATTTAAGAAATAAAGATTGGCTCAATCTTATTCTACTAAATGATCGCTAAATACATGTATGAGATTGACTTTACTTTGGTCGTTTTTCAGGGGAGCTGCATGGTTTCTATTTAGACCTATCATTTGCAAATTCTCAACCAATGATAACTGGTCAGAAATCTAGGTTGAAAGTCACATGCTTAAAACTGAATGGGCTGATTGGATATTGGGACATACTGATCTATTGTACCCATTTACAAGTTTTACTGGAGATGAGTTGTTAGTTCAAAACTATAGACATAGTCTGCAAGTGCTATGACAGCATGTTTCTATTTTTTAGATATGACATCTTTGTTCTAAGAAACTCCATTCATGAATGAAGAGTGATACAAAAAAAGATGTATGCAATTCAGTCTATGAGCACTGCAGCAGGATACGGTTTAAATGATTGTTTGTAATTCTGTAGAGGATCGATTTTCAGTAGCATAAAAAAGAAATTTCTTGTTTAAACTTTACCTGTCTTAAACGTAGGTCTCCATTGAATCTTAGGTTTAATTGCCGTTTTATAAAATGGAATGTAAACTAGCACGGTTCCCCCCTTCAATGCCTTGCCCCGAGTGCATTGGTTATTTGCAAACCGTTTGAATCCTGATTAGACGCCGCGTAACGCGGCGTCTAATCAGGATTCAAACTGTTCGACACTCATAACGATATTTACTTTTTTGGTCAATTTGCCAAAATATAAAATTTGAGAAATACAAAACGTTAAAGGCAGAAGACATTTTTTTAAATGATGACGTAATTTCAGTGAATGGGGACGGTTAATGACGTAAGAAATAACGCTTGATCGGAAATGACATAGTCGGACCTCCGTAAATCGAATGTGTCCGTATTTATACAGTTCAAGTCAGATTATTTGAGCTCGTTTTTAACTGGAACTTTCTCGTATTTGTACATGTGAATTTTGATAGATCTTGTTGTAACATACATGCATTCGAAGTTAAAACGTATAGCCAGCCTTGGCTACGTTTTAACATTGAAATATTGGTATGTGGGACTTGGACGAGTTCGCTGTATACTCGAGTGAAGTGCATGTATTTTCGCAGTCAGGTGTTTGGCTAGGAAATGTGTTGCCATGATGCTGAATCATTTTAGTCATTGTGTTTAATTATTTCCGTCTGCCTTGTAATTGTCTTAATTACAAACGCAAGAACAGAATCCCCCGAACACAATAGCCAACAAACACCAAAATCAGATAACTCCAACTCCGGAATGTCTAATGGTTCACTATTTTTTGTTAGACTAGACGAATTGTCGAGTTTAACATTTGTTTTGTAAACATACATGTGACACATCGGAATCTGGACGAATCCGCACCCTTTAAACTATTATCACATCCTGGTTCTACATTTAAAGACGGTTGACCACTAAAAGCAGCAAGATAAATTGAGCGTAAAACAGAAGGTACATGCATGTGCATTCTGCTTTTCTTTCAACTTGCTTTAAGTTATCATCCGTTAGGTTGTAGAAAATATTATATGCATATTCATGGCTGTATAAATATCGAACTATTTTATTCTAGTAGTAGTAGTACTATAACAGCAGAAGCAGCAGTAGTAGTAGAAGTTGCTCAGTTAGCTGTTGTATTGAAAACCAAACAAAAGTTTGAAAAGTTTATTTGATTTTATAAAAATGGCATTGGAAATTAAGTTTTCGGTGCTGCAAATATTGGGTAAAAAGGCAGGTCTTATCGAATGGCAACCTAACGCAGGTTCAACTGTTTTTCAATTTTAAAACAATCGAATTATAAACAATTTTGTTAGTAATGGGACTGACAGAATCGTATTAACCATGATTTTCACTTGATTAGATTAATCATTAATATGTGAAATAACAAAATAGCGGAAACATTGTCTGCTCTTTATGCCATCTCGGGCGGACTATTTCCGAATGGCTAAACTGATGCTTTTATGAAATATTAATGCTTCTGACAGTTTATGTCTGAGTCTAAGTCAGGATTTTGGAAGCCTGCAGATATCTGTGGGTAGTAAGTAGCTATTGAGCCTAATCCCACTTTTATCCTTAGAATGCTAAATAGAACATCATATACGGGGCAGGATGTGGGTAAACTAAATAGTTCAAGGTCTCCATCAAACTCTATGTTGTGATGACTCAATAGAATCGTCTCGAAGAGACGATTCTAATGAGTAGGCACACCATAATTCATATGGTTTAGCGGATACATAATAATTGTAATGTTTTAAAAACTTCCCTCATGTGAAACTCTGGAAGAACTGGGTCCGGCGGGGTCCAAACTCACTACCCTTGGTACCAAAGTCGAGTGTGCTACCACTGGACTGCGTCCGCCTGTCAAACAATGAATTCGGTGAATAGGGCGTCAATTTGACACAGTTTAAAACACGAGCGTCAGATAGTTTGGGTCACCGTGACATACATCGTATTTTTCTGCGTCTGATCTGGATCTCAAATGTTTTCAGATTCAAATGAAAACGGAACTTGCGGGGGAAGACGAATTACATTTTAAACAAACAACAACAACACGTGTCCACATCATCTAGTCTGCTTTTAGGACAAACGTCTACATTCCTGATTATACATAGCAAACTGGAACACCTATAATTACTATGGACAGTCTTATAGTCTCCCTGCAACCTTTTAACCATCCTCAAATTTAGCGCCACTGGACTGTAGGTTGCAAACTGTTTGGTTCCAGGTCAGACGCCGAGTTACTCGGCGTCAGATCAGGACCGTAACTCTTTGCCATTCGTAGTTTATTTTCGTAATTTAGATAAGAGATTAAACTGAGTTTAAGTCAGTTCGCAGACGCCATTTGTAAAGCAGACGATAATTCTTCATGATAAGGGTTAACAGAAGGCGATAAATTTTGCAAATGCCCGACTAGCCGATTATTAGCCTCTATACAGCACAGTCTGTAAATTTTACCATCTGTGGAAATGTTCAAACTTGTTCTTGGATCACAACTGCATTCGAACCATTAAAACTCTTTGTCAAACAATTTAGATTCAGATGAAACGCCGAGAAACCCCATGTCTCATCAGGATCAAAACCGGGTGTAATGTTTGCCACAAACCGGCCAAAGATTGCTGAAGGTCAGATATAATGTCCAGTTATCCAATAGTTCCTTAGTTGTTGGACCAGAGGAATTTTCTTAAATGCGTTCGATACTTTGTTTTTAAAACGGCACAGGGCTCGAACTTCGCTCTTGCGAACTCGCAAAATGCGAGTGGAATTTTGAAAATGCGAGCTGAAAATTTCAGCACTTGAAAAAAATTGCGAGTGTATATTTTCATGTTCAGACTTTCCAAAATGTAAGGTTATAATGGTAAAGACGAATACTGTCTAATCCTTCTAATCTTGCAGTAATTTAAATAATTATCGCTGTTCGCCCATCTTGTTCTTTTCATATCTCGGCTATTTATAACTTCGGGAAACCCAGGGCTTAACGCATGCGCATGATTGATAGCCCGGCTTATACGTACCAATGCCGAATCAGCATTAGAAAAAGGGGAACCAGTCTATTAGCTAGTGACCGCAAACTGCGAATGTTGATTTAAATTAAACTAATTTACAACGTTTCCAGTCGACTCGTCCTTCTAGGGTTTATAAACGGAAGGCTGACGAGACATTTAAGGAAGAACAGCCGAAAACAGACTGAAAGCTAGCCCAAACCAAGTTACGAAACTCACGAAGTAATTTGGTTTTATTGCTTTGTGCGAAAATGGGACGAACCACGGCGTCGCTAAAATCTGTCCTAAAATGGTAGAAAGAAATGCGCATCTTTCTCGAACATAATATTATGGACTATAGTGAAAGCGTTTTCGAAATATAGTGAACTGTCTGCTGACTGTCTTCACCAAAGATAAAAAAAATCATCCATAAACATCGAACTCTGAAAGTATAACACAAGCCTTTCGCCCCCTTGACAAAACGACCCAGTTACAAAGTTTCAGCTATAGTCTGTGTTTAATAATTAATTAATCTGCGAACCTTGCTGTTTTGAATGAAAATTGACTATATGGGATGGACTGCAAATAAAGAGTTATTTAGAGTTAAGAATAGTAAGTAACTGTACAGTTTATACACAAAAAGACACACACTAGTTATTATTTTTGAAACTTTATTTACATGAGTAATCTAGCACAGAATGAGATACAGAATGAAAGTTCAACAAAGTAATGTTTATGAACTTTATCTTATAATTTTGATCAAAATGATGTGAAACGTCAATTTGTAGATAATCGTATTGAAAAAGCAAGTTGGAACCTGGTTTTGCAAGTAGAAAATATGGGCACTTGCAAAAAAATGCAAGTGGGAAAAAATCTAAAGTTCAAGCCCTGCGGCATTTGCACGCTCGTCGATTTGAATAAACAATTTATTCTGACTGAAAACCAAATCACGTCAATTTATTAGTCCTTAAGCGGGACATATTGTAATTCAAGCCCATGTCCCCCCTTGAAACAATATTTAAACTAGCGAATGGAAATTCGCATATGGAGCTTTACCCACGGCGCATTCTGCAGGCTGGGAATGACACAATGTTTGGAAAATACAATCGAATCTCATTTATTCAAAAACGCTTCAGTTAAACTTACCCATTTTACAAAGTTAAAACGTGGCTATGCCACGTTTTTACTTTGAAATATGGGTATGTTCGATTAAAGCAATGTCGAGTTATCGAATTTCAACTGAAGAATATTGAACTGAAGCCTTCAACTGAGACCTGTTCGAGTTATATGAGGTTCTACAGTAATGGAATTGATTTCGCCCATTGTTTCATAGCAACGAAAATATGATGACATATGGCTAGAATTTTATGAAAACTGTTTTATTGTTTTTCCATTTGATGAACTGGCTTTTGAGTCGATTACGTTTGTCATAATATGATTTGATTTTTCTGCAATTTTATCCCGAATAACAAACATTGCAACAGTTGATATAAGATTCCCCCATAAATACGCCCTTTTACGCCCTTAATTTATTCCTCGACCAAATAAAACTTTTCCCGGGTGACTTTTGTACATTAATGAATATTTACCGTTTGATTGGTGTTTTTATTTTACATATATATCCTAACAGATGTAGCTTCAAGCATGCTGAAAGAAAGGCAAAATGCGCATTAACTTGTATAAGTTTTAGTGGTTGCATTTCTTCAAAATTAGAAACAGGCTGTGGGTACAGTGGAGAATCTGTTATTCTTTCCCGTTTAAACGCAAACGTACGCAAACGCAAAGTGCTAAAACGTAGAAAAGAACAACTTTTTGACAATTCTGATATTTCATGTTTATCTTGGTGGCAAACAGTTTGGAGCCTGATCAGACGCCGGGTTACCCGGCGTCTGATCTGGCTCCAAACTGTTTGCACTGTAAATAATAGTTTTAGCGTAAACGCGTTTATTGGGAAAGAATAACAGATTCTCCACTGTAATGAGTCATTCACGTTGTATGTAAAATACAGCTGACAGCTTGGGTTATGGTTAAAGTAAAGCAGAAATAATTATTTAGCTTTCTTTTTTACTTCCTTCAAACTTTAAGCAGCGACATACATCAGCTATTCAGCGTCCCCATTTCACTACTTCAAAGACTTTACTGAACTGTCGTCATCGCCCTCCTCTGTCACTCATGCATTGTCCCTTATTTATCTCTGTCTCTCTATCTCTATGCTATCTTGTTCTGTGCCTTTCTCTGTCTGTGTGTCTGTCATTCTGTATGTATGTCTATCTATCTGTCTCTTTCTCTCGCTGTCGCTTTCTCGTTTTGCCACAGTTTCTCTTTTTCGGTGTGTGAGTATATAGGTTTAAACCTTTCATGATCAATTTTGTCCGGAATGTTTTACCCCCTCGCCGATTTATTGTCATCTGCTAAGTATTGTTGTCTGCAAGACATGTTTCAAAGTTAGATTAAAGGTGGTATGACGTAAATTATATCGAAAAGACTATCAAACAGTTTGGGTCCTGATCATGATCCAAACTGTTGGCAAACGAGCTTTTAAGCGTCATTGAGAGTTAAAAGGTTTAGCATTATAAGGAAAGGCTTATCAGACCCTATAGGAGTGGGGTCGATGTCACAGGTGGTTGAAGTTGGCTGGTTCAAATTCACAACACTACAAACACATGTATAATGTAATTAGGTAAGACCAAAGATATTATCGCTCCAGCTGCTTACACCGCTCAGAACCTTTAACTCTTTACTTCATAGCCTGTTAGTTTTGAAAACGGGATACCACTTAAAGCGACTCGCAACCAGATGGTGCATTAAAAATAGTAATTTGTAAATATGTGTCAAACGCTTATATAAATGGTAAAGAATTAGTTTAGGATAAGAAATTCTGTTTAAAAAAATGTATTTCAATAAAAAAAAATATTGGTCTCTGGTGGCATTCGAACCCGGGGCCCGGCATTGGCGGACAGAAGGCAAAATAGGGGAAACCGCTTAGACCAATGGACCACGGAACTATCCGTTTATCTAGGATCGATTTAACGTATTTTAATGTGTAGCGATCGAAAGTGCATACAACTTCGTAATTCGGCTCGTGTTTATGTCTGAGCCCGTGTAGAGAAGCAACAACAACAACTATACCGTCTACTAGTCGGTATAGAAAAACGATGGAAAATATCTAAAAATCTAAGATTCGGTGACGATTCTTGAGACTTATTTTGGACTGATCATATTTTTTTAATGTCAGAAGCCAAATAATGCCACAAATTTGCTTTTATTTGAGTATTTTATTTTATTTTGACAAGTACACCATCCGGTTGCGAGTCCCTTTAAAGCATGTTATAAGTATAGCGGAATGCGACGTAAGGCGCATTCTGCTTTACTTTCACCCAGCTTAAAGCTACCATCTGCTAGGATATACAGAATGATTTATTGTGAATATTAATTTTTTTAAACTGTATAAGGTGTACAGTGGAGAAAACGTTATTCTTTCCCAATAAACGCGTTTACGCTAAAACTATTATTTGCAGTGCAAACAGTTTGGAGCCAGATCAGACGCCGGGTAACCCGGCGTCTGATCAGGCTCCAAACTGTTTGCCACCAAGATAAACAAGAATTATCAGAATTGTCCAAAAGTTGTTCTTTTCTGCGTTTTAGTGCTTTGCGTTTGCGTACGTGCGTTTAAACGGGAAAGAATAACAGATTCTCCACTGTAACTATTCTCTTCAGTGGACATTGACTTTTTAAAAATTCGCATTTATGGAGTAATGGATTAAACTCCAATATATTACTTAATGTTGTACTTCAAAACAACCTCAAACAAAATACTCTTATTGTGTAACCCTAAAATGCAATTTACAAGTTGAAGTTTCAATTCATTATGCTAATTAAGGTTTTCAGCCATTTCGGTGGCTCATGCTGATATCCGGTCTTCCCTTCGTGTGAAATAAATGATTAAAAAAAGTAGCAATGTCTCTTTGATATCATTATTTTATCTTTACCATTTTGAAAAGCCAATTATATTATGATTATACATTAAAAACAGTCTGGATCCTGATCAGACGCCAATGAACTTCAAGTCTGATCAGTATTCAAACTAATTGCTACTTGCTTTTAAATTGCCTTCAAGAAAAAAAAAGGTAATAAACAATTGATTTTTCGCAGATGCGCGTTTTGAATCGGGTGATATTGAGACGCGATAAGGCTTATCTTTCGTGTCCTGGTCCGATAACAGAGTGTTACACTGTTAATACTGGTGCGCATAACCTTATGCACGTTGCGCTCGATTTTGCGGTAACCGTTGCAAACAGTTTGGATCCAAATGAGACGCCGTGTGACGCGGCGTCTCATCAGGATCCAAACTATTTGAAACTATATCTGATGATATTTTGTGAGAAACAATACATTAAAATCAAGTTTTGAGAAAAATATATTATATACGATAAATATTGCAGACGACATTAATTATATAACAAGCTAAAGGTTAATTATGGCACAGCTGATTTCGATCTGCGCGCAAATTTGCATTTTATCGATATCTCGGACTGTCCTGAAGATGTCTCAACTTTAGCCTGCATATGACAAAGTGGTCATATTTCGCCTGTAGTGTAGACCCTGGCCAGTCGCCCATCTTGAATGACTAAGATTTAGAGTTAAACCAAATAGTTTAAGTTTCGTTAGTTATTATTAAGAAATTGAGTAAGCGTACGTTTTAGCAGAAGACGTTATTTTGGAGCAGAAGACAAATGAATTATTGAGGGCAACATGTTATGATGTTCTTCGCACCGCCGATAATTGTACATTGTACAGTCAAACTTGTATTAAGCGGCCATTAAAAGAATAAGCCTGTTGACTTTTAAAGACATGTAACCGCTTAAAGCAGGGCAGAAATAATGTAACAAGCTGCTATAGGAGCTCCATGCATTATGTTGGCAGGCATTAAGCTGTCAGTTGTCATGTAGTGTACAATATGACCCATTTTAGTGGTCGAATATTACACATTTGAATGTTGTATAAATGAATCCTTTCAGCATCTGCTGGTAAAGATAATAGAGTATTTCTAACCACAAAATTAACGTTGAGTAGTTTGACATCTGTTTGACTTTTTAAACATGTTCAAACTATTGTTAATGGAATAGTACATTTCAGTCGTTTTACTTTAACCCTTTTCCAACCCATAGCCTGTTTCTAGTTTTAAAGACATGTGACCACTTAAAGTAGGTTGAAAGTCTTAAGCCTGCTTAAAGATACTATCTACTAGGGCAGAGAAAATATGTTTATGTTACATATTCATGACTATAAAGTGGACCGATTTTCTTCAGTGTGTACTGTGTAGGAATAATTTACCGGCGTAAAAAGGGTATTTATGGGGTAATGGGTTAACCCGGATGCGTCGATAAGTGTCCTCTCCTAAAAGTTTCCATTTTATACTGCTATTCATTATCGCAGTTTAAGAGTCAAAATGGTTTGCTCCTGTTATAAGTACATTGTACTGTTACACGAGTTATGTATCTAATCTAGAACCAAACTTCGCTTTTCATTATCTTTGCTATCCTTCTTACATGTACATGTATAACCTGCTTTTCCTGCTATAATTTCATCTACTTAAAATGTGGCGTCTGCGACTTATTTCAAGACAAATTGAAATGCAATTCAATTCACACATGACGTGTGTGAGCTTCATAGATTTTGGACATTGTTCGAGCGTCTGATCTGAATCCAAACTGTTTGTAAACATTATTTAACTAACCGAACCTTAACGTTGAGTATAGTCTTCATGAATAAACGGTATACAGTACTTACGAAGAGTTCATTTATTCTATGCAACATGCGCAACCCTCTTGCAATGTTACCCTTTCCCCCATAGAAGCGCCTTTTAGCGAATATGATATGTTCCTCCTCTAAAGAAAATAGTTCCAATTAAATCAACCATGAATATATATTATAGGGAATATTTTCTATATTCAAGCACATGATAGCTAAAAGCAGGCTGAAAGTAAAGCAGAATGCGCCTTAGGGCGCATTCTGCTTTACTTTCAACCTGCTTTAAGTAGTCACCTATCTTCAATTCTAGAAATAGGCTACCAGGTAAAGGGTTAATTAAGGGGGCCTCTCTAATCAGGGTCTGCGCTGTTTGTAATTATCAAAATATAATACAAAAACAAGCATAAATAGCATAAACTGGACTAGATTTAATCGGAAACTGGCATTAACCATCAAAAGTTTCAGGGGTGAATGAGTTAGGTCGCAGTTCATATGGTTTGGGTTAAGCTTAATCTTAGTCGGTTAAGATATGGTGGTATCAACAGCAGAACTTACAGTGGAGCAGACGTTATTTTTCCCGTTTCAGCGCAAACGAAGCGCAAACGGATGGAGATAAAACGTAGAAAATGATAAGTTATCGACAATTTAATCTGAGTAACAAACAATTTGGAGCCCGATCAGACGCCGGGCTACCCTGCCTCTGACCTGCTCTAAACTGTTTGTAATGGAAATAATACTTTTAGCGTAACTGCGTTTATTAGGAAGGAATAACGTCATTTCCAAGCGTGCTGCAGGGCTGCCATTCTCCGGATTTTTCCTTAATCTTTTGATTTTTTTCTAGTACATCGTAGCTTAAAGCAGACTGAAAGTAAAGCAGAATGCGCCTTAAGGCGCATTCTGCTTTACTTTTAGCCTGCTTTAAACAACGACATGCCATCAAAACTAGAAACATGCGATGGGGTAAAGGTACGATTCGTAAAATCGCACTTGAAAAATGCAAATTTTGAAATCTTAGGATTTTTCATGTCAACTTATGGCAGCCCTGGTGCTGTAGCAAATCGTCTGTATAAAATTATAAGAATATCATCTGCTAAATTTTTCAAGCATTCAAGATTTTACATATTTTTTAACAAAGAACAAACGACATGAGTTTCAAACTGCTTGGGCCCAAGTCAGGCACCAACGTTACTCGGCCTTTTACCTGGCTGTAAACGATTTAACATTGACTGGTTTTGTAAACAGATATGATCCGGATCAGACGCCGCGTGAGGCGGCGTCTGACCTGGATCAAACGGTTTAACACTCTTTTAGAAGAAATATTTATTAACAATGCACAACTCTTAATTTTGACAAAATGTGCAGACGATAATTTCAAAGCAGACGATAGATATTAGGACAGGATAATGGTTTAGAGATTAAGGACGTGGGACGGGTTTTACACGATGCACGATCGATGAACGAACACCTGTCGCTGTTACTGAACACTGAATGTAATAATATACCTTCACGAGTTCGATCACGGTGGCTGTCATGATATAATCAGAACACAGTAAAACCTCAGGGCTCCAGATAAGAGGGAGTAAACTGCAGAAATCCAACATTTTCTCACTTATTTTAGCATTAAAAATCCAATGGTGTTACTACTCATTAGAATCGTCTCTTTGAGACGATTCTAATGAGTAGTGACACCATAGGATTTTAATCAGAAATAAAGATTTTAGTTTTTGAAATACCCCCCTTATCTGTAGCCTTGAACCTCTTTCCAAAGGAACTCATATAATCCTTATTTATTATGTATAATATCGGTCAGACCGTCCTCTTGGCAGATGACAGCATAGTGCATGACAAAAGTAATGCGTAATTACTTTCGCCCTGCATTAATCAGTCATGTGTCATGGAATATGTCTTTCCGTCTTATTATTGGGTCGCTAAGGAAAGGTTAAACTGTAAAGCCAAGAATAGTGTCTACATCTTTATTCGATTTTACTATGTGCAAGATCTAATCATACGTAAATAAATGTTATTCTAGTTTCAATCGTCTGCTTAAGTTCTGTTATCGCCTGCATTTATCTTAAGTTACATTGTTTAAATGACCAGCATCGAAGAACGAGTTTCAAACAACTATGGGTTCTGATCCAGCGCCTTGTCATTGATAAGATAAGTTGTAAATGCCTACCAAGCCTTAACCCATTGCTCCATAAATACGCCTTTTTACGCCTATAATTTATTCCTCCACTGAAGATAATACTTCCTTTTTATACAGTCATGAACATGTATCATAAGAAATATTTTCTAAATCCTAGCAGATAATAGCTTAAAGCAGGCTGAAAGTAAAGCAGAATGCGCATAAAGGCGCATTCTGCTTTACTTTCAACCTGCTTTAAGTGATCTTCTTTCTTTAAAACTAGAAACAGGCTATGGGGTAATGGGTTAAGTGGCCATTTCATTGTTAGATTTCACTAATGATCAAAAGACAACCATATTTTAGATTTCAGATATTCGTCGTAACACTCCTCTCATACATGTACAAACCAAAATACCTAGAAAAAGAGAAGAAAACCAAACAGAAAATGAGAGAAAGAAATTTTTGAAATACAGCAAGAAATTCTACACTTCTGATGCGTGCGTGTGGAAGTCCATGTTTAAACAACGCTGAACTAAATATCAAGTTACTGTACATAGCCTAACAACAAATTGTTCAATCCATATCCATATAGCCTGTTTCTAGTTTTGAAGACATTAGGTGACCAATTATGAAAGCAGATTGAAAGTAAAGCAGAACTTTCAACCTGCTTTAAACTACCACCTGCTAGGTATAGACAATAGTTCTTATATTCATGATAAGAAAATCATCAGCGGAAGAGTAAATGTATTAATGGGTTGATGTTTTAAAGAGAAAATTCGGTTGAATAGGGTCTTTGTTGTGTAACCCGAGATAACGTGAAGAAAGACATGCGAGGTATTTGCTTGTGTTTATTGATTTTAAACCCATTTATGCCCAAAAAGGTATCTATGGTTACATTTTTTTCTGCATGTCTAAATGGCTTGTGATAAAGTACAATGTACTATACCGTCAGATCTATATAATGTTGTCTGCAATCTTATGCAAACTTAAAAATGACAATACACTGATACAAGTACCAAACAGTTTGGATCCTGATCAGACCCCTCTTTATAAATCGTCTTTTATCGCCTATATCGTTGAAAGGGTTTGATACAAGTAAAGTCGAAACTCGATTATTCGAACCCGCGTTAATTCGAACATACCCGTATTTCAAAGTTAAAAGGTGGCTTGGCCACCTTTTAACTTTGAAGTACGGGTATGTTCGACTTTAAGCGAGGTTGACTTATTGAAGTTATACTTATCAAATACTGGTACAATCGTTTTCAGTGAGTTCGAAGTATCGGGGTTTGACTGTACACGAACTGTGCATGAATGTTCAGTCGTTTCTTTTTTTCGGACTCAAATTAAACTGATCGCGTTAACATTCCCCTGTATTGAGCAAAAAAAAGTACCGAATCGTGTACAAAATTTGTCAAACAGCGCTCGGTCACGAAAATTATACGTTTAATGATTTTTAATCCGTGAAGAATTTGTAACTCTATACTTAATCCCTGTTAACTACCGTTATTCAATTTTAGTAGTCGGTTTCTATGGGAACACGTCAGCCATCAAAATGTCAAACAGTGTAAACGGCTCGTCTTTACGCTGCTTAAATAGTAACAATAATAATTGATATTGCTTAATGATAATGCTTAATCAGATTCATTAGCTTTTTAAGGCTTAAAAATCAATATCATGATAAATTGATTTTAGTAAAGGAGTTACAACTCAAATTATGTAAAATGTCGGAATTTGTACGTGTACCTGCAAAGTCGTTATCTCGGTTTCAAACAAATAAAAAATTGGACAAAGTGTTTATAGCGTTGGACCTCAAGTGGTTGATGGGTTGGACTACAATAGGGTTAATGTGTGTAGTATTGTACCCCATGACTGTTGATATACCCTGCCCTTCATAAATACCAAACTCATAATTACATGTAACCCCTGTATTGCCAATCGCAACAATACCTATATTTTCAAACAGTTTTGATCTTGAGTAGACGCATAGTAACTAGGCGTCTGATCAAGATCCAATCTATTTTACATTCTAATAAATCCACTTTTTTCAGTCAATATTTAAAATCTAAATTTTGAGAAATATAAGCAGATTTCATTTTTTTAAGCAGACGATATTGTATCAGATGAAAGGTCAACATATAGTGTGTATGACCCTTGTTTACAAATGATGACCCGCCGGGCCACGTGATGCAATCGACCGCCGAATTCCTGTTTACATTACATCACACCCATTAACCTTCACCAGGGTGCCGTCTCGATTACGAACACCCAGTGGGACGAATTGACAAGGTGGTTACGAGAGAGTGTGAAAAATCTAGGTAGACTGGCCGCCAGACAACACCCACTTCCGCATCACAGTGATGTGTATTACCTAGAGATAACCAGTCTATGTAAAGACGTATACATTCAGCAGAGACACGTCTTTTTTAAATGAGATTGAAACAGTTTTTGTTTTTTTATATGTCAATGGCATGAGGCTTCTGGGTTACTCTCATCATGCTAAATATTAATAACTTGGCACTCGGAGTCTGTTATCGGTGTTGGAAAGGCTGGTTGCTTATCGGTTATTCCTGTTACTATAGTTTTGAAGACATTTGATGAGCGAAAGTAAAGCAAAAAGCGCATTGAGGCACAATCAACTTTACTTCCATCCTTTCTTATGTTGCATAATCAATTAACCATGACCGTAGAAGGTGAAACCACGTTCTTCAGTCGAGGAATAAATAAAATGTGTAATTATAAAATAAATGGATTATAGAGCAAGTAAATTTAGACTTTCCTTGATGTGCTGTATTAGTGGATCTTCTATTTAGGGTAGGGTTTAACCAATTGCTTTACGCACTATATGCATTACTTGGCCTTACGAAGCCCGCTGATTTTAAACAGCAATTTTCCTGATTGTTTGGTTGTCCTTGAGAGGCTTTCAAATGCTAAATACAGTGGAGAAAACGTTATATTTTCCCGTTTAAACGAAACGAAACGCAAACGTAAAACGCTAAAACGTAGAAAAGTGCAACTTTTTGATAATTCTGATAATTCAATTTTATCTTGGTGGCAAACAGTTTGGAGCCTGATCAGACGCCGGGTTACCCGGCGTCTGATCTGGCTCCAAACTGTTTGCAATAGAAATAATAGTTTTAGCGTAAACGCGTTTATTGGGAAAGAATAACGTTTTCTCCACTGTACGTGTATTTTGCTCGTTTAGGTGCGGATACGGTGTAGGACGCGCGTGGGAAACGAACAAATCGTAGTGACTCGGTTTGTTTATTCTGGGGACGTTTACGGTATGCGGATACGGTTACGGTTCCGGATGTCGGGAGCACGCAGGCTATAATAAAACAATACTATCCATGTACATGTATCCATGTATCAAAAGTTAGAAAACCCCGATTAAGAAATAATATCATTAAAAGTGTTACTAAAGTGAAGAAGACGATTCTCTTTCACCTTTTAAACGTAAACAAAACGCAATTCAATAAAATGTAGAAATTTGCATTTTTGATTTTCCAAAACAAAAACTTTCTAAATTTAATCTGAGTGACAAAGAGTTTTGAGCATTTATTCCCAGAAAGTCTTAAACCAATGCTTAAAAATAAGAGTTATGTTAAAATGGTGTTTATTATTAACGAGGGGTGAAATGTAGACACACAATGCAGTGAAACTCGTTACATGACAGAACAAATAGTAGTCTGCGTTTTCACTATTAGGTGTTTAAAGGGACTCGCAACCGGATGGTGTACTTGTCAAAATAAAATAAAATACTCAAATAAAAGCAAATTTGTGGCATTATTTGGCTTCTGACATTAAAAAAATATGATCAGTTAAAAAAAAGTCTCAAGAATCGTCACCGAATCTTAGTTTTTTAAGATATTTTCCATCGTTTTTCTATAGCGTTAGCTAACGGTATAGTTGTTGTTGTTGCTTCTTTACACGGGCTCAGACATAAACCCGAGACGAATAAAGTAGTAAAAGTACTATCGATAGCTACTAGTGAAGTACGTTAATTCGCTTCTATAGATATAGAGAGCGCTGGTAGCCGAAGTAGTATAGGAGCTTCCTCATTTTTTCACGTTTCTCTCCGCATGGAGGGTCACGGGTTCGAATCCCATCAGGGCTTCTTCTTTTTTTTTTTTTGAAATGGATTTTTTAACAGAATTTATTATCCTAAACTAAATCTTACCCATTTATATAAGCATTTGACATATATTTACAAATTACTATTTTTAATGCTAAGTCCGGTTGCGAGCCTCTTTAAAGGCAGGTAACTGCTTACAGCAAGGTGACAGTAAAACAGAAAGCTCCTTTAGGAGCTTTCTGTTTTACTGTTACTATGCTTTAAGCTGTCACCTGTCTTTTATACAATCAGTTCAGCATATTTTAGTGGTCGTAATAGAAAGGTTTTACTGTATCTTTTTTTCTTCGTACTGGAATAGTTTTGTGACGTCTACATGTAATCATGGTCTTCACTTTTTGCCCGTATCATCGTCGCGGACTCATTTGGCGGTTGGTAATCAGTGTCTACCCTGGCTGCCTATATTTTGTTTTTTGGACTATGGGCATTAATTGGTTAATAGTTATATCACGTGTTTTCGAACAGTTGGTCAAAGGTCGCGGTCGTGTAATTACCATGCCTCGATTGGAATCTAATTTAGGGAACTAATTAAGCCAAAATGATTAGAAATATACCCCTCATACACCAAGTGACTGGGAACTTTTTGGTTATTAGAAAACCTGTCAGGCTTTTCATCAAGAAGCTGAAAAAATAAGTGGTAAAAATAACTCTAGAGTCAAAGTTTGAAACATACAATTTAGAGAATATTTTGTTGTTGTTTCTTTCGTAAAGGCTTTACTCATTTAACCCTACCTGCACATTCATATCCGACGTCTAAAGGACACAATTGGACAGTTTCAGGCGCGGATCAAGCATAGAGTTTTTGGGACTTGGATGGGGATAGACCGAGGATCACAAGATAACATTATTACAGAATAATCGTGTGTGTTTACCTATGTATGTCACGACACACAAACCATTAGGGCAAGCTAAACTATTTACTCTATGTTTTACACCGCTCTTTGAATGCACCGTTTAACTCATTATCCCCTGAAACTTCCAATGGACAAGTCCATTTAGCATTTAAGGCTGGTCCATTTTCAACTATTTAGGGTTGTTTTTATAATATTTTACACAATGCCAATCAGTGAATGCCCTGATCAGTGGAGCCCTCTGATCAGGGACTTCACTGTTTGCATAGGACACGTGTACTTTTCACATGTGCACTTTTGGTAGAAAGACGCATATATGTGTCACTATAGGGCTCAATAAGATAATCTGAGAGTGCACTATTGACAGTATAAGATGTTCACACTCTCTCGGCGTGACTCTTGTTGTTGAACTAAATACAAATACCAGTAGATCTTTGTCAGAATTTTGATAAATGAGTCAATCCATTTTCATGTAAGCCTAGAAAAGTTTAAAGAGGACACTGGCAAACAGTGAAGACACCGATGAGACGCCGCGTCACGCGGCATCTCATCAGTGTCTTCACTGTTTGCTATTTCATCTATAATATTCTGCTGTTGTGATAAACACTGCATTTTCTTGCACCATTATTTATCTTTAATGAAATCATCCAACAAGCATACATGACGGATTGGCCGTTCATTACAATATCCAGGCATGAATGGATTGATCCGCCGCTGGATTCGCTCCAGTAAAACGAAACCGGCTGATAGGGGATAAAACGTAAGCTAGAATGATTGAACACGTACAATCATTTCCCCTGTAATCAAGAAAGATAACCTGAATAGAATCTAATAGTATTAATTAGCAGGGGACAGTCTGACTTGTGTTAAACAACCACAGGATGAAAAAGCATTGAACTTTGTTGACATAAGTGATTGCTTAATGCAAGACACAAGTAATGTAGAAAGCTCCTAAAGGAGCTTTCTACATTACTTTTGTCATGCATTAAGCTGACACCTTTGTGAAAGGCTCACAATAAGTGTTCATAGTGGTTGTTTGTCAGAGGGTGCCTGTACTCATATCTTAATAGGCTTCACATGTCTAGGGTGTAACCCTGACCAGCCATTTTGGCTCGGAGAGCATATATCGAATCCTAAAGTATAAAATGGGTGCGAGTCTAGCTCCCCTACAAACAAATTCTGTCATACGGGGTTTACATATGCTCTCGTATGGAGCTTCATTTGCTGGGCACGTCACTATCAGATAAACCGTGTAGCAGCACTGAGTTCCTGAGTCTGTACCTGTGGTGATTTAAACACCGTATTTACTCCCTTGTAATAAACATTCACCTAGTAGTCATAGCAGACGATGCATTATAAGACATGCACATTACAAAATTCTTTAGGGTCATTAAGCGCTGCAGGTTTCTGCTTAGTGCATGGCAAATGTAATGCAGAAACTCCATAATTAGCTTTCTGCATTACTTTGTTCTACATTAAACTGAAAGTCCGAGCCTGCAGTACTACAGTACTTTGATTCACTATAATAATCCAGAATAAGTACCCAAGGACCTTTTTGCGAACATACATTTCTGTCCTATATACTTTAGTTTTGCAAAAGGTGTAGACCACTGTTACCCTAAACATCAAGGCGATAAAGTCACCCTTCACCTCCATAGTCGACTTAGGTCGACCTTGCAAACAGTTTGTATCCTGTTCAGACATCGTACTAATTGGCGACTGATCAGGATACAAAATTATTGCAAAGTCGTTATCGACATTTCTTGCCCAAACTTATGTTCAATAAATCGTTTAACAGGGCTCCAGATAAGGGGAGTATTTCAAAATCTAAAATCTGTATTTCTGCATTAAATTCTTTGGTGTCTGCTGCAGTTGTCATCTGCTACTGTTCTAAAAACAGAATTTTCTAAATTTCTTTCAAAACAGCCTGGTCAGAGTGTCAAACAGTTTGGATCCTGATGAGCGGCGTCTCATCTGGATCCAAACTGTTTGCAAAGGTAATCACTGTAGAATATATTCGCCGCTAGCATGGTACAGTGGAGAATCTGTTATTCTTTCCCGTTTAAACGCAAACGAAACGCAGACGCAAAGCACTAAAACGTGGAAAAGTACCACTTTTGGACAATTCTGATAATTCATTTTTACCTTGGTGGCAAACAGTTTGGAGCCTGATCAGACGCCGGGTTACCCGGCGTCTGATCTGGCTCCAAACTGTTTGTAATTGAAATAATAGTTTTAGCGTAAACGCGTTTATTGGGAAAGAATAACGTTTTCTCCAATGTAACAGAAACATCGATGAAGTAAGGTTTTTGACAGTATTATCACTTTAGGGCATACACTGGAATTGACCCTTTGGAACTAGCCAATCATAAATGGCATAAAGTGGTCTTCACAGGCAGGAAGCTATGGTGACAGTCAGTTGATGATCTATTCGTCCTAGTGTTTACACTGCAAACAAAGCCAGTCTATGTACACGGAACGGAAGCCATATATTTGCATCCGTCGGCTCTGGGACCTGTGTAATAAGCTCCGTTTTGGAATCTTGCTCCGACAAATTACTCAAATTACACAAACCATCGGGTTTCTGTAAACAATTGCTTTGACATTTTAGGTTAATAAACCTGTCACGACTGTCAGACGGGATTTTCTCCCCTTTTTGCTGGAAATACAGTAGAACCTCTCTATTACGACCACTTGATTGTGTTAACTATTAGGGTGTTTATGATAGGTGACCGCTTAAAGCAAGGTGACAGTGAAACAGAAAGCTCCTTTAGGAGCTTTCTGTTTCACTGTCACCTTGCTTTAAGCTGCCACCTCTGTACTATACAATCAATTAGCTTTCGTTTTAGTGGTCGTAATAGCGAGTGTTTACTGGTGTAATTTCTTTTTGCGTTTACTGGCCGATGTGGTTTTTGTTCAGATCAGGCACCAGTTGATGCATACTGTGAAATCTGAAAAGTTTATGGGTTTCATTATACACGTATACAAATCTGATGCTGCGGAATTTAATTAAACTACTTAAGGAACTTTCTGCTTTACTTTCATTATGCTTTATGCATTCATTAAACTTTCAGGTATCAGGAAAATGTTCCAATAGTTCTTTAAGCATTTCTTTGATAAGCAAAAGTAAAATTCACCTAAATCATAATTAAATGATTAAGACATGCGAGTGTTTAAAGCTGATTGAAAGTAAAACAGAAAGCTCGTTTAGGAACTTTCTGTTTGACTTTCATTTTGCTATAAGTTATCGTCTTCATTCAACAGTAGTAGTGCTTAGGTAAAAGAAGAGATTTATAAAGGCGTCCTATAGTGATTATGCGGAGGAAAGGGTTGACACCGCACTGTATACATGTACAGTGGAGAGTCTGCTATTCTTTCCCGTTTAAACGCAAACGTACGCAAACGCAAAGCACTAAAACGTAGAAAAGAACAACCTTTGGACAATTCTGATAATTCTTGTTTATCTTGTTGGCAAACAGTTTGGAGCCTGATCAGACGCCGGGTTACGCGGCGTCTGATCTGGCTCCAAACTGTTTGCACTGCAAATAATAGTTTTAGCGTAAACGCGTTTATTGGGAAAGAATAACAGATTCTCCACTGTACATATAGGAATGAAACGTCGTTGATATAAGGAATAGGTAAACGCGTCAGAAAGCGTGTATATAGGGTAAAGGACCTACAGAAAGCTCTTTGTTCCACAGGAAGTAGTCACACGTTTTTGGCGACACTAATGTTGCAGCGCGCTTGCGTTTTGTTTGCGCAATTTAACGTCTTCTTCATTGTACTATTATGGCCGTAATTCAAACGTAATTTTCTCCTTTATTGGTCTGAATGCTATCACATTTCGGCGTTATCTTGTCAGATCTGATGTACAAGGCGAAGGTGACATTTCAATCAGAAACAGCGCCAAAGTACACGACATGTGAGTTCTGTATGAAACTTGCTACCCCGTTATTTATTTAGATAAATGACTCTTACCCCTGTTAACCTTTAGCACGCTTTGAAATTATCGTCTGCAAAATGTGTGTACAAAATTTGTCGTCTGCAATATTTCGCATTTTCTTTCAGAAAATACAATTACCGTGAAACAGTTTGAATCTGGATTGGACGTTTACATGTAGTAACATAACTCGGCGTCTCGTTTGTATCCAAACTGTTTGCACAAGTTATCACAAAATTGCCCGTAGCATGAAAATGGTTAAGATGGATGGAGATAAGTGCCAGACTATAGAAGGTCAATTTTAAAACAGTATTACCTGTGAATCAGGGCTTCCATTTCTCCGGATTTTTCCTAAATCTTCGGATTTTTTTCTAGAACATGGTATCTTAAAGCAGGCTGAAAGTAAAGCAGAATGCGCCTTAAGGCGCATCCTGCTTTACTTCCAGCCTGCTTTAAGCAGCCACATATCAACTAAACTATTGAAATAGGCGATGGGGTAAAGGTACGATTCGTAAAATCGCATTTGAAAAATGCAAATTTAGAAATCTTAGGATTTTTCATGTCAACTTATGGCAGCCCTGGTGAATTAAGATGAATGGTCACCCTCAACTTATGTTGTCCACTTAATTCATTTACACTTGGATAGTTCTGATTTGAATACAAGATTAAAGTATTAAAACATTAACTTTGTCATTGCCATGGCGCCAAAAGACGACCTTGTAACCAGTTTTGATGCTGAAAAGACACATCACCGCGGCGTCTCATTAGGAAAAAAATCAGGATCCAAACTGCTTAACACTTTAGTGTCGATATATCTTCAGCCAAATAAGCACTAAATATGAAATAAGAAATATTGCAGAGGGGACTTTTGGCGATGAGAGGGTCAAAGCAGACGACAAAACTAGGCGATGAAGGAGTTAATATATAGGGAACTAAACTTGACGCAGAAAGCAAAGCTTAAAATTTACTTTAAGTCCTCCGTTAAAGAGCCATAGTTCCACATGTTATTATATTTTAATTTCCACTGAATGAATATTTGGTCGGACAGTCAAATCTTAATTTAAATGAACATTCTAAAGATGTTGAGGGCTGAAATACAATGTACATTGTAATTTCGTAATGCAGAATAAACTGAGTAACACAGAAAACTCCTTTAGTAGCTTGCTTTGTTACATGTACTAGTTAAGTATTTATTCCACTATGCAATGCATGTGTATGGTCGTTTTAATTCAATACTGCCTGTATACAGTGGAGAATCTGTTATTCTTTCTCGTTTAAACGCAAACGTACGCAAACGCAAAGCACTAAAACGTAGAAAAGAACAACTTTTGGACACTTCTGATAATTCTTGTTTATCTTGGTGGCAAACAGTTTGGAGCCTGATCAGACGCCGGGTTACCCGGCGTCTGATCTGGCTCCAAACTGTTTGCACTGCAAATAATAGTTTTAGCGTAAACGCGTTTATTGGGAAAGAATAACAGATTCTCAACTGTATTTGGGTGGCCAAAGAAAGTTCAAAAGGCATACAGTATGTTCGGCTATTGATTTCAGGGTACTGAACCGCTTATTATTTACAGAACAAACGTCCATTGTTGTCCGAACCAAATGAATGATTGTTAAAACTTAAACTTTTCACTGCCAATGACGCCAACATGCGACTTTTTAAACAGTTTTAATCCTGATCAGACGCCGCGTAACGCGGCGTTGGATCAGGATCTTAGCTGTTTGACACTGTTATCAATATGTCTTCAGTCATAAAAGTCCGAAAACAATATTCCAACGACACTATCAATACAAACCATACTTAACTCAACAAACGCTTGTGCCTAGTACAAGTTTAGTCGTGTCAGGCAAGGGCAATATCATTAAGATATCTCTTTCAAAGTTTAATGTAGTTCCAAAGTTATAACAAATGTTATATCTGGACTATTAGACCACTAAATGACTGACCATTGTAAAATCCAGTGTATTTGATATGTATATTTCCTCGAAATGACATTGACCTTTGACTGACATGACCCACCTTCTACTGAGCTCAAGAGTTTTTTGACTTGAGTAGACGTGCCAAACACGAAGCTTCTATCGCATGAAGATACTCAGTTATTGCAAATGTTAAAGTAGGGTACAGACGGACAGACAGACAGACAAACTAATATACAGGACAACAATAATATACCCACGACTTAATAGTACGGGGCATTAAACGTACTTCGCAGTTATAACTATTTTTACATGGCTTTGACACCTATTTTCACAACAAGACTGAAGTGATATTGTCGCCTGATGATCCATCGTAGGCATGGTAACTAAAACATCAATTAATTGAATGATCTGACAATAGAGACATGCATGTAATAAACAAGACCCACACAGCTTGTAAAATAATATTTAATATCAAGTTAATATTTACTAAAATAAACATTGAACTAGATCTAATAGTCCTTTAGAATCTGTGGTATACTTTACTTTAAGAATTTGCGAACACAAGTGTGACCCTCTGGGTGAAAATGGTTTCGGCGATGTTAAATTGTAAAAATAGACAATTAGTTCAGCATGGAAGGGTATCAGATACGACATTACTCTGTTTAACTTTTGAAAACGATATCATATAAAAGTGCTGCAACAGATGTCATTTTAACAGACTGCGTGTTAACTTATAGATATGGTTTCAGTATTATGAGTGAGTCAAAAACGATTCTCGCAACAGCTTGTTGATGGGACATGTCTAAAACATAGTGTAGATATTTTATATGAGAACTTCATCGTGAACTGCCTGACATGTATATATGAATTGTATTGAAACTTGTCATTAAACACGACATCGTCATGCTAAAGTTGATACACGTCAAAATTGAGCACAATGTATTAAGGCGTTTAAGATATTTACTAAAATAGTTTACGCTTTTTGGTAATAAATCTATTACCGGCATGTTCTTAAACGTTTAATGTTTAGAGGAAGTCATAATTATGTCCACTCTGTAGCGACACCTAGTCTAAATACGACAAACGATGTTCTTAAACCCTTTTCCCCCCATAGAAGCGCCTTTTAGCGAATATAATTTATTTTTCCGCTGAAGAAAATAGTTCCAATTTAATCAGTCACGGATATATATTATAGTGAATATTTTCTATATTCAAGCACGTGATAGCTTAAAGCAGGCTGAAAGTAAAGCAGAATGCGCATGTAGGCGCATTCTGTTTTACTTTCAACCTGTTTTAAGTAGTCACCTATTTTCAATACTAGAAATAGGCTATCAGGTAAATGGTTAAAACATGCAAACGCTTAGTGCAGGGCGTATACTATACAGACAGCTCGTTAAGAAGCTTTCTGCATTACCCTTCCCCTGCATTTGGCAGTCATTTGTCTTGAAAGATCCTCGTTATGCCTGTTTGATATATCTTTCTGTTAGTGAGATATCAGTTTGAAACGATTGCAGTGAAACAATAACCACCAAGAAGTAACAAGTTGATTATCTATCAAAGTTAAAACGATCTTCAAGTCTCAAACATATACATGTACCTATAATTATCACATAAACGTGCAAAATATAGAGGGCCGTAAAAATCGTATGGCCCACTGGGCATATATTTTATACTAATTTTCGAATCACCAAAATAATGTACTACTACGCCGACTGTAAATCAGTTAAGAGAATCTAGACAAACATAGATCACCACTAGGTATTGAAACATTTCGAAGTGTCCTAGAAACATTATCCCTAGCAGTCTCGCAAACTCAGGCTGCAAATCAGGCTAAACTTAATACCACGTAGACTTTAGTATTAACAGTGACTCAAACTGTTTTTCAAATTTAGACGTTACAATGATAATGACGTCATGTTACGTCTTGACGTTATTTTGAAAACGAAACTAGATTCTTAATGTCAAATGATCATTTTTAGTCAATTAGAACAACTTTAATTTAAATATTAATTTAAAATTTGAATATGGTATCAGAGAAGTCTTTTCACAACGTAATGGTGTTGGTTTTCGTTACGTTAATATGATTGGTGTTTTTATCTACGGATGAATAAAACCGAATAACACCTATGACGAATCGTTTACCTAAGAGCCGAGGGCAAAAGTGAAAGCAAGACCTTTCGGATTTTCGTGTCATTTCACTCATTTGGTGTTTATGTGATAAATAGGATATTAAATTCGTGTTTTTTCAGTAATAAATTTATTGAACTCGTTGGATAAAAATGATATGTTGCTCGCCAAGGCTCGCAAAATATCATTTTTATCCAACTCGTTCAATAAATTCATTACTGAAAAAAACACTCATTCAATATCCTCTATATATGTGCCACGAAGGGACAGGTTTGACGCCGGGTAGCACAGTGTCTGATCTGGCTCCAAATTGTTAACAATGGAAATTTTGTGATAGTACAAAATGTTTATTGGTAGAGAAATATTGTTTTCTGAACTACCAGGGACCATTCAAATGATACATGTATCAGTTTGAAACGATTGCAGTGAAATAATAACCACCAAGAAGTAACAATGTGATTATCTATCAAAGTTAAAACGATATTCAAGTCTCAACATATACTAATAAATATGTGTCACAATAGGACAGGTTTGACGCCGGGTAGCACGACGTCTGATCTGGCTCCAAACTGTTTACAATGGAAATTGTGTGATAGTACACTCCACTACAAGGGACCATTCAAATGATACACAGTGTTGGTGTTTATAAAGAGTTTGCAGCTTAATGCAGAACAAAACTTATGCAGAAAGCTCACTTAGGAGTTTTCTGTGTAATTTTTGTCCTTCACTAAACGTTGACCGGTTGGTTTATATTAAACCCATTAACCTGATTCTAGTTTTGAAAATATGTGACCACTTAAAGCAGGTTGAAAGTAAAGCAGTCTGTTTTAAGCTGCCATCTGCTAGACTATAGAAAATAGTTCTTATAATACATATTCATAATTGTATAAATTGGAACCATTGTCCTCTTTGGAGGAATAAATTAAAGGCGTAAGAAGGGTTATTTATTGGGTAATGGGTTAAATACTATAATACAGTGGAGAATCTGTTATTCTTTCCCAATAAACGCGTTTACGCTAAAACTATTATTTGCAGTGCAAACAGTATGGAGCCAGATCAGACGCCGGGTAACCCGGCGTCTGATCAGGCTCCAAACTGTTTGCCACCAAGATAAACAAGAATTATCAGAATTGTCCAAAAGTTGTTCTTTTCTACGTTTTAGTGCTTTGCGTTTGCGTACGTTTGCGTTTAAACGGGAAAGAATAACAGATTCTCCACTGTATAATAGTGGTCGTTTACAGTGCTCCCTCTCAACAACAACACAAAATGGGATACACAGATTGTGTATGTTGTTCGGAGGGAGTTGTTGGGAGGGACATAGGCTTGCATTTGCAAGCAGCTTGAATCCAGATCAAACGCCGCGTAACGCGGCGTTTAATCTGGAGTCAAACTGTTTGTCACTCGACGTTATGTTTTTTCTGTCAAAATGTCCTGACAAGTTACTATGAGCAAAACAGCAGACGACAAATTTTAAGCAGACGATATTGCAGCCGTGAAAAGAGTGGACATACTTGTCTTGTTTGGGGATAAAGGAAATGCGTTGTTGTAAGGAGGGAATCGTTGTTTAGAAAGTCGTCGTATGAAGGGGGCACTGTACTCTGCGGACTGCTGTACAGACTGAAATGTCGCGTAAAATTGAAATTGAAATTTGTTTTTGTCCCAACATTAGATTACCTTTCCTTGGACGTTGGTGGCAATGGCACTGATTCGCTATTTCGGTACTCGATAGTCACGAAAACTAATTACTTACTTGTTCCTAACTCTTAGGTAATATGTTGGTGTTCAAAGACAATTGTTGTAAACTAGACAAATCAAGACAGAAAATTTGGGCAACCCTTAAATAATGTATGCTGCTCTATGAAACAGATAGTACACACAGGTTTAATGTTGTAATTGGTGTATGTATGTCCTTGAAACTTCCTTGTTACTACACCGAAATGTAGGTCGTATCCACTTGACCCAAATTCCTCGACGTGTGGAGTTTCTCTTGTACACTTGCGCAGTAAAAAGTAGATCCATCGTTTGTGTATTTTTGAGGTGTTTTTTTTACCGAGTTTCACGGTGCGTACAGAAAAGGTCTTCAAAATGGCAAGGACACTGTTTTTACCTCACCTGGCACGTACAGTGGAGAATCTGTAATTCTTTCCCAATAAACGCGTTTACGCTATTATTTGCAGTGCAAACAGTTTGGAGCCAGATCAGACGCCGGGTAACCCGGCGTCTGATCAGGCTCCAAACTGTTTGCCACCAAGATAAACAAGAATTATCAGAATTGTCCAAAAGTTGTTCTTTTCTACGTTTTAGTGCTTTGCGTTTGCGTACGTTTGCGTTTAAACGGGAAAGAATAACAGATTCTCCACTGTAGTGCCAAGGTGAGTTATTTCGATCGTCCTGTGTCTGTCGTCCGTCGTCGTCCGTCGCTCGTTCGTCGTCAACAATTTCTTTAAACGACATCTCCTCCGAAACTACAGTATGGATTTTAATCAAACTTGGCCTGAATGATCCTTATACGGTCCACTTTCAAAGTTGTACAAACATTTCCATTCGGTTGCATATCTAGGTCACAGGAGCTAAAAAATAGATAGTTCAATGAAAACTTCAAAAATCTTCTAGTCAAAAACCACAAGGATCAGAGCATACATATTTGGCACATGTCATCATCTATAGGTCCTCTACCAAGATTGTTCAAACTTTGTCCCTTGGGTCAAAATTGGCCCCGCCCCGGGGGGTCACCATTTTACACAGAGTTATTTAGTGAAATCTTCAATCATCTTCTTTTCTGAAACTAATACGGCCATAGCTTTGATATTTGGCATGATGACACTTCTAGATGCCCTTTACCAATATTGTTGAAACGGATTTGGTCCGTTGCATATTTAGGTCACAGGAGCTAAAAATAGAATTTTACATTGAAAACTTCAAAAATCTTCTTGTAAAAAACCACAAGGGCAAATGACACCTGGGATGGGATCATTTTCACCCAATGACATAGTATCAAACATCTTGCTGATGAACACGCAAAATTTAATGAAGTGTTCTGTCAAATATCTTAGCTCATGATTTGGTACATCAGATTTCAGACAGTAAGACTATTTATTGAAAAAAATTCTTTTTTCAGCTAATGTGACCCAGATATGCAACTGGTCAGAATAATTTCAACAATATTGGTAAAGGATCACTATAGAAGCGTCACCATGCCAAATATTACAAGTCTGAGCATATTAGTTTTAGAGATATAGATGGTATATAGAGAACTATTTTTAAATTCTAGCAGATGGTTGCTTAAAGCAGGCTGAAAGTAAAACAGAATGCATTAAGGCGCATTCTGCTTTACTTTCAACCTGCCTTTTGTGCTCATATGTCCCCAAAATTGGAAACAAGCTATGGGGTAATAGGTTAATGAGCGATTCTAGTCTCCAATTAAGTATTGTCTATATAGAACTTCTTTGGGATTTATTTTTAAAGTAATTGCAAAATGGCCAACAGTGAATTCCCTGAGCAGAGAGCTCTTTACAATAGACTATATCAGACTACAGACTACCTTACTGCATTAATTTCGATTTGCCAATATAGAGAGTTTGATACTGATTCATTAAATGGCCATTAACCCCTTACCTGATAGCCTATTTCTAGTATTTAAAGGAAAACGGACAGCTGGTGATAAATATCTTTTAAATGAAAGATATTGAAAAAAAATCGCCTTCTGCCTTTGAAATTTTGAAAAATAATAAAAAATGAAGTAGTTAGAGCCGTTTAAACTTTGTGATATATGACTGTGCAAGCGAACATGGGGGCCGCCATTTTGTTTACCTGTGTGACGTAACTAAGGCCTTCCGCGACCTTCCGGTTATAGCGAGTCTAACCGGGAATGCCGTAGAGTGCGCGGAATTTACCTCGATAACATTAATAAACTGAAATACTGAGAAAAATTGGGCATGTGGAGGAAGGTAAAAACACTTTAGAACTTCAGTGTTACGATTTCGATCCTAAATTATCAGAGAATGTAATATTAGAAGACAGAGACTACGACGGGTCGGGCGAAGAGAAAGCGCATTCGCCGGACGAATTTGCGACTGCAATACTTGTGTATAAATGCCTACAAAGGAGGTTAATACTTGCTGAAGAACAAATGAAATGACGATTGGGTGTCTTGGTGACAATGAATGCATAGCAGAACCATCAAAATTTCGAGATATTAGTGCTTAATCCAGCCATACTTGAGGTAGCGTATATCAGGCAAATATCATAGGACACCGGAATCGGGCACGGATACTCTTGATAATATTTGCATACTGGTTGTGAATAAAGGCATCGAAGCCCTGTGACTTTCGAAAAAAGTTTCTCCGATATATTTAGTCTTATCTGTTAATATTTCCGTAAATATTAATCATAAACATCTTATGAGCCCGTAAAAGCGCGACTTTATCTATTCCCTGATAAGCGCGGCTTTCCGCGGGTTATCAATTACCTGATGAGAGCGGGTTAGAGCGAGTCCTCTATTGAGCGGCTAAAATCTCATTCTTCTACTGAAATTTTACTGTCCGTAAAGTGTGTTCAAATATCTTCCGAAATCCCAAATCTAATTATTGGGGTTGCTACACAATGAATTGCATAAAAAGAGGCTTAGGTCATTAGGTGTGACCTATTGTTGATCGGTGATCTCCGTAAGACGTGCATACGATACTGCACGCACTACTCGTCACTTTTCGGAAAGTATGATCTATGTCAACTTATGAAATATGCAGATAAGTTATCACACGAAAGTTTCTAACTGTTCCTGAGGTCAACATCTAAATATAGTTAACCAATGGAATCGCGGAATTCCATAGAGCACGCTCCACATGCATGCTATCTACAAAAATATCACAGGGGGATGCCGCTTGACCGTTGCGTCACACACCGGATGCGGGGGTAATAAAGTTTCGGCTCGGGAATAAAAGCTTCGGCTCATCAAAAGTAAGCATAATCCTAGGCGGTAGACAGAAATATCAAACAACTAATTAACCAATCAAACAAATCACATCTGCAGGTCTGTGACAATTCTTAACTGTCCCATCTCGCAACTCGGATTCTCATCTAGATCCAAACTGTAAAAATGAAACGATAAAACTCAGCTGTGAATCATTTTGGATCCTGATGAGAACCAAGCTACTCGGCGTCTCATCTACACCAAACGTGTGTAAGACTGGAAAGAAAGTAAAAATTGAATAATGCAAAGGTGTCAAACAGTTTGGATCCTGATGCAGTGCCGATCTACACGGTGTCTGATCAAAATTCAAACTGATTGCGTAGGAATTCACGTGAGAAAAAAACACTAATATATATCAAACAGTTACGACGCCGAGACACTCAACATTGTGATCGGGATCCAAACTGTCTGAATTTATACCAAAGGAATATTTCTTCATAAAATGTAAATCTGTTTAGATCTTGATCAGATGGCGAGCTACTCGGCGTCTCATCTTCATCCAAATCGCTTTTGTAAAACTATAATAAAAAATAATTGAATGTATTCCAAAAGTTTAAACAGTTTGGATCCTGATGCAGTGCCGATCTACACGGCGTCTGATCAAAATCCAAACTGATTGCGTAGGAATTCATGTGAAAATAAATTCTAATAGATATCAAACAGTTACGACGCAGAGGCACTCAACATTGTGATCGGGATCCAAACAGTCTGAATTTACCGGTATATAAAAGGAATATTTCTTTATAAAATGTAAACCTGTTTAGATCTTGATCAGATGGCGAGCTACTCGGCGTCTCAGCTTCATCCAAATCGCTTTTTTAAAACTATAATGCAAAATAATTGAATGTTCTCTAAGATGTCAAACAGTTTGGATCCTGATGCAGTGCCGATCTACACGGCGTCTAATCAAAATTCAAACTGATTGCGTAGGAATTCACGTGCAAAATGTTTTCTAATAGTTATCAAACAGTTGCGACGCCGAGTCATTCAACATTGTGATCGGGATCCAAACTGTCTGAATTTATATCAAAGGAATATTTAATTCATAAAATGCAAATCAGACTCCGAGTTACTGAGTACCTGAGCTATATCATTGCTTTTATTCAGATTAGACTCCGAGATACTGAGAATCTGAGCTGTATCCATGCTTAGATCCAGATCGGACTCCGAGTTACTCGGCTTTTAATCTGGATCTTAGTTGTTTTGAAATACTATTCTATTGTATTATTTTGTAGACAGCAGGTAAATCGTTACTCCGTGCGGCATATATACTTACCATAGTAACATAAATCTAAGTAAAAATATATTGGAAATATATTGACTTGTATCGTTTTCACCCAATTGCATGCTACTTTTTCAAACTACCATAAAACTCGAATTTAAATCTTAAATTAAAATTCATTTAGGCCTATCTAAAAGTTGTTTGAATTTTTTTCTACAGAAATGACGAGTGTAAAACTACACCCAGAAATAAGAACGATAAAACTAGATCCAATCAAAATCGGATTTGGGCTCAAGTAAGATCGCTCTATCAGATCGGGATCTAGAGAATCGCGATGATTAAATTAAGAAAGAAAAAACCGATCTAGATCTACCCGTACAATATGTAGATCTAGTAATGAGACTTTTTTCATTAAGAATTTCTGTAGCGTTGAATTCCTAAACCGAGACGAACCAGCTAGAAAATGCTGATTTGTAAACGAGTTGGTAGATCTAAGCCAGTTCAACATTTATGTCTAGATCAGCACAATAACGCACTGATTATCAGATATTTTTTTTATTGTAGATCTAGATCTATTATTATAATCATCAATCAAGGTATTATGGATGTCGCCATACTCTACTGTTAGCCATTTCGCATCAATGTTTTCCCAGATTCTACAGCTGGGAATTGGAACGGACATTTCTCTAAGCCGATTAACGATAGCTTCTGATCGTTTCTGGATCTACACGACCTTTCAAGTTCATCATAATCAATATGAATATACCATCTATCTATTATCTTTTTTTTTAACTGTATGCGACCTTGAATTAAGCTTGCCGTTACCCTTACTGACGAAGTGTGAAATGTCCGTCCAAGTTACAGTGGTTGAGTGAAAGAGCCAATCAGCGTTTAGGCCTTTGTGTCGTCACAAAATGGATAAAAATCGAGGGTTCCGAATGATAGCTTTGCCAATATGGCGGCGCCCGTTCCAATTAGCGATAGCTTACCTGTATGCAGTAAATCGATCTTTTTCGTACCTTATAGATGAGTAATAATTGCAGGACCTTCATGAATGTTGCTTTTAGGATAAAATCTAGGATCTAAGACCATATTGTCATCAGCTGTCCGTTTTCCTTTAAGATAGGTGACTACTTAAAGCACGTTGAAAGTAAAGCAGAATGCGCATTAGGGCGCATTCTGCTTTATTTTCAGCCTGCTTTAAGCTACCATGTGCTATAATCTAGAAAATATTCCCCATAATACATATTCATTACTGATTAAATAGGAACTATTTTCATCAGCGGATGAATAAATCATATCCTCTAAAAGGCGCTTCTATAAGGTAAAAGGTTAAACAGCAGCTTGACTGACTTGGACCATGCAAACAGAGACCACTGGTGTATGTTAACCTTTCCTATAACCACTACACGTAATGCACATTGCAAACAGTTTTGAGCGCGACCCGATGCCGAGTAAATCGGCGTCTGATCAGGCTCCAAACTGTTTGTCATTCGGATTTAGAAGAACCGTCACAATATATAGAAAACGTTATTTTCTTACATGCATCGTACTGCGTTTGAATTATATTTCGTATAAAATAGGGAATGGAGAAAATAATGTAAATACAGTGTTCCCTCCCTACAACGGCCCATCCGAACAACGATTCCCTCCTAGCAACGATGCTTGCCGCTGTTCCCCAACAATACAATTTTGTCCAATCCAATGTACTGCTGCAATATCGTTGTCGTCTGCTGTATTTCTCAAAGTTACATATTTGAATGTTTGACAGAAAAAAGACTAGTGACAAACAGCTTGCATCTAGATCAGACGCCTTACGCGGTGTTTGTTGTGGATTCAAGCTGTTTGCAAATTTAGGTCAATTTCTCTCCCTGTAACAACTCCCGCCGAACAACGCACACAATTTTTTTCTCTCATTGGGTGTTGTTGTAGAGAGGGAGCACCGTATGCCACACTGTACAAACGAGTATTTGATACTACAATGTAGACGTAACAGCTTGTAGCGCAATAAAAGAATCGTTTGTAAGCCTCTGTTTAAAGTTAAAAGACGTTTAAGAGAAATGGTCGATGAATACCGCCATTCATCGGAATATGAAATAACAATATGTAAGGTAGCTCACAACTTAGTGTAGACAACTAATGGAACTCTTTCCAATACCGTTATACGTTCCTTATACATTACGCAGTAGTCACTTGTTTTGCTTTAAACTCTTCACTGTCGTGATGTCATCAATTTTAAACAATTGTCGTCTACTTTTATTTTTCAAAGTTCATTTTTAGGTTTTTTGACTTAAGAAATGTTGAAAAGAGTGTCAAACAGTTTCGATTCTGATCAGACGCCGCGTTACGCGGCGTCTGATCAGAATCCAAACTGTTTGCAAATAACCATTGTGCTCGGGGTAAGGCAGTGAAGGGGTTAAACTGACATTAACATGAATTTGCAAGAACGGAACTCAGCCAGATATAAAAGCTAAATTCGGGAGAAAACAATGCAGAAAGCTCCTAACCCTTTATCCATAAACAGAGTAGATCCAGATCAGTCGCGCATATACGCATCCTTTGCAAACAGTGTACCCGAGAAGAGTACACTTGTCTTTTAAAGGACCCACCTGAACAAGGTTTGTCAAAGTGATACATGTACAAAGGCAAAACAATCCTTAACATTAAAAAAACCGACTAGACTTAAGGAGACTGGACTTCTCCCCTTGAAGTTTCAGGGAGGAAAGGGTTTATCCTGTCCTTTATAGTCGTTGAGGTTATTACTTTATGAAGCATGGAGGTAAAGAGGAACGTTTCTTAATTTGGTTGCTTTGCTGATATCTTACTATACCGCATTGTTTTACTATCATCTTACCTTAAGCCGTCACCTGTCTTTAACCTTGAGTATTTACTATGTCACAGTTAAACTATATAAAGAGATCTGCACACCATACAGTTAACACAAACAACCATAACGACGAGTATACTCCTTATTTACCAACAGCGTACCTGTGGAAAGTACACTTGTCCTAAATTAACAATGTAGACCTAGATCAGAGGGGCTCCTGATAGAGCGTCTGACCAGGGTCTGCACTGTTTGCAATTTTAGCAATATATTGTTAAAATCAACCCTAGATAGTCACAACTGGACTAGACTCAATGGGAAACAGGCATTGTCCATTACAGTAACCTATTTGTGCCCACGATCCCATATGGGGCATATGCAAATACTGTGGACTCTGATCAGTCACCGCATTATGCGGCGTCTGATCAGATTTTGACCAGGCATTCCTTTGATGAAAAATGGACTAATCCAATATGTACACATGGGAGAATCCACTGGGTATAAATGGGTTAAAAGTTCCAATGGTGACTGTAAAGAGGACAACATTGCTGCTCGTTTTCCTCGCTAGTCGCAATTTGCCAGATGCTTGTTTTGATAAAGCGCCGGAACGACTGCTAGCTCATGTAATTATTTAAAACATTTGTTCCAGGAAAGCGTGTGAAAACACGACTTCAAGTGTAGTACATGGAATTCCGGTGTTTCGGGCTATGCACTGAGGTGTACCTCCACTTGTGCTGAATCTTTGCAAAACGACAACAACAATAACAAAAAACACCAATCAAATTAAATGAAATAAATGGCGAGCAGCACATTAACTTTTTCGCTAAATTTTGTTGGCATTGTGATTTGCATTATGTAGATTGAAAGTAAATAATGCTTTTAAGGGAGTCTTTACTTAATTCAAAATTTGCTTTAATCTTCTACTTGTCCTAAACACAAGTAACGATGTTTTCTTTCGAAGGTTGATAATAAGGCGATTTTACTGTATAGAACTGACATAACCTTGTATTATTTTTTTACTTGCTTTTTCTTTTTCAAAACTGAAATCTGAATGTCTGTTGAAAAGGTCGCTCTACGGATGTTTAAACTCTTATTTCGCTTTTAAAGAAACAATATCCGCGTGATGAATAATTTGGATCATGATCAGGCCCCCGTTTTGTGGATCATTTGTATTTTGGATTAGTTATAATCTGTTAACAGTATTTCAGTCATAACGCGCCGTCCAGCTCATTACGGGCGGAGGAAGAACCCAAGAAGCCCTTTATGCACTGTTTCAGGCACAACTCGGCTACTAGATAGAACCACAGACCTTCCACAAGCTTTCAAACAATTTGGATCCTGATCTAGGTCCAACGTGATAATGTATGTATCAAGACTGTTTTTAAAGGTTTCATTTTTTTTGGCAAAATAAATTAATCATGGCTTTCAAACAGGTACCCTTTTATACTCTCTGAAGGACATTCATCACAGAGAAGAAGAGGCTCAAATGATTTACCTAGCTCGGTTGGATACAATATTATAGATGCAAGTTTCATTCATCACTTTTCAGTTACGGCCTTGCAAAAATGACTACGGATATGTTATGTCAATTACAGTGGAGAATCTGTTATTCTTTCCCGTTTAAACGCAAACGTACGCAAACGCAAAGCGCTAAAACGTAGAAAAGAACAACTTTTTGTCAATTCTGATATTTCATGTTTATCTTGGTGGCAAACAGTTTGGAGCCTGATCAGACGCCGGTTTACCCGGCGTCTGATCTGGCTCCAAACTGTTTGCACTGCAAATAATAGTTTTAGCGTAAACGCGTTTATTGGGAAAGAATAACACATTCTCCACTGTATGTGCTAAATTAATCGTCCAGTCTGTAGATATTGCTCCTTTAACTTTGAATTGTTAGGCGCGGACTTAACAGGAATTTGCAAACAGTTTGGACCATGATCAGACGCCGAGTAACTCGGCGTCTGATCAGGGCCCAACCTGTTTGACACTTTCATTAATAAGTCGTTTTTGAAAGAAAAAAAACTAATTTGGTGAAATTCTGCAGACGACAAATTGGAGAAGATAAATGTTGCGGCTTGATTGTGGGTAGTCTTTTGTAGAGTACAGTGAATCCCCTCTAAACCGGACATGTGTGGGGACAACAAAAACAGCCGGTTTAGAGGGGTTTCCGGTTTAGAGGGGCTTTAAACCATAGCTTGTTCCTAGTATGGAAGGTAGCTGACCACTTAAAGCAGGTTGAAAGTAAAGCATAATGCGCCTTAAGGCGGATTCTGCTTTACTTTCAACCTTCTTTAAGCTATCACCTGCTAGAATATAGAACATATTTCTGATGATACAGTGGAGAATCTGTTATTCTTTCCCGTTTAAACGCAAACGTACGCAAACGCAAAGCACTAAAACGTAGAAAAGACAACTTTTGGACAATTCTGATAATTCTTGTTTATCTTGGTTGCAAACATTTTGGAGCCTGATCAGACGCCGGGTACCCGGCGTCTGATCTGGCTCCAAACTGTTTGCACTGCAAATAATAGTTTTAGCGTAAACGCGTTTATTGGGAAAGAATAACATATTCTCCACTGTATATGTTCATGAATGTATTTTCTTCAGTGAAGGAATAAATCAAAATGGGTGGGAAACCGGACCAACGTTTTTGTCCGGTTTAGAGAGAATTCCGGTATTTAGAGGTTCCGGTTTAGAGGGGTTTCACTGTATACTTTTAATGTTTGGAAGTGTCGCCTGCTGTTATTGTCGTCTGCTAGATTGTGAAGATACATGTAGGGGGACATTTTGTTTTCTTTGGAAATAAAAGTCTCTAAGCGTCCAACGCTTAGTCGTAAAGGAAACCGATTTGCTACATATTCGATCTGGATACCAACTTTTTAATAAACACACTTGGGTCAGTGGTTGAAAGGCATTGAAGGGGCTATTTCCGGATATATTTTATCTGGTGTAGGGTCTGAAGTAAATGTAGTGGGTAAGCCCTGGTTAGTCATTTCGCAATACACGCATTTGGAAAATAATCGTCGGGGATTTCGTCATTTTTCGGGGAAAATAGGGAGTCTTACTCAAGTGAAGGATTTTAAAAGTGTTAAAATTGTCAGAGGCGAAAGAGGGGTGTATTCAAGATTTTCACGCAATCACCTAAGTGAAAAATACGTTACAAAAAACGACTCGATAATAAAGCAAACTAAACGTAAAAAACTAGAAATGGCAAATCGTAAATCGGACGAGATTATATTAAAGGATTCAGAGGAAATGGATACAAAAACCTTAAAAGGGTCCAACAACCCCGCTAACGACGAGTTGGTGCTGACGATAAACAAAGGGTCCTTACCATTGGAGGTAAACTAATTATCATATATTTAAGATTTTATCAAGTTCGAAATGTATACCCTTTCCTATTATTTTCTGTTCAATATTAGGAAGAAAAACAAGATGAAAAAATATGTTACTGCTACTGACAACTTTTGATGCTACCTTTATGCATAGAAGTGTTCAAACATGTACTACATGTAGAAGCGACCCTGTTAGTCTTATTCTGTTTATTCTAAGTATACATGTACCAGTCGAAATAGTAATGGCTTTAGAAGCATCAGCAGCAGCAGCAGTAGTAGCAGTAGTAGTAGTAGTAGTAGTAGTAGAAGTAGCAGTAGTAGTAGTAGTAGTAGTAGTAGTAGAAGTAGTGGTATACATGTAAGTAATAGTGCCTTATTATTAACAGCAGAATTGTATAGAAGTAATAGTGATGTATCGATGGTAGTTATAGAAATATTTGTAACATCAACAATACTATATAGTAGTAGTAGTAGTAACAACAACAATAGAAGCAATAAAATAGAAACAGTTCCAACATTTTAACCACCAACATTACATACGTAATATTAACTGTATACTTGTCACTTCAAAAATACATAAATCTACACCATTATCAAATTGACACGTCACAGATAAAATGAACACCGATATTAGAACAAAACAATAAATATAAAAATGTGTGTACATGTACAGTAAAACCTCTCTATCACGACCGCTAAGTTGTGTTAATTATCACGGATTTAAGGCAGGTGACTGCTTAAAGAAAGGTGAACGTAAAACAGAAAGCTCTGTCACCTTGCCTTAAGCTTATGTACATGTACCTGTCTTTTGTGCTGTCAAATGACCTTCTTTTTAGTGGTCGTAATAGAGAGGTATTACTGTATGTTTAGATTATCAGTGTTGACTGAAACATCATACTCCAAACATCAAGGTGTCGCCAGGCGGACAAAACCAACAATACTCGACTGGTAATTTTATTAATGTAAAATTTGCCTCTAAACGTATGTTAACAGATAACAGGGCTGTCATAAGTTGACATGAACAATCCTAATATTTCCAAATTTGCATTTTTCAAGTGCGATTTTACGAATTGTACATTTTTCTTGTTTTGTTGACATGCGACTACTTAAAGCAGGCTGTACGTATAGCAGAATGCGCCTTATGGCGCATTCTGCTTTACTTCCAGCCTGCTTTAAGCTACCATGATCTGGGGAAAAATCAGGAGATTTAGGAAAAATCCGGAGAAATGGCAGCCCTGAGATTAACTCATTAAACCTTCAACCGGCTATAAATATCGGTTTTGTACACGAATTTGTTCCAAGATCTAAAAGGATAAATCCACATCCATAAAACATAACGACTAACAATACCAATATAGTAAACAGAGATGACCCAGATGGGACGACCGGTGTCGCGCAATCTCATCTAGGCCTTGACTGTTTGCCATTTGAAGATCACAGCTTAGTCATAAACGGCATTGACTTTAGGACACCCCTATACATGTTAACAAATTCTTCCAATACGAATAATGAAAAACAATTCATAAGCAGTATACACGACCATGTAGAGTTAGCTTAAATTTGCAAGTGTCAAATGCATATAGCAATTGCGTAATATGAATCAGAATACGACATTGTCACTGTTTACAAGATGTGAAATATGCATGAATGCACTTAACTTTTATTTCACTGGCATAGTATCGTCTGCTTAAAAATAATGTCTGCAAACTTTTTAAATGTTCACTGGAAAAGTATTGCTACGAGTATCAAACAGTTTGGATATTGATCAGACGCCGAGTTACTCGGCGTCTGATCTGGATCTTAACTGTTTGCCAAAAACAAAAAAATGCAATATCGGTTGTTGTTTACGTACACATTATATAACGGACCACTGTCGCATAGTTTGAATACAGGCATGTTTTACTGCTGAGAGATATGAAAGGCGGTGGCTGAATCTGAGTTAATAGGATTGGCCAAAATATTGTGAAATGATAAGGGATAATAAAATGTCGAAATCGACCAAAAAAACGAAAATCTCTATCTGTCTCTCTGTCTTCTGTCTGACTCAGCGTCTCTCTCTCTGTTTCTGTGTGTGTCTCTCTTTCTCTGTCTGTCTGTCTGGCTTGCTGGCTCTGTATGTGTGTGTGTGTCTCTCTCTCTCACACTCTCTCTCCCTCTCCCAACTCGTACTTTCTGTCGTGTTATCTATACTGTACTCAAAAATAGATGACCACGTTATACGACATAGTCCACTTAAGACCACTCAGATGTGTGTTGTATGTATGTGCATGTACCAAACTAACATACAGTCAAACGTGTGTTAACCAATTACCCCATGGCCTGTTTCTATATTTTAAAGACAGGTGGCCACTTACATGTAAAGTACGTTGAAATTAAAGCAGATGCGCCTTAAAGCAGATCATTTACTCAGAATCTGATCAGGAACCAAACTGTTTGCACATTCGAACGTAGTGTGGCATATTCTAATAATAAACTTTGCTGATAAAATGAAACATTTTGTTCATGCATTTGTAAGATGAGTATTTTTTTTCGTTTATTTCTCCGGAGAAAAAGACTGAGATCGATGATGCTCATTTGACGGGCTTTCATATTAAAGCAATAACTAGCTACATTGAGCTGGTGAACGCTATTTTTATGACGGCCTTGGGGTGTTTTAATTTCATTTTAGACCAGTTACTGTTGTTTTACCTGGGAAAACTAACACGAGTTTTCATGTCAGCCCCGGGCGTCTCGTGCACTCTCCGAAGAATAGAAATTGTCGAATCCGATGACTCGAATGCTCGTTTTATCGAACACACCGGTATTTCGAAGTTTCGAAGCTTAATTTAACCCATTTTGGCATAGCCTCCTATTAAAGGGACATAAGCAAAACGTGTAGACTCTGATCAGACGCCGCATTGTGCGGCGTCTGACCAGAGTCTACACTGTTTTGCTGATTTCAATATAAAACACAGTGAAAAATGAAAAATTAGACCAGGCACCCCTTAGATAAAAAAAATATTCAAATATATATAAGCATGGAAAAATCCTCTTGGCATAAAAGATTTAAGTATATCAAATATAGGCAACCAGATTTACATTGCAAACTGTTTAGAGTCAGGTCAGACGCCGACTTACTCGGCCTCTGAACAGGCTCACAGTTTGACAATCAAATAAATGTTTTCCATTATATAGGTACATGTAAATCATTATCTACCTTTATTTATTATTATACATTGAGTTTACTTTACTTTACAAGAGAAAACAACGCTTTCCCTTTACTATAAATCTGAATATGTCAGCGTGTATCTACTCTCTCAGTTGACTCTCGTGTTTCCCCAAATTCCAAGTGTGGTTTCTATCTTCTCGCTGTTGTAAATCTTTATAGGAGTAACTTTCAAGCTGCTATAAATTATTTCAAGACGTAATTACTGATTTTACTGACATACCCATTCGTTTTGAAGTCCGCGGTATAGAGGTAAAATAACAACATTAGTTATCGCCCCAGTTTGATTGTGACACATGAACACAGATTTAACAATTTTAGGAAACATATCGACTGTGTAACACTGTTTGTTTGAAAGCCTTGTTGTCTAAGAAGGTGAACTTACTCGAATTTAAAAGTTAAACCCATTTAAGCCTAGTGTCTACTGACGTGGACATCGGCAAACAGTGAAGACCATGATGAGACGCCGCGTAAGTAAATATCAAAGTTCAGAGAGAATAATTAATAAATAAAATATTAACCCATTACCCCCATAAAACGCCTTTTTACGTCTCTAGTTTATTTATCCATTGAGAGAAATAGTTAATTTTAACAATTATGAATATTCACCTCGGGAAATATTTTCTATATTCTAACAGAATTTTGCTTAAAGCAGGCTGAAAGTAAAGCAGAATGCGTCCCTAGGCACATTCTGCATAACTTTTAACCTGCTTGACTTGTTTTAAAAACTAGAAACAGCTCTATGGGGTAATGGGTTACGGAGACTCTATATGTATTCTTATATATACATTTGATCCAGTACTAAATTACATGACTATTTTGCATATATTTTTTTTGTCTATTTTATACTGTATGTATGTATACAGTGGAGAATCTGTTATTCTTTCCCAATAAACGCGTTTACGCTAAAACTATTATTTGCAGTGCAAACAGTTTGGAGCCAGATCAGATGCCGGGTAACCCGGCGTCTGATCAGGCTCCAAACTGTTTGATACTCAGATTAAAATAAATCGTCAGGAGTGTCAATACGTTGTCATTGTCTACGTTTTATTGATATGCGTTTGCGTACGTTTGCGTTTAAAAATGAAAGAATAACGTTTTCTCCACTGTACATGTATAACTAAAAGTCAAAATTAAATTCAGTTCTGTTCTGTTCTTATGTATTTTCAGTATATGTACAGTAGATAATACGTTATTCTTTTACAACAAACTTGTTTACGCTTAAACTGTTATTTACATTACAAACAGTTTGGTAACCCGGCGTCTGATCAAACTCTTAACTGGTAGCCACTTAGATTAAAATAAAGGTTAAACAAATAAAGAATACTATCTTTTACGTTTTAGTACAATGCGTTTGCATTTCGTTTCGTTTGGGTTCAAACGAGAAAGAATAGTGTGCCTGCCATTGTACATGTACATAACGCAGTGTGGGTTCTCTCGTTCTCTAAATCTGCACGTGTAGAACACAGCTCATTCTAATTAATTAGTTTGTATTTAGAAGTTAAGCCGATTACGGGGATATATGCCTAACGGAAATTACTTCTAAAAGATCAACGTTCGGGTTAATAACTAATTGATCACGCTTGCTCCTCACTTTTAGCGCTAGTAATACAAGTATACGGCATTTTTAGTATTTTCTTGGTGAACTGTTTTGTGGATATGGGCACAGTTTCTTAACCATATTACGTCAAATATTTCAACACTATTCTTTGCTAAATAGCGTATATTGACGCGTTTTGAAAACAGTGTAGACCAAGATCATACAGCTCCTGAAGGAGCTGTCTGATCAGGGCCTTCACTGTTTTCCTGTGCATGTAGGATACATGTATGCCTGACACGAGTATACACTTATTCTTGGCGAAATAAATCCTTACTTATAATAGATATATAATTATATTAATATTAGAGATGTTCATAGAAGGCATATGAAAATAAAGCCGGAGAAAGATATTTTATAAAGGAAAACAAATATCTACTAGTGCAACTATACATGTACTCTTAGGAATACTCACTGAAGTGTTAAACACAGGCAACTGCTGAAAGCAGGATGAAAGAGTTGGAGAAAGCCCCTACAATCACATGTCTTATATAGACACCGAAAACAAACTGACGTATCGACAGGTTAAGCTGTACAGTGAAACCCCTCTAAACCGGACATGTGTGGCGACAACAAAAACATCCGGTTTAGAGGGGTTTCCGGTTTAGAGGGGTTTTAACCCTAAGCTTGTTTCTAGTATGGAATGTAGCTGAACACTTAAAGCAGGTTGAAAGTAAAGCAGAATGCGCCTTCAGGCGCATTCTGCTTTACTTTCAACCTGCTTTAAGCTATCATCTGCTAGAATATAGAAAATATTTCTGATAATATATGTTCATGAATGTATTTTCATAGTGAAGGAATAAAGCAAAGGCGTAAAAAATGGTGGGAACGGGGCCAAAGTTTTTGTCCAGTTTAGAGAGAATTCCGGTATTGAGAGGTTCCGGTTTAGAGGGGTTTTACTGTATTCAAATTCGAAACACCTCTATATGTCAATTGTGGGCAAACGTTCTCCTAAATCCAATATTGAAATATAGTGAAGACGTTACCCTTTCCGAATAAACGCGTTTGCATTAGTCCCCTGAAGTTTTCCTCTTCCAAAGATTATGCCTAACGCATTCACCCCTGGGACTTTAGATTTTACAGAAAATCTGTCCCAGTTTAGTCCATTTTTGACAATTTAGGGTTGTTGGTTTTATTTTATTTCAAAATAGAATCCAGTGTAGACCCTGAACCGAGACCTCCTTGAGTAGACCACTGGTCATCATGGGTCTACACTGTTTGCATATATTGTATATTTATTCTTGTCAGTTACACTGTTTTTAGATAACGAATATCGCTTGGGTTGAATTTGTGAAATGTTGGATCCGTTCTTGTATTGAACATTATCTTAATTGTTATTGTCATTGACATTTTACCAAATAGCGTGACACTTTGACTCACAGTTTTATAACATCTTGTTGATTATATACTGGATAAAACGTTATTCTTTCCCAATAAACGCGTTTACGCTAAAACTATTATTTCCATTGCAAACAGTTTGGAACCTATTCAGAGGCCGGGTTACCCGGTGTCTGATCAGGCTCCAAACTGTTGGCACCTAAATTAAAAAACATTAATTAGAAATGTCAAAAAAATGGTAATTTCCTACATTTAAGAGAGGTGCGTTCGCGTTTCGTTTGCGTTCAAACGGAAAAAAGAATAACGTTTTCTCCACAGTAAACCTTGCTGCTGTCGATCGCCACTTTATGTGCCTTACCAGCAGTTTGGATCCAGATCAGATACCTATACTCGCGTCTGATATGAATCCAGCATGGTTACATTACAATGTACATGTTTATGGTTTGTTCAAATGACTGTATTGAATTGCATGAAGACTCTTAGAAAATATTCGAGATGACAATTCCAAAGCAATCAATAAAACGACTTAAGAAGTATTTACAATTTTCTTACTGATCGCTAGTTATCGGTACATTGTATTTGGAATATTTTTTAACCAGATCAGACGCCGTGTAACGCGACGCCTTATCTGAATCCAAATTATTTGACTCTTCTTTTAAGTTTCAGTTATCATTGCATAAAGTTGTATTTTTGACAAAATTTGAAGACATTAATTTAAAAATCAGACGATAGCACGACTTAAGCTGCGTTTACAGAATAGAACTAAACTTTGACAAGAAATTTCATTTGCCGAAAATACCAACAACTAAATTGCCTCACGTGCAATTTGTTTTCATCACAAAATTACCAGGTTTCGTCCAATCCTGTAATTTCCCAAACCCCTATACTTATCCATGTTCCTGCCAGCTTCAACATGATTGACGTTTTGCAATAGGTTAGAGCCAAACCAAACGTCGCTTTAATATCGTCTGTTTCTAGGAGCTATACTGTTTAACACGTGTAGATTAATTCTCTTGTATGAAATAATGTAAATATTATATTTTAAAAATAGTAAATTCAGCCGTCATTTTATCAAGCAGACAAAATTATTGTATTGAAGGATAAGCGGGTCATAAAATGTAGTTTTCTTCTAATTCCGTCATAATGGCCCAGCGCCCTCTAGTGGACAGACAGAAATTACTGAAGTCCTATGAACAGTGCTTGTCATTGATTAGAAAACATTTAATTACAAAAATCGCACATACAGTGGAGAATATGTAAATTTTCTCTTTTAAACGCAAACGAAGCGCAAACGAAACGCAAACGCAAATTTCAATAAAACTGAGAAAATGACAACTGTTTGATAATTCAGATTATTCATTTTAATCTGAGTGGCAAACAGTTTGGAACCTGATCAGACGCCGGGTTACCCGGCGTCTGATCAGGCTCCAAACTGTTTGCAATGAAAATAATAGTTTTAGCATAAACGCGTTTATTGGGGAAATAATATATAAAGTTTTCTCCACTATACGACCACTAAGCACGTCCACTCAAGTCTAGACTTTCATTGATGGCGTCTACATGTAAGACAATTGGGAGCTGTATTTCTGTTTTACTTTCATCTTGCTTTAAACCATTGACCCATAACATGTTTCTAGTTTTGAAAACACACGCCCATGCATTATAGTTTAAGCAAGTTGAGAGTAAAGCAGAATGCGCTTTAAGGTACAAATGTTCTGCTTTACTTTCATCCTGCTTTAAGACATCAACTGCTAGGCTATAAAAATATTCGTGACTGTATAAAATGGTACTATTTTCTTTCAGTGGAAGAATTAATCAAAATCGTTAAAAGACGTGTTTAGAGAGTAATGGTTTAGGCGTCCAGATACGTTGAAATGAAATTAAGCCTGATAAGGAGTGGCGTAATAGCGGAGTTTTATTGTACAGCGCTCCCTCTCTACGACGACATCCACTGGGACACAACAAATGTGCGCGTTGTTAGGAGGGTGTCGTTATATATATAGGGAGGGAAATTGATTAATTTTTGCAAACAGCTTGAATCCAGATCAGATGCCGCGTAACGCGGCGTCTGATCTGGATTCAAGCTGTTTGTCACTCGTCATGATGTTTTTTCTATCAAAATGTCCAATATGTAAATTTGAGGAAACCATCAGTCGACAATTTTAAACATACATGTACGATATTGTAGACATACTTGTCCTGTTTAGGGAACTGTGGCAATGGTCGTTGTAAGGAGGGAGTCGTTGTTGGGAGGGGCGTAGTAGAGCGGGAGTACTGTACCTCCATATTCGTCATTATTGATGTTGCACTTCTATTTTGAGCTGTTGAAAGACTTTGGTCTGTTTTTTCTCCTGCTTATCTTTACTGCATGCCTCGTTACCTAAAACCCCTTCACCGCCAGGACATCATCTGCTGAAATAGTGTCGTCTCCTTTTCATATTTCAAAATAAGAATTCAAACAATTAGACAGATTGGCATTTGTATGAATATCAAACGGCTTGGAATCTGATCAGACGCCGAGTTACTCGGCGTCTGATCAGGATCCAAACCGTTTGCAAATATAATTTCACTTGAGATACATGTAAGACAGACAAGGCGTTAAGATGTTTTGTTTGCATATCAAGGAAATGTTGATTGTTCATACCCTTTGCATGACCACAATCGATTCGCTAACTTTTATTTAAAAAACACGGCATGTAAATCAACTTTAAATAAACGTTAATTAACTGTCAGAAACGTTTTTGAAACAGAAAACTTTGAAAACTATTTCAATCCAATAATGTTATACGAAATTATTGAGTTCACAAAACGTTCATTTGAAAGCTGACGGCGTATCTACAGGTTCCTGGTTGTTACCTCCAGTCGGATTGAAGGACACTTGGCGATAAAGTTGATTGGCTGAGCTGAATACAGACCCGAGCTCTTGTGGTGGACATAGAATTAATTCTGAGAAATATAACTCTTCGTGGCCTAAGTGTGTTAGCAATTGATTTTTTGGTCTCGTGGATTGTGATTGTCGCTGTGGTAGTAGCACCAGGCTCCGAGGTTATCAAGCTTTTGACTTGAGTCTAAACTCGTTCCCAAGCATTTGATTGGTCAGATTTGAGCATAGGGTCAAATCTGATCAATCAAATGCTTGGGAACACACTCAGACTCAACGAAAACACGTTATACATGTAACCTCGGAGCCAGTGCTCCCAATCTCAAAAGGAAGTAAATTGAACAAATTCAACATTTCCCCACTCTTTCAGCACCAAATCATAAGGTGTTACTACTCATTAGTATCGTCTCTAAGAGACGATTCGAATGAGTAGTACATGTAACACCATCGGGTTAATGCAGAAATTAAAATATGTTAGTTTAAGGCATTCTGCTTTACTTTCAGCCTGTTTTAAGGTACTAGGATTTAGAAATATTTCTTTTGATACATATTCATGACTGTATAAATTTGTAATATTTTCTTCAGTGGAGGATTAAAAGAAAAGCGCTGAAAGGCGCTCTATCGGGAATCAACTATGTAACTATGTATGAAAGGGTTAAGGCATGTTAAGGAAGAAAATTGACTCGTTTCATTCTACATCTTCCTGCATCGTACATGTATCAGTATTTCGTTGAGTTTAAAAACTCATAACACGCACTTCTCTCTTCCTTAACCATTTTCCGCTCAAAACGGTAGGTGATTACAAATGTATTGCAGACAGTTTGGATCTAGATCAGACGCCAGGTTACTCGGCGTCTGATCAGCATTCAATCTTATTTTTCTATATTAATGATATTTCTTCAGCATACGGTCATTGAATTTAAATTATAATAACAGTGCAGATACCAAAATAAAAGCAGGGCTCCAGATAAGAGGGAGTTAACTGAACAAAACCATCATTATCTCACTCATTTTAGCACCAAATCCTATAGTGTTACTACTCATAATAATCGTCTCTTCGAGACGATGCTAATGAGTAGTGACACCATAGGGTTTAATGCAGAAATAAAGGATTTAGGTTTTGAAATACCCACCTTATCTGGAGCCCTGAAAAGTATACACTATTATGACATTTACAGATTTAGCCATGATAAGGTTGAGCGAGTGGAAACTTTCAACTTGTATTATAGTATACAGTGGAGAAAACGTTATTCTTTCCCGTTTAAACGTATTTCTACGAATCGCAAACGCTGTGCATTAAAATGAGTAAAATGACAATAGTTTGACATTTTTAACTACTTATTTTAAATTGAGTGGCAAACAGTGTGTATCCTGATCGGTTACCCGGTGTCTGATCTTGCTCCAAACTGTTTGCAATTGAAATAGATGTAATAGTTTAAGCGTAAACGCGTTTAGTGGGAAAGAATAACACAATCTCCACTGTACATGTACATGTACCGTTTGAGTATATACAAACAGGAAGTTCTGGTATATGTTTGTACATATAGTATGTATACTGTAAAAAACCTTAATACATGTCTTACATGTATGCATGAAGTCATTTAATTGATTAAGGCGTATCAAATCTGGAATAATACTTAGGTTTCTTCCGTCAAGCTAAAATAACTGCTTCTTAAGATTTTATTTTGAAGTTCAGAAGTATAGTGGAGAAAAGCGTATTATTTCCCAATAAACGCGTTTATTCTAAAAACGGCATGCTAATCGCAAACAGTTTGGAGCCAGATCAACGACGGGAACTCCGCTAGCTCATCAAACTGATTGCCGCTCAGATTAAAGTAAATCGTTGCACTTTTAAAATAATGCGATTTTCTACATTTTATTGCATTGTACAGTGGAGAATCTGTTATTCTTTCCCGTTTAAACGCAAACGTACGCGAACGCAAAGCACTAAAACGTAGAAAAGAACAACTTTTGGACAATTCTGATAATTCTTGTTTATCTTAGTGGCAAACAGTTTGGAGCCTGATCAGACGCCGGGTTACTTGGGAAAGAATAACAGATTATCCACTGTACTCGCTGTTTGTTTGTGTATCGTTTGCGTTTAACCTTTTCAACCCTACATCCCTCTGTATAGATTACTGATTATACATATACAAACAGTGTATACCTGATCCCTCTGATCAGGATCTGCACTGTTTGATAGTTTCAATAGTTTCTGTTGTAATACCAAAAATGTAACAGTAGACTGGTTAAAAATACACCTGTACTAGAAGAGTCCAAAAAGATTATAAATACCCACTAGAGAAATTTAGGGTTGAAAGGGTTACAGTGGAGAATCTGTTATTCTTTCCCAATAAACGCGTTTACGCTAAAACTATTATTTGCAGTGCAAACAGTTTGGAACCAGATCAGACACCGGGTAACCCGGCGTTTGATCAGGCTCCAAACTGTTTGCCACCAAGATAAACAAGAATTATCAGAATTGTCCAAAAGTTGTTCTTTTCTTCGTTTTAGTGCTTTGCGTTTGCGTACGTTTGCGTTTAAACGGGAAAGAATAACAGATTCTCCACTGTAAAAGGGTTAAACGGGAAAGAATAACGTCTTCTCCATTAATTACATGCTTTAAAATCTTATAAAACATTTCGAAAATATCTCTAGGGAGAGAGAGAGAGAGTGACAAGACGCCTGTAAGTAGATGGTCGGAAATCTATAGGTCATCCCGATTAATCAATTGTACTTAGAGTTATCTAATTAATTAATGAATTGAATGATTAATTAATTAATCAGTTAATTATGCACATGCGCATAAAATGCCTTCTCTAATTACTCTTTCACGTGACCCTTGCAATCGCACCGTTTGCAAAGCACGTAAATAAAATACCTAAAGTCCACTTTGTAATTTATTGAAAGATCGGTATACAGGAAAAATGCGTATATTTTCCGCAATAAGCGCGTGTGTAAATTAAAAGAAAATGCACAAAGCATCTGTTTAGTCAGATCAGACGCAGAGTAAATCATATTTAAAAAAAAAAAATGCCAATTCAATTTCTACATTTCAGTGATTTGTTTTTAAATCAGAATATTTGAACTGATTTGGAATCGGGAAATATTTCTAACGTGTCCCTAATGTACGGTATATGTTACTGTACATATATTAAAGCAGACCTACTGTGACATTGACAATATCAAGTTGTTTCTCTTTAGGCGATCTTGACCTTTGGAAGTGTAAGAAGTTGTACTTTGAATATTATGTCGTCTGCAGCAATATCTTGTCGGCTACTGCAAATCTCAGTATATAATCAAGGTCAATGTATGTAGAATTGGAGTGCCAAGTTTTATCCTGTCTGATCTGGATCCAACTGTTATTGCAAATACATGTACCAGAGTAGCCGTGCTTGACAAATTGTAGTAAATTTATACACATTCAACCCTATAGCGACCATGCAGTATACTCATCATTAACAAACAGCGACACTTGTCCTATGCAAACAGTACATGCATTCTAATCAGAGGGCACCTATCTCGGATCGGGGCCTTTATTGTTTGTGACATTTTGCAATATATTCTTGAAATCAACCATATTTAGTCAAATTCCACTATTGATTAACCATTTAGTTGGAAATTTGAGTTGTCCATTATAAACGTTTCAGGGGAGAATGAGTTAGTTTGTGAGCATCAAAGGAAATGTTTCTATTGTGCTCATTACTTTAAGTACTTAGAAACACTATATATATTATTAATAAAAACATGCATAATCTTGACCTTCCATACGCATGCAGGCATGACATACATGTACGAGGGGCATGGGCGTCATTGGAAATGCAGCAGTTGACTATTACAGTGGATAATCTGTTATTCTTTCCCGTTTAAATGCCAACGTACGCAAACGCAAAGCACTAAAACGTAGAAAAGAACAACTTTTGGACAATTCTGAAAATTCTAGTTTATCTTGGTGGCAAACAGTTTGGAGCCTGATCAGACGCCGGGTTACCCGGCGTCTGATCTGGCTCCAAACTGTTTGCACTGCAAATAATAGTTTTAGCGTAAACGCGTTTATTGGGAAAGAATAACAGATTCTCCACTGTATAGCCTGTTTCTTAGTTTAGAAGTAAAGCAGACTGCTTGTTATAAGCTTACATCTGCAAGGATGAAGAACATATTTCTTACTTTGCATATTGCCGGTTGTATAGAGTGGAACTATTTTCAGTAAATGACTATAAATTAAATGCGTAAAAAGGCTTATCTATGGAGTAACGGGTTAAGTTGCCAGCCGTCATACATGTAAAGACTGTTAATTTTTAAGCATTGTCTGAGGTAGCAGTCAAGACAAGTTAGGCTTTATTAGTTATGAAATGTTATGTGTAAGTTAAGTAACACAGTTTCTGAGTATCTCTATAGCTAATCATATTTCGTCTGACCAGTTCTTCTCTAGACAGTATCGGGGATGAAAATTGAAAATATACGGAATTGAAACTTCCACTCAGAGCTCTCAAGTAAATTGACTGATCGATGTCTACATAGAAGTTTGTTTGTATGATTGAAATATCGATGGGGAGGGAGGCAAATCAATGGATACATGTAGCATTTGCATTCTTGGTTATACGCAGCAGTGATTCTTTTTACAAATTCAAAACTATGAGTCCCCAGGACTCGCTGGCCTTCAAAACTATGAGTCCCAGCTATTTCTTTATTACCAAAAGGGACTCACAGATTTTAAATTTATGAGTCCCACAAGATTTTAATGAGTCTAGGACTCGGGACTCGCAGGTAAAAAAATCACTGATACATGTACAGTAAAATATCTCTATTACGAACACTGATAAAAGAGGGCTAATTGTCTGCATAAACGACAGGTGCCAGTTTAAAGCTAGGTGAAGGTAGAACAGAAAGTTATTAAAGGAGCTTTTTGTTTTACGTTTACCTTACTTACAGTAGTCACCAATGGTGCCATAAGGCGACTTTGCAAACGGTTTGGATCCTGATCAGACGCCGCGTGACGCGGCGTCTGATCAGGATTCAAACTGTTTGGCACTTGTAGTGATATTTATTCAGTCAGAAATACTCTAAATCTGACTTGACAAAATATTACAGACGGCAAAATGAATGCAGACGATAATTTGGCGATGAGATTCATAAAGCAGACGATAAAACTTGGCAGTAGAGGAGTTAAACAATCGATAATTTAGTGGTCGGAATACAGTGGAGAATCTGTTATTCTTTTCCAATAAACGCGTTTACGCTAAAACTATTATTTGCAGTGCAAACAGTTTGGAGCCAGATCAGACGCCGGGAGTCTGATCAGGCTCCAAACTGTTTGCTACCAAGATAAACAAGAATTATCAGAATTGTCCAAAAGTTGTTCTTTTCTACGTTTCCCGTTTAAACGCACGCAAAGCACTAAAACGTAGAAAAGAACAACTTTTGGACAATTCTGATAATTCTTGTTTATCTTGGTGGCAAACAGTTTGGAGCCAGATCAGACGCCGGGTTACCCGGCGTCCGATCTGGCTCCAAACTGTTTGTACTGCAAATAATAGTTTTAGCGTAAACGCGTTTATTGGGAAAGAATAACAGATTCTCCACTGTAGGATATCGAATGTGTTGGGTTTGGTGCATGTTGATGACTGTATAAAGTGGAATTATTCTCTTCAGTGGAGTATTAAAGTAAAGTCGGAAATGCGTATTTATTGAGTAATGGGTTAAGCATCAGGAAAATATACCCTGGAATGTCCAGTTTAAGAATTTATTACGAAACTAATTGTATACGCTCATAGAAATATGAAGTAATATTGTTATCAGCTGGAAGAAACGGGCTTGATCGATTGGCTGTGATAGAACAAACGATCTGGGATGAATTTGAGGCAATAATTGGGCCATTAAGCACTTTTACAATGTCGCAAGAAAAACCGTCATTGATTTTATTAGAAGAATTGGCAGATTCTTTCTATTCATACAACTCTCCGTCAAAGTAATATATTTTTCTATAGAAGCCCACAGTGCTTCCTTCTTGGGACAATCGATTCCTGATTTTGCCAATATGGTTCACTTTAATGAATTGATGAATGTATCGCGTTCAAGAAGGAAAATATAGCAGCCTGCTTTAAGCTACCATCTGCTAGGATATAGAAACTATTTCTTATGGTACTGTTCATGTTCATGACTGTATAAAATGGAACTATTTTCTTCAGTGCATGGAGGAATAGATTAAATGCGCTAAAAGGCCCTTTTATGGGGTAAATGGTTAAGGCAAATTCTGTTTGACTTTCATCCTGCTTAAAGCTACGATCTGCTAGGATATAGAAACTATTTCTTATGGTACATATTATTCCTTACTTATAAAGAGGAACTACTTTCTTCAGTGAAGGAATAAATTAAATACATAAATGGCGTATTTATTGGGGGTAATTGGGGAAATAGAATTTATCCTAAGACAAATGTTCAAGTAATGTAATTTTCGCGAACACAAATTGTAAGTGACATAACATCAATGTAATTACATGAACAGGCTTTTATATATCTAAAACGAAAGTATGCCTTTATTGAAGTAACGCCCAATCCTATATAGGTACAGTGGAGAATCTGTTATTCTTTCCCGTTTAAACGCAAACGTACGCAAACGCAAAACACCAAAACGTAGAAAAATACAACTTTTTGACAATTCTGATAATTCATCTTTATCTTGGTTGCAAACAGTTTGGAGCCTGATAAGACGCCGGGTTACCCGGCGTCTGATCTGGCTCCAAACTGTTTGCAGTGAAAATAATAGTTTTAGGGTAAACGCGTTTATTGGGAAAGAATAACGGTTTCTCCACTGTAACGTCATAACGCCCGTGCAGACCAATAATATAATTCCTTATCATTTCGTAATGTAGTCTGCTTTAAATTTGTCTGCAACTATTGTTAAAATTTTGATTTGAAGAAACCTAAAGAAAAGTGTCAAATGGTCTGGATTCAAACTGTTTGAAAAAAGGTCAAATCGCAATCGGTAAGCATTACTAAGCAAAGGGTTGGCGTGGTGTGTAATTATGCCCAAGATTTATGATACTGTCATATCTGTCTTGAAATGCTACAGTGGAGAATCTGTTATTCTTTCCCAATAAACGCGTTTACTCCAAAACTATTATTTGCAGTGCAAACAGTTTGGAGCCAGATCAGACGCCGGGTAACCCGGCGTCTGATCAGGCTCCAAACTGTTTGCCACCAAGATAAACAAGAATTATCAGAATTGTCCAAAAGTTGTTCTTTTCTACGTTTTAGTGCTTTGCGTTTGCGTACGTTTGCGTTTAAACGGGAAAGAATAACAGATTCTCCACTGTACATGCACTTCGATACAGTTGAACTTCGATATATCGAACTGTCGTATCGGTAAGTCGAAGTTACCTATATCTCTACAGCTTTATGTTCTTCACAATACAGTTTCATTGTGTCGAATTAACCTTCATTGAACACAGTGACAACCTTATTGCAAAGTTTAAACATATATATATATATATAGTCAGTCACTTTTAAATTGTAAATATGGCTATATTCGATATTAGCGAGTTCGAGAAAGTGGCGCTCATATGTAGCTCACTTCAGCTTCTATAATTATATTTCATCATTTCAAAGTGTTAATGCACTGGCACACCTGTCTTGAAATGCAACATGCACGTAGGTACAGTCAAACTGTGATATATCGAAATGTCTTTAGTCGAAATTACATATATCTCTACAGCATTATTTTCTCCGTTATACAACTTTATTATATCGAAATATCCTTAGTTGAACACATCCTTGTAGCAAAGTTATAACATGACTTAGTCACTTTTCAACTTTGAAAAACGTCTATGTTCGATATTATAGCGAGTTCGAGATATTGGCGTTTGATAGTATCTTAGATTGTTCTCTTTTTAATAAAAAACATAATCAAATGCATAGAGTAGACATAAAACTTTCCGTGTTATATTTCATCATTTTCACAAATATCGTTATATACATGCCATTGTCGACAATCAATTTTACCGGCTTATACCTGATACATTTTCAGAAATGCAGAAGTCCAGATAAGGGGAGTATTTCAAAAACTTCAGTCTTTATTTCTGCTTTTAACTTTATGATATCACTACTCATTAGAAAAATCGTCAAACGACGGTTCTACCGAGTAGCATCTTTAAATAATTTGGTGCTGCAATGAGTGAGAAAATGTTGGATTTGTTCAGTTTTCTCCTATTAATTGACGCTTTGGGGATGTTTGACACTTACAATATCTGCTCACGATATGGCCTAGACAATGTGATGCAAAGAATGAGATGTAAAGAGGAGCACGGCTTTGAAATGTATGGATAGACAGTACTAAAATATTAACTATTAGCCTAAGGCTGGGCTCAATTCTTTGATTAGCAATAGCTTGCATGTCTCTGTCTTGTATTTCGTTTGTTTTGTAAATGTTTAAAAAAAAACTTTTCAGCCTCTACCATAGTTAGTTTTTGACATATCCAGGAGCGTCGTGGTCCGTGAGAATGTTCAAACAACAGGGCTCCAGATAAGGGGAGTATTTGAAAAACTAAAATCTTTATTTCTGCTTTAAACCCTATAGTGTCACTACTCATTAGAATCGTCTCGGAGAGACGATTCTAATGAGTAGTAACACCATAGGATTTGGTGTTGAAATAAGTGAGAAAATGTTGGATTTGTGCAGTTAACTCCCTCTTATCTGGAACTCTGAAACAACGTACACTTTCTGAACAACCTTTCAAACACCCGGAAACATACAGAGGATTAACGGAAACATTTAAAGAGACTGCCCGCATCTAGTTCTAAATTTGGAGAAACATTTCTCAATTACTGAAACTGCCATTCAATTACACGATTGCATGCATTAATTCTGTTCTAACTTGCACCAATCGCCAGTATCTAGAACTAGTTTCAGCTTTACTGAAAAAGATAGCTATTTTCATAATATTGAGGTATATCCTTACAATCCTAGCGAAGTATGTTTAAAACTGTGACAGTCTAAACTTCGGATAGAAGGCAGAAAGCATTTGAGTGTCTACCTTACATGTACTTGCACCGTGTCCGAAAAGTGGCTGTAAACTAATGGACATGCTAGCTATTGGCAGTGGATTCTGAACGATTCCCTCTTGTCACTTGTAACTTTCGAAACTTTCTTAAAGCCATTTGTGCATATAGCCTCCTACAAAAGGAACATAGGCAAACAGTGTAGACTCTGATCAGACGGCGCATTATGCGGCGTCTGATCAGTGTATACACTGTTTGCTGATAGGAATTTCAATATAGAACAAAACGGTAATGAAATATTAGACAGGTACCGGTACCCCTTGTATAAAAATGGACTAATCGAATATATTAATTCACTATTACTTTCAGCCTGCTTGAAGCAGTCGCCTATATTTGATAACGTCAATAAGGGCTTGCATGTTTTAAATGGTCGTTTCGAATGGACCGGCCTGTATCTTCATAATTTGAAACATTACATACGAATCCAATAATTTCTCTGGCTCCCGATAAATCATAAAATACAAATCAAATAACAGCTCCCTATGGGACCCGTCCTGGAAAGATCTACGGATGGTTCCCAATCGTTAAATCATGACCCTGCTCATCGTGGAATGACCTGAAGCAGTTCGATGTTTCATGAGGGTGCATACATACAGGGGAGAATCTGTTATTCTTTCCCGTTTAAACGCAAACGTACGCAAACGCAAAGCACTAAAACGTAGAAAAGAACAACTTTTGGACAATTCTGATAATTCTTGTTTATCTTGGTGGCAAACAGTTTGGAGCCTGATCAGACGCCGGGTTACCCGGCGTCTGATCTGTCTCCAAACTGTTTGCACTGCAAATAATAGTTTTAGCGTAAACGCGTTTATTGGGAAAGAATAACAGATTCTCCACTGTACAGTGTTTATGTTAATATCCAACCCGTTTAAACGAAACTAAACACAAGTTTAAATATGGCCACAGTTTGAATGATAAAGAATTTATACCTTTTTCTTGAAGCACAGCTTTGATCTGATCAGACGCCGGGTCACACGGTGTCTATCAGGCTACACACTGTTTGCAATGAATTAAAGGATTTTAGCCTAAAAAAATCTTTATTTGGAAGGAATGACGTATTTTCCCATTATGCCCGTATACATGTATACCTACACCTTAACCTCTATAGTGTGGCAATCCGAAGATATAAGTGAAAACGGAATACAGGGTGAAAGTATTACAGAAACCTCAACCAACGCAATGCAATAAAATGTAGAAAACAAATTTGGTCAAATGTCTAACGTATTATCAAATTAATCTGCGTGGCAGACAGTTTGGAGTCTGATCTGGATCCAAGCTGTTTTCGAATGGAAAAAGAGTTGTACAGTGGAGAAAACGTTATTCTTTCCCACTAAACGCGTTTACGCCAAAACTATTATTTCCATTGCAAACAGTTTTGAGCCAGATCAGACGCCGGGTAACCCGGCGTCTGATCAGGCTCCAAACTGTTTGCCGTCATGGTTAAAATCAACACTCAGAATCGTCGAAAAATTGTCATTTTCTCCATTTTAGAGTGTTTGCGTTTCGTTTGCGTTTAAACGGGAAAGAATAACGTATTAATTATCCACTGTATAGAATTATTGCATTTATTTGGAAATTATAGCGTCTTCTCATTCGTAGATAAATAAATGAAATAGTGTATCGATGTTTTTCTATCAATACAAGTGTGAAACAGTTTGTATCCAGATCAGTGGTTAGAACTAACCCTTTCACCGCCAGAATCGCTTAAAGTCGAATTTGCAAACAGTTTTGATCCTGATCAGACGCCGCGTAAAGACGCCGCGTTACGCGGCGTCTGATCAGGATCACAACTGTTTGACACCCGTTTCGATATTTCTTATGTCATACTCTCTTAATTCTAACTTTGAAATGATACTGCAGGCAATAATATTGAAGCAGACGACACAATAACGGTGTAGGGGTAAACAAACTCAAAACTAATTTGGCGGTAAAAGGGTTAAGACTGTTTGCAATAATTGCCAGTTTTGTCACGTGAACGGAATATGTAAAATCGACATTGTGGCTAAACATAGCATCAATGACATCTGTCATTCAATGACGTCATAGGAAAACATTTGTTTGATACTTCAGCGAAATAAACGGAGAACAGGACAACAAAAACAAAACAGATTTCTCTTACGAATCAACTGCTTGTGATTTAACTAATGAGATTTTCCTTTACCTCGTAATTTGTATAATTAATTATTAACTGAGAACAAAAAAGACAATTTTCATTTTCCTGTCGCAATTTTAAACTGAACATACCTCGTTTTAATTAATTAGTCTGCTCTCAGATGTGAAATTATCCATATGTCGAACGGAAGTTATTTCTAAGTGATTACACATGTTTAATTTCATAAAAAACAGACAGAAATGTCCCAAATACAAGTTTCAATGATTAATGCCTGTTTCAGGTTTATTTTCTTCTTGTGCTAAACAGGTACATGTACAAAATTTAATGGTTTTAAGGATGAACAACAAGTAATGAAACCTTTGTATTTGAGACATGCTTGCACAATCCATGGTTTCAATATACACAACTTAGTTTGGCAAAAAGGTAGACCTTCTTTTAAATCAGATACCGTATAATCTAACACCAGTACAACATTCGAAAAATAAACATGGACTTTTGCCTAAAATACATAGCAAATGTTATAAAACTTACATAAATATCTGGGTCTATGTTACATGTATTCGCGATTGTTCATTTTTGAGCGATAAACTTATCCTGACATTTCGAACAATTCCAGTTTAGTTGATTTAAACTATATAGGTATGTTGATTACAAAAAAATGTAAAGTGACTTGTTTACTATAGTGCAGACCCTGACCAGACAGCTCCTTTATGCTAGGTTCACACCAACGGCGAATGCCGCGCTTTAAATCGGCGAGCAAAGCGTCGTCATTTTTGTTTACTTTTCCAAAAATATCACGATCTCTTACGCTCTAATAAGCTCTGATACGCTCTGATACGCTCTGATACGAATTGGTTGCCGCTTTGGGACGAGTTATTTCCCGACTTGTTACGGTTCCTCACGCTTTGATCCCGCTTTGATCAGGCTTTGCTACGCTTGAGATCACGCTTTTTAGCTCACCTGAGCCAAAGGCTCAAGGTGAGCTATTGGGATGGCCCTGTGTCCGGCGTCCGTCGTTCGTGCGTTGTGCGTCGTGCGTTGTGCGTCGTCGTTAACAATTGCTTCAAATGACATCTCCTCCTATACCGCCGAACAGATTTCAACCAAATTTTACAGAAATGTTCCTTGGGTCAAGCTCTTTCAAATTTGTTCAAAGAATTAAAAACAATACAGAACTCTGGTTGCCATGGCAACCAAAGTGAAAAAATAATGAAATCTTAAAAAATCTTCTTGTCAAAAACTGCAAAGGCCAGAGCTTAGATATTTGGCACATAGCATCACCTACAAGTCCTCTATCAAGTTTGTTCAAATTATGCCCCTGGGGTCAAAATTGGCCCCGCCCCGGGGGTCACCGTTTTACATAGAGTTATATAGTGAAATTTTCAAACGTCTTCTTCTCTGAAACTAATATGGCCAGAGCTTTAATATTTGGCATGGTGACACTTTTAGATGTCCTTTACCTATTTTGTTCAAATGGTTCTGGTCGGTTGCATATTTAGGTCACAGAAGCTAAAAATAGATTTTTTTCTATGAAAACTTAAAAAATCTTCTTGTCTGAAACTACAACGGCCAGAGCTTAGATATTTGGCACATAGCATTGCCTACAGGTCCTCTATCAAGTTTGTTCAAATTATGCCCCTGGAGTCAAAATTGGCCCTACCCCGGGGGTCACAGTTTTACATAGAGTTATATAGTGAAAATTTCAAACGTCTTCTTCTCCGACACTAATATGGCCATAGCTTTGATAATTGGTATGGTGACATACCGTACGTATTTTGTTCAAATGGTTCTGGACTGTTGCATATCTAGGTCACAGGAGCTAAAAATAGATTTTTTCTATAAAAATTAAAAAATCTTTTTGTCAAAAACTACAACGGCCAGAGCTTAGATATTTGGCACATAACATCACCTACAGGTCCTTTATCAAGTTTCTTCAAATTTTGCCCCTGGGGTCAAAATTGGCCCACCCCGGTGGGTCTCTGTTTTACATAGAGTTATATAGTGACATTTTCAAATGTCTTCTCCTCTGAAACTGATATGGCCATAGCTTTGATATTCGGCATGGTGACACTTTTAGATACCCTTTACCTATTTTGATTAAATGTTTCCTGTCTGTTGCATATGAAGGTTACAGGAGCTAAAAATAGATTGTTTCAATGGAAACTTAAAAAAATCTTTTTGTGTCTAAAACCCTAGTACCCTGATCTTAGATATTTGGCACATAGCATCATCTACAGGTCCTCTTTCAAGGTTGTTCAAATTATGCCAATTGGGGTAAAAAATGACCCTCTCCTGGACATAAATCTTTTTCTTCATTTTGTCAGTTATGTTCAGGTGAGCGAAATATGCCCCATGGGGCTCTTGTATAAGCTTTATTACGCTTTGATGCGATTGTGACGCTTTAAATCAGGCTCTGATACGATTATCAAGCTTTGTTGTGCATTGTTACGCTCTGTTCAGTTCTGTTACGCATTGGAAAATGTCAAGATCGCCGATTTCATGCCGCTTTTGATCCAGAGCCTAAAAAAAGATGCAGCAGATCCACAAATTCATTGCTTTTTGAGTCAAGAACACGATGTCAGAACAACAAGATCTAGAAGTTTCAGATGTACCAGAACCTGATCTATCTGAAACAATGCAATGAGTGGTACTCAAGTCGCAGCGCCATTTATAGGGATTGAGATAGAGCGTGAGTATCGTAGGAGAGCATGAAAGAGCGTGATAGAGCGTGAGGAAGCTTGCTAAGCGTAATAAAGCCTAACAAAACGTGTCAATCCTTGATCAAGCGTCTCAATTCTTGAGAAAGCGTGAGAGTCCTTCATGAAAACGTCACAAAGCGTATCAAAGCGTGTCAGATCTTGATGAAAGCGTCTGACCTCGTATCTTATCTTCATGCCAAATCGTAACACTTCTTGAGACATCTTAACGAAGCGTGTCAAGTGGTGACAGACCGTGAAGCCTGGGGTCCCCGCTTTTAACCAAGCTCTGTTAAGCTTTCCTACGCTTTAAGTCAAGCTTTGCTGAGCTTTGTTAAGCTTTGTTGAGCTTTGATACGCTATAGGCGCTTTAATCAATTCGTAACAGAGCGCCCAAAATTTTTAAACCGTTTAAAAACATTTGGCGCTCTTGCCGAATGTCCCGCTTTACTCCAAGCTTTCCCACGATCTATTACGACCCTGACGCTTTAATCAAGCTTTGTTACGCGTTTGTGCCGCTTTGCACGCCGCTTTAAAGCGCCATCAAAGCGCCGTTGGTGTGAACCTAGCATTAGGATGCTTCTGATCTGGATCTACATTGGTTGCATTAGACAAGTTTACTCTTTACGGATACATGTAGTTCTTGGTGCACTGTTTGAGAACGACGAGTATACTCGTTGCTAGAGCTCAGCGAGTTAATAAAATATTCCCTCTTTTTCTACAACACATTACCAATTTCGTCCCATTTCTGTTTATTCTTGAGAACCTCTTTACATTCTGTCTGAATGCAAAGAGTTCCTCCCTACTTATTATATGGTAATAGAAGAGCGTCACAAGTGGCCAGACACAAATTGCCGTGTCCCTCTCAATAGTTCTTAGAGCTGATTAGAAAACACGGCATTAGCTGGGTTTTACCCATAAATAGATCGTGTGATATTGACGTTTATCGCACTGTCGACCATGTTATAACGAAACATAATACCGTAATTAGATTAGTGTGAATTAAGGTAGGTTTCAGCTTAATTGAAGGGCAAACGCAATGCAGAACGGAGCTTTCTGCATTGCGAATGTCCTTCATACAGCTGGTTCCTACTTTGTAGGCATTGCTTCGTGGTTTAATGTTCGATGAATATATGTATGACTGTGGTTCGACCATGGAAGTACATGACCTTGTTCCTTATCTCAACAAAATGGCTCACTTAATTTAACTTGAGATTTGTGTTTGCATATTGAAAAGCTCTTCATGGTGCTTAAGCATCTAGAATCTAAATGAAAACTGACTTAGATGGATGAATATTACAATCACGATAAGTCACCATGTCTTCAGATAAGAGGAAATAAGCTGAACGTTTCCAATATTTTCTAGTTTATGTTACCAGTCTCCATCCAATTACATGATGTGACTACTCATGAGAATCGTCTCGGATTATAGCAATTGCCAAATGTTTGGATTTAGAACAGGCACCGAAAAAAATCAAAACTATTCACCTCCACTCTAGGGTTTTAGCTGTGCAATCTAGCGTGGCAGTGAAAAGTTTAGTAACAATTTATTTTTCATCTTCGGTTACACTAACTTGAGTCCTTTAACAAAATGAACGTCATTGTACGGACCTGAGTAAAACGTCTTAATTGGATAGATTGGCAGGGTGTTTTTTACGTGTGATTGATTAAGAAAAGTTTCCGAATTGATTGTATGCGTGTCGCGCTGATTAAAAGTTAATTGAGCATCTCATGAAGAATGAAACGCATGAAGCTCGAGACACATTTCCTTTGCGCAACAAATTAAAAATGTATCATTACTGGCTCCATGTATTGCTTGTTTCAAAGAGACGTCGTTTGTTTGGTCGGGAAGTTTTGCCGGCGGGATTTAGTGTTTGTCCTGATTTAGTACCCCCAACTGCGATTTAAGGAAAGAGCACAATCATGTACATGTATACAGTCTTTTTAGTTGGTAGTACAGCACTCCTTCTCTACAACGACACCCAATGGGAGACAACAATTGTGTTCGTTGTTCGGAGGGAGTCGTTATAGGGAGGGAAACATTTGCAAACAGCTTGAATCCAGACCAGACGCCGCGTAACGCGGCGTCTGATCTGGATTCAAGCTGTTTGTCACTTGTCATTAAAAAAAAAATTCTGTAAAAATGTCCATTATGTAACTTTGAGAAAAACAGCAGACGGCAATTTTAAGCAGACGGTATTGCCATGAAAAGGTTGGACATAAATATATTTTTTGGGGAACAGTGGCAAGGGTCGTTGTAGGGAGGGAATCGTTGTTTGGAGGGCCGTTTTAGGGAGGGAATCGTTGTTTGGAGGGCCGTTGTAGGGAGGGAATCGTTGTTTGGAGGGCCGTTGTAGGGAGGAACACTGTGCGAGGAAACGTCTACTAGTAGATTTCCCCGTTTAAACAGAACAGAACGCAAATATAATGCATTGAGATGTAGAAAATTATATACTCTTGGGATGCTGATAATTTAGTTTAATTTTAGCTCCAAACCGGTTTCAAACTGTTTGCCCCTTGTATTAAGATAAATCGGTGATTTTTTTAAATTAATTAATTTACTACATTTTACTGCACTGCGTTTAATTTCCTTTGCGGTAAAACTGGAAAGAAATAACGTCTTTCCCACTGTACTAAGAAATATAATTTTGAATAAACGAATCTTATTTTGAATCAACGCAAACATGTATACCCTGATTGAAAGATACCAGTACTTCAATATTAAGTATTTAACTCTTTACATGCCTGCTAAGTCTTTCGTCTGCAACCATTGCCGTCTGCTTCTGTTCTAAAAGTACAATTTTCAAAATTTCTTTTTAAAACAGGATTAGAGTGACAAACAGTTTGGATCCTGATGAGACGCCGCGTAACGCGGCGTCTCATCAGGATCCAAACTGTTTGTACAGATTATCGATTTCACCGCTAGCTAATTCAGCGACCATGTTTAATGCATATCTACATCAAGCACTCCAGTAAATTGTATGTCAATCTGCATAGCCTTTTAGATATATTTGATTGAAATCAGTATCGAAGTACCATCGAACCTCTAAAACTTAAAACTCCTTTAAGCCAGCCAAACGTACCTATATTTCAAAGTTAAAACGTGACTTCGCCGCGTTTTAACTTAAAAATACGGATATGTTCGACTGCACAAGATCGGACTATCAACATTAAATGAAAGAAATTTGGACATGTTCGAACTATAAGCGAGTGTTCGAGTTATCGCGGTATTCGACTGTATATTGACTAAGGATATCGCTGTCATAGAGCGCTTGCAGAAATCTCCATTCGATAAGAGCAAAAGTAATAGAGCGATTTATCAAACACCAGGGGGAAGTGAGGATGAATGCTATAGCAACTTACGACAGAAAATCATTTATAAATTTCATTAAAGTGAGCGATATTGGCAAAATGAAAAAGCGATTACCACTAAGAAGTCACAGAAAGGGGCAGCCATTGAGTAATGTATTGCAGAATAGGAGAAAGTTTGAATACAAAGCGTCCGCCTATCGCCTCTAATCAAATCGATGATGTCTTTTCATTTGACAATATAATGATGCTTAATGATGAAATTGCTGCTTGAACAAACTCGTTTAGAAGTATTCGTTCCTATATATCGATGTACAACTAAACTTATGTTGCCCTGCAATTCGAAGAAGAATCAAAGGCTTTCTTAATACATATAGCTGAATGCAGGGCATAAGTAATGCATGGACATAAGTAATGTATAGGACATAAGCTCCTATATCTCTGTATCTCGGATATACTGTCTCCATATTACCTCTGTAAAAAGGGTATTATACGTTTCAATTTTCCATCAACGTTTCTTCAATGAGAGACACTTTTAAACATAAACAATTATCTGATACTGAAAAAGAATAGCCAGTATTGTGAACTGGTACATGTATGTAATGCACTTAACAGTTTGCATTCTTAACAGCAGACACCTGTAATTACATTAGTACCAATGAGGTATACCATTCAACCCTTGTGAACCGGTAAGCTACGTTACCATACATAAAAAGGTTGTTAATAATATATGTTCACATACATTTATATATATCAATGATAACATATTGAAAACCATGCATAGAGCAGCATTTAACCAAACAGTTTCTAACGTTCCAATGCGAATTACAAAGTTTCTGAGGTTGATAATGTAAATAAATGTGGGGGTGTTTCATCCATTTTTGCGACAAATTCAGCTATACGACTTCAATACCAGGTCTTTGTTTTGGCTTTTATGCAATCAAAATGTTCTTGAAGTCATAAAATTTGATAATAATCTATCATACTTACCTAGCACTTCTTCCGCTCCAATATCTTATGCATTCTGTGCTGTAACTTTGTACACAAATAAACATGTAGACGACGTCTTCATATCGTAATTCGAAACCACTCAAAGGGAAACCACTTAATTACGAAGCTTATATGGTCACCACAAAGGTTTTGGTAGAAATGAAGTTTAGAAATGTTTGAAATGTTCTTCCTCGTATTGCACCTTTTACTGTTACAGTTACCGTGGAGAATCTGTTATTCTTTCCCAATAAATGCGTTTACGCTAAAACTATTATTTGCAGTGCAAACAGTTTGGAGCCAGATCAGACGCCGGGTAACCCGGCGTCTGATTAGGCTCCAAACTGTTTGCCACCAAGATAAACATGAATTATCAGAATTGTCCAAAAGTTGTTCTTTTCTACGTTTTAGTGCTTTGCGTTTGCGTATGTTTGCGTTTAAACCGGAAAGAATAACAGATTCTCCACTGTATAATGAGGAAACCCCGCCTTTTGTTGACCGGGCGTTTCACTTGCTGTTGTCTTACTCTGGTGCTAAATGAGGATTTATCGAGTGATAGATTGCTGTTTGTCTAATCATTGACATGTTAAATCCCAAGATACTTGATTCATTTTAATTTGAATAGGAAATTAAGCAGTTAAAATCCATCTCTTGAAAATTGTCAGTGTATTATTTTATTGTAAAGTTACCCTTTAAGGCATGCGCCTTAAGTCTTTTAAATTCATGGACCTATTTAAAATATACTCAATACTTTTGCAAAACAGTGTAGACCAAGATCTGAGGGCTCCTATAGATCCAGTTTTCTAATTCAGACCAGTATTGATTAAACTACCCGTAATTCCATGTAGACGTGTTCATATTTTGATAATTAAAAAGATCCACAAGGGAACCTAACAACCCACAATAGCTACTTACTGTTGAAAGAGTTCATGAGTATTTTTTTCAGCCTTAAGTGCTGCATAAATCAGGGTGAAAGTAAAACGGTATCCTAAAGTGTAGGTCCTATATGTAACTTGTCTTGCCTTTTAACGTCGCCATGACTCTATATAGCTTGTTTTCAACTACAGTCGAACTTCGATATTTGGAAGTCGGTTTTGTCGAACATATCCGTATTCCAAAGTTTAAACGTGGCTAAGCCACGTTTTTACTTTGAAACATGGGTATGTTCGACTTAACCGAGCACGAAATAATGCAGTTCAAATGTCGAACTATCGGATAGTTCGAGATAAACGAGTTCGAGATATCAAAGTCCGACTGTACTATATTGCTGGTTTTGAACCATTATTACATTCAGTCATTCTTAACTGATTGCAACATCAAATAGCTAATTATACCAGTTTTCAATTAAGTCTATAGACTATAAACTATAGGCACTTTTATACATATACCAACGGCCTAAATAAGCAGACGGCTTTTTCTATGTGATCTCGGATTCACACTTATATTCAATTTGATTGAATATAAAGTTCTGGGTTATTAACTTAGCCTTATAAGATAGAGTGTTTTGCCAAGTTTCTCGTACTTTCATTTATCAAGTACAATTTCGTGCATTTAACGTCTATATTACGCGATAAATGGAGATAGTATCTACGGGAGGTAACCGATATGCACGATTTCGTTGAGTAACGATGCTTGATTTATCGTACTTCGTTAAAAGCCGCTAGATGTCTCACGAATTGCTGGTGTATGCCGTAAATGAGCCCTTTTATCTTGGTCTACATTTTTGCATAGATCAGCGCGCCCACAAAAGGTACACGTTTTCAAAGGACGCGCATACATATCGCTGGGGTACCATGGGGACCAACTTTCAGGACATGAGTAACGAGTATGGCTCATCACTGGTATTTCCAAAAGTATCGGGCGAACATGTTAAAAGGCGTCTCCAGGGCTGCCATTTCTCCGAAATTTTCGGATTTTTATCCTAGCAGATGGTAGCTTAAAGCAGGCTGGAAGTAAAGCAGAATGCGCCCTAAGGCGCATTTTACTTTACTTCCAACCTGCTTTAAGAAGGCATGTGTCTTTAAAACTACAGAATATGGGGTAAAGGATTAAAGATACGATTTGTAAAATCGTTCTTGAAAAAATAGAAAATTTAGAAATCTTAGGATTTTTCCAATCAACTTGTGGCAGCCCTGCGTCTCTGCGATGGAAGAAGTGGGTAAAATTCAAGAGACTGCACCAGTACAGTAGTTAAAATTCATAGGTTATTGGAAACTTTAAAACTTGTAATAGAAAGATAATTTTCAAATTATGGTTAGTGAGATTGGTAAAAGAGTTTTTACACACTCGTCTTAAACACTCCGTGAAAGTACAGTAAAACCTACGACCACTAAAACGAAGGTTAATTGATTGTACTGTATAAAAGACAGGCGACAGCTTAAAGCAAGGTGACCGTAAACCAGAAAGCTCGTAAAGGGGCTTTCTGTTTCACTGTCACATTGCTTTAAGCTGTCACCTGTCCTAAACACCCACTACAGTGGAGAATCTGTTATTCTTTCCCGTTTAAACGCAAACATACGCAAACGCAAATCACTAAAACGTAGAAAAGAACAACTTTTGGACAATTCTGATATTTCATGTTTATCTTGGTGGCAAACAGTTTGGAGCCTGATCAGACGCCGGGTTACCCGGCGTCTGATCTGGCTCCAAACTGTTTGCTCTGCAAATAATAGTTTTAGCGTAAACGCGTTGACTGTAAAACCATAATTAGTGATTGTATCACACGGGTTTAACTGTAATGTAATGTACAAGTATAGTTACAGTTCAACACTCTTAATATGACATATTTATGATATTTAACCTTTTTCTCTATAAAATACTCAAATAAAAGCAAATTTGTGGCATTATTTGGCTTTTGACATTAAAAAATATGATCAGTCCAAAAAACGTCTCAAGAATCGTCACCTCTTCTTTTCTTTTTTTTTGGAAATGCATTTTTAACAGAATTTATTATCCTAAACTAAATTTTACCCATTTATATAAGCATTTGACATATATTTACAAATTACTATTTTTAATGCTTGATCCGGTTGCGAGCCTCTTTAAAGCAGCCTAAAGGTAAGCAGGATACTCATACTGCTTTAGTTTCAGCCTGCTTGAAACTAGTTTACTTAAAATATTTCGTGCAGTATATATTCATTACATATAAAGTGAAACTAGTTTTTTCAGTTGTTGGGTAAATTAAAGGCTTATTAGGTAAATTATAGGCTTACAACGGCTTATTTATGGATAAATGTGTAAAAGTACTGAAGAATTAGAAGAATAATGCCTATAAGATCGTAGAGATTCATTATCGGTTGCCTGAATTAAATCTTAAACTTCATTTAACTTAGTTTGACTGATTCTGCTCTCTCCTACAGTGGAAACGTTAATTTTTCCCGTTTAAACGCAAACGCAATACATTAAAATGAGTAAAATGACAATTTCTTTTGACAATTGTGACAACTCATTTTAAACCGAGTGGCAAACCGTTTGGAGCCTGATCAGACGCCGGGTTACCCGGCGTCTGATCTGGCTCCAACCTGTTTGCAATGGAAATAATAGTTTTAGCGTAAACGCGTTTATTTGGAAAGAAAAACGTTTTCTCAACTGTACCAATTAAATATAACAAAACATCCAAAATCAATTTTAAACTTGACGACTAAGCTTCGAGTATAATTAGTAAAGAAGAACAGATAATTCGTTTTATTCACAATCTTCTCAGAAATTACTCAAATAAGCTTCCATTTCTGTAACAGATTTAACACTATGAAAGAGAGTTTGCACAAACCATTTTACCATGTATTGGTTGAATGGTTGTACAGTGGAGAATCTGTTATTCTTTCCCGTTTAAACGCAAACGTACGCAACGCAAAACACTAAAACGTAGAAAAGTACAACTTTTGGACAATTCTGATATTTCATGTTTATCTTGGTGGCAAATAATTTGGAGCCTGATCAGACGCCGTGTTACCCGGCGTCTGATCTGGCTCCAAACTGTTTGCACTGCAAATAATAGTTTTAGCGTAAACGCGTTTATTGGGAAAGAATAACAGATTCTCCACTGTAGTGTAACATCTTTAAAACAGGCTCAAAGTAAAGCAGAAAGCATCCTGTGTTTAGTTTCGTTGAAGTGGGAAGTTGTTACGCTTTCACTACATGTACAGTCAAAACATATGGGTTTTAAACTGACGTGATAATATATATTTTTTAGTTATTTTATATAATTTTAAGTTTATTCTATTTTGTATCTCAAAAATGTTTTAATAGCATTTCGTTTTCTTTTCTGCATCAGAATTTACATGTTTAAATGATTTAGCTGTAAAGCACTTTTGACCGTATTTCAGATATGAAAAGAGTGCTACATGTATATAGATATGATACAGTGGAGAATCTGTTATTCTTTCCCGTTTAAACGCAAACGTACGCAAACGCAAAACACTAAAACGTAGAAAATAACAACTTTTGGACAATTCTGATAATTCTTGTTTATCTTGGTGGCAAACGGTTTGGAGCCTGATCAGACGCCGGGTTACCCGGCGTCTGATCTTGCTCCAAACTGTTTGCACTGCAAATAATAGTTTTAGTGTAAACGCGTTTATTGGGAAAGAATAACAGATTCTCCACTGTATAATACTACTACTACTACTACTACTAATAATAATAATAATAATAACTCGATATTTCGGACTAGCTTAAATCCACCTTATCGGTATTTCATATGTTTGTTTTTGATAATTCGACATCGCCTATGTCGAACATACCCGTATTTTAAATTTAAAACGTGGCTAAGCTAATTTTTATTTTTGAAATATGGGTTTGTTCGAACTAAATCGAGTTTAAATTATTGAGTTTCGATTGTATTGTCACTGCAACGTCTTCGCACAATCTTCCCAAACCCTTTCGCTACCAATACATGACGTACATGTAATAACCCTTCTAACAAAGTCACTGCCATACCAATCATCGACTTATATTTTTCGTTGTCTTTTACATATGAAAATTTGAGTATTATATGCGTTTTTGACATAACACACAATGATATGAGTGTCAAAAAGTCTGGATCAGGATCCAAACAGTTTGCAAATGTCAGTGTTGTCGGCATTGACACTGAAAGAGTTACAGCAATGAAATCCATTTTACGATGTACGACTAATTCAAAACACACTTCTTGCAGGTTTTACTACGGTAAATAACCGCAAAATGTCAATACAAACTTATTTTAGTTTCCCTGAAATGACTTCGTAGTTTTGTTTCTCCAAAGTGTATGCATTGTTTTGCTATTAAAACTGATGTACTATATTATTGACTTTTGCCAACAGATTCTATGGTTATATAAGAAACCGAGTTACTCGACCTCTCATGAGGATCAAAATGTTTGACACTCAGATTTTGCTTCCGTATTAACAACGAAGGAAATGTGAAATCAAAATTAAGAAGGAGGCATGTTTGATTTGTTAAAAGTTGTATTTTGATGATTTGTTTAAGATGAAACGAACTTCGACTTCATCCAGAACATGTAAAACTAGTATCCATCAGGGACCCATTTCATAATTGTTAATTTCGACAAATGTTATCGTACGTCAGATTATAAAAATCTCAATTTTTATTTATTTCTCCCTCTAATCCTGTCTTATGACATCCTTTTGGATTCGTCTTGAAAAGACGATGCCAAAGAGATATCACAAGACATGATTAGATAGAGAAATCAGAAATTAAATGTGTTTTAAAGATTTTACTTACGACCGTATTTGTCGTACGATGTTTTATGAAACGGGCCCCTGGGCTCCAGATAAATTGAGTGTTTCAAATACTAAAATGTTAAGCTTGGTGCAGGCCAAAAGGAGAAAATGTAGGGAAACAATGACTCCCTCTTATCTGGGATCCTTGGTTAAACGTTACTGTAGAAGTAATGTGTTATAGTTTCGTTTCGTTTTGACTACGGTTTGCATAACATTGAGTTATTCAGATGGAAATATACACAGAACTGAAGAAGCATTGTACATACATGTACACTCTTTAGAAATGTTACAGCTTAATAAAGGGGTTACTGTAAATCAGAAGGCTCCTTCAGGAGCTTTTTGCTTTACTTTTGTCCTACATTAAGCAATGATTTGCCTAAATGTCACCTTCTTTCGAGTGACCGCTTAAATGTACGCTTTTCTGAAATCCCATTTTAAAGAATACGGTTTTAAACCATACTCACTTAACCTTTTGATGATTTCTCAAGAATCCATTTAGCCATGTCACTCAGGACAAACCCATATTGTCTAAATACATTTGCTAGTTTAAACTGGCTTGTCCTTTTGAAGTATCTTAGACGAACACACTGATTTAATGTGAACACTGATTTAATGTTCACATTAAATCATAGCATACACATTAAACAAAATACTCAGACAGGCTGATACATGTACATCACGATCTCCTTTGAGGTACAGTGGAGAATCTGTTATTCTTTCCCGTTTTAAACGCAAACGTACGCAAACGCAAAGCACTAAAACGTAGAAAAGAACAACTTTTAGACAATTCTGATATTTCATGTTTATCTTGGTGGCAAACAGTTTGAAGCCTGATCAGACGCCGGGTTACCCGGCGTCTGATCTGGCTCCAAACTGTTTGCACTGCAAATAATAGTTTTAGCGAAAACGCGTTTATTGGGAAAGAATAACAGATTCTCCACTGTACATCACGATCTCCTTTGAGGTACATACAGTGAAAACTCTTACTCCGTAAATACCCCTTTTGATGTCTTTATTTTCCACATGATAGACAGCAAGGAGCTTTCTGTTTTACTGTCACCTTGCTTTAAGCTGCCATCTGTCTGTATACATTCAACAAGCCTTCTTTTTAGTAGTCGTAATAGAGATGTTTCACTGCATCTCATAATCTGTATAATATATATAAATATCATTTATTTCAAAGTTATATTATAGCGGTATGACAGAAGATATATCGATAACAGTGTCAAACCGTTTACGCGGTGTCTGATCAGAATTCAAGCTGTTTCAAAGGTCCACTATAGTCGTCTAAAATGCGATGAAATGGTTAAAAACTTAAAATAGATTGTTCCGCCTCGGAAACAAATGTTCTGCTTGTCACACCTCCAGCGAAACGTTATGTATTTAGCCATTTAATGTTTTTCGTGCGCACGCCGTTTGGTGTTTGTGAGATGCATCGCATTACACGAGATACTGGATAAGCCGAGCTAACTTAAGACGATATAACATTTCTTTCAACAGTTGAATTTCAATAGCATAAACTCGCCTAAGTTGAACGAAACCCGTATTTCAAAGTTAAAACGTGGCCAAGCCACGTTTTAACTTTGACATACGGATTTATTCGATTTTCGTGAGCTCGAGATATCGATGTTCGTCTGTACAAAATTCATGAAAACCCTAAGCTCCCATGGGACTGCGAGTTTTTGTCAGTTCACTGCTTGTTAATTTTCCTTGTTCATTCCAGGCAAACCCGACCAATCTCACTAAAAGCAATCGCCGACAGTCGGTAAATCTGTGTTTGGGAAAATGCATAAAAACCAGCACTCTGTCATCAATACTAATTGTATAATTTTCTCATCGCCCCTGATTAAAAAGCAAAAAAATACGAAACTAATGTTGATGGAGATATATCACGTGACTAAACATTTATTGTAAAATCACTCGATTCCTACGTAGTCGTTCGGCTATTTGATCTGTTTTAAAATACATGTTATAAAAACATTTCGTTTAAATGATTCATGATTGAAATGGTATTTCATGGACAGATTGAAAGCATTGTACATTTTATGGAATATAACGATCAAGTTACTAAACGGTTTTATCGCCCTTTGTTCAATATTTGTACCTTAAAATAGAAATATGAATTGAAAACAGAACTTGTGCAGGAGCTTTTTAATTTACTTTGATCCTGCCTTTAGCTGCAACCTTTTATTTATAAACGCAATCAACAGAGTCGTTCTAGCGATGGTGATAACGGATTTTACACTACAACTCCTTCCCCCATAAATCCGCATTTTTTACATTTGATTATTCATACATTAACCCACGTAGTTCGCAGCTATAGGAAGTTCTGAGCATGACGTATAAAAGTACATTTATGGATGGAAGCTCAAAGCAGGATGAAAGTAAAGCAGAATATGCTCCTTAGGATCATTATGTTTTACTTTCAACCTACTTTTAGCTGAATCTGTTTCCAAACCTAGAAACAGACTATGGGACAAATGGGTTATGGTATTATTTTACATGGGGGAATACGTTATACACTCAACTCAACTCAACAGCTCAACCTTACTGGCGATTGGCAGCAACACGTGCCATTGGCGATACACTCGCCCGTTCTTTACAATAAACATAACGAAATGCAAACGTATTGTGAATAATGTGTAATTGACAGTTCCTTGTTAATATTGATATTTAACCTCAGTATCAATGTTTTTAACTTGGTCATATAGACCGTTTTAGTGACCTGTCAGGGCGGAGTTCCGATGCGGACCATTGCATTTCAACTTTGGGGGCGACAGCACGCTCTTTTATTATCGGAATTTACCGTTGACGTCTGCCGTTTTTCTCAACATTACATATTAGTGACCATTTTGACAAGAAGAATATAATGACTAATAACAAACAGCTTGAATCCAGATCAGACACCGCGTCACGCGGCGTCTGATCTGGATTCAAGCTGTTTGCAAATGTAAGCCAAGTCTTAATTTCCACGCCCTCTAGTAACTCCATCCGAACAATTCACGCAATCTTTGTCTTCCATAAGGTATTGTTGTAGAGAGGGAGCACTGTATATACCATTTTAACGTGGCTATTGATGTAAGCATTTCTCCATGTTGAAAGTATCGGACAATAACGATATAATACGGAACCATACACATCACTCCTAAAATCAAAAGTAAATTAGTTTATGATTGTCAAAGGTTAGCTCCGCCCTGCCAGTTGAAAAACCCGGCCTTTACACCAAGTTACTCGGCGCCTGGTCTGGCTCTAAACTGTTAGCAATGTACAAAACTACTTGCGGGGCAAACGCGTGCTCGGGAACGAATAGCATAAACGTCGAACTTTTATATCTATAAGTCGGTTAAGTCGAACGTACCCTTATTTCAAATTTTAACGTGGCTTAGCCACGTTTTAAGTTTGAAATATGGCTGTGTTCGACTTCACTGAAATTGCGAAAATGAAGTTCATTGGTAGTTATACGGTTAGGCCCGAGTTAAGCGATTTCGAGGTATCGAAGTTCAGTTGTATATTGAACTGGTTTCACTGTAGTTGAATATAGGAATATTATATGTCTTACCATGGGCGAAATATGACAGAAATACGAATATTTTGATTTTAGCTAAAATGTTGTATAGATTATTGACATTTCAGGAAGTTAAACTGTACCGATTTGACAGACAGTCGTTCGTTTGCGGTAACATCGTATCAAGCTTTACCTCAAACAGTTGGAATCCAGATCAGACGCCGAGTAAATCGGCGTCTGATCTAGATCCAAACTCTTTAACCCACATATTAATGTGCCATATAACGACACTAAACAAAATTAAAATAGTTCAGACCAGTGTTTTGAAGCAGATGGAATTTAACAGGATAAGGGTTAAAGGTTACCAAATGCTTGAAATGAGGTTGTCATGACGACGCCATAATTCTGAGTTAGATCCATATCTTGTCATTATGATTCCTGATGAATGTTGGAATAACCAAGTTAGTTATTTATTACCGCAGAGGCTACACGTTTAAACTAATCGGCCTGTTGGAACGATTTAGGCGAATATTTGTCTATTTGGCAAAATATTCGCAATATAATACGAGCTCTCTAATGATAAATTTCTGATATTATATAAATATTAGATTGCAGTTTGCGTGAAATTCAAGTTGTCAACCCGAGAAACAGAGTGTAACTCGAGGCGAAGCCGACGGTGACATTCTTGTTTTCGAGGGTTGACAATTTGAATGTCACGCAAACTGTCGTCTAATATTTATTTTATTACACCGAGCTTATCAACCCTGACTGTGGAATCATCTAGTTTGTATTTTATGAAATATGTTGTGAATACCTATTTAGAACCGCCATGCATGTATCGCGCGAAACAACGTCAAGAAACGACGTCACATATATCAACTCAACTCAAGAGTAGAGAAACTAATATCATATAGAGTGACGTCACAAAAATAATATAATATAGCTGATAGTATCTTTAAGAATAGAGAAAAATAATATCATATAGAGTGACGTCACAAAAATAGTATTATATAGCTGAAAGTATTTTTAAGAATAGAGAAAAATAATATCATATAGAGTGACGTCACAAAAAGAATATCATAAAGAGTGACAGTATATTTTTGATAGATGTGAAATACATGCAAAATGTTTAATTATGGTCTATGGGAAATTAACATTGTAACTCAAAGCGAGGTGTAATAAATATCTATATTTTTAAAGTAACAGCTTAAAGAAGTATAAAAGTAAACCTGAACGCCAATGTTTTGGAATACTCCCCTTATCTCGAGCCCTGTATATCAATATTGTAACATTGTTAGCTCACCTGAGCCGAAGGCTCAAGGTGAGCTATTGTGACCGCTCATTGTCCGTAGTACGTCTGTCCGTCTGTCCGTCTGTCCGTTCTTTTTTACTTCAAACGACATCTCCTCTGAACCCGGGGATTGTAGGGCGGATTCAAACTGCTCATGATGTTCCTTGGATGCTTCTCTACAGAAGTTGTCTAAATGAAAGAGAAAAAGCAAAAACTCTGCTTGAAAAAGCAAAAAAGCAAAATTTTTAAAAAAATCTTCTTGCTAAAAACTACTAGGCCCTAAGCTTTGATATTTTTACAGTAGAATCTCCTGGTCAATCCCTCTATAGTTTGTTAAAATGAAATCCCTAGGGTCACACTTGACGCCACCCTGCGCAGTTTAAGTGCTGCTCTAGGCAGGTTTTACAGTATTTTTGATGAAGCAAAAGCAGAACTGTATTTTACCTGAGTTACTCTTAATATACTAAGGGCAAATAGCCAATATTTGCAAACATTTTGGATCCAGATCAGATGCAACATAATGCTGCATCTAATTTGGATCCAAACTATTGGTACTCATTTACCAACTGAACATGTTCTAAATTCTTTTTTTTGTCACTTTTCGCATACAGTAGGTTTTAAGCAGATATCATTTCAGTCTGTTAAGGGTAAGCCTTCAGAGCAGTTGCTAATTCTACCATACTACCCAGTATTTGACCTCAGCCACTGAACTGATGGTCTTAGCTGAACATGTTGTCTGCTAAAGTTTATAAATGGTTTAGTCTGCTTCATACTTAGAGAAACAGGGTCTGGAAGTGATCCACTGACAGTTATGTAATTATGTCTTTTGCCATATTTATACATATGTTTAATATTCAAAATATGTATAGCAGACAGCAATTCAGCATAATAAGAGTTAGACCCTAGCCAAATTTCCTACTGGCAGAGTTACATAACTGAACTCAGGTCAGCTGGTCAGCTGATGAGGTGTCTGCTATATATTTATGCCCTGCAGTTGGGGGCATATTGTTTTTGTCTGTCTGCTTTTTTTGTCTGTTTGTCCATTTGTTTGTCTGTCAGTCCACAAATTTAATCTTAGCCATAACTTTGTTAAAGTTAGAAACTTTATAACTTGGGTCATGTCGTACAAAGGTCAATGTCAATTTTGAGATATTTCCCAGTGTCATATTTTCTTGTCTTTGAGATAACTCCAGTTCTACTGATGTTAACCCATTACCCCATACATATGCCTTTTTACGCCTTTAATTTATTCCTCCTCTAAAGAAAATAATTCCACTTTATATAGTCATAAACATGTAAGATATAAGAAATAGTATCTATATCTTAGTAGATGATAACTTAAAGCAGGTTGAAAGTAAAGCAGAGTGCGCAATAAATAATCATATGGAAATACATGTAGCTTGATAAGAAGAAGTGTCATGGATAAGGGCCATAACTCTGCCAACAATATTTTTTTAAGTTATTCCAATTTGTCATGTTTTTTTTGTCTGGAAGATAATTCCATTTACAGCTATATTAAAATGTTGTCTTGCCTATTAAGCTAAGGCACAATGACCTCAGGTGAGCGAATTAAGGGCCATGGCCCTCTTGTTTTTGTTTTGTGCACGTATTGGGATTCGTCCCAGTTTCATTTGTTTAGCAAATATTTGCCCTTGATATGCAATTAAACCCCAATATCAAAGGAAATGTCTAATATAGTTTTGATTTTATTTTGATTTGAACAAAACGTTATACGTATTTATATAAATACAAGTCCATGGTAGAATTTTGATTGAGAAAACGCTAATAACGGTGGCAAACAGTTATGATTCTGATCAGACGCCGAGTAACTCGGCGTCTGATCAGAATCCAAACTGTATCCAAACAAATGACTGTGTAACGTTTTGTTAGACCGATTACATAACTGCATAGCTATGTGTTCTATTCTGGGTACGCGGATATGTACGAGTAATCAGTCGATTATTAAGCTAATCGATGCTGGTGCACGAATATTAATCGAAGCACTTCCCGATTTTATTGTGCTTGTCTCTGGAAAACGTGACAATTTCGATATTGTCCCGGTTATTGGCACAATTCTCCCGGCACTGATACACTTATACGGAATAACACCAGTGTTATATTACAGTGGAGAAAACGTTATTCTTTCCCAATAAACGCGTTTACACTAAAACAATTAATTCCAGTGCAAACAGTTTGGAGCCAGATCAGACCGGGTAACCCGGCGTCTGACCAGGCTCCAAACTGTTTGCCACTCAGATAAAGATAGATAGTGAAAAAATGTAAAATCTTTGTTATTTTCTACATTTTAGTGTTTTGCGTTTGCGTTCCGTTTGCGTTTAAACGGGAAAGAATAACGTTTTCTCCACTTTACAGTGAAACTTGTATTATTCCGTTACCACATTCAACACTAGCGACGAGTATTTTTGGGTCTGTCAAACGTAATGTCGTACGACAAACACTGTCGTAAGTCAGATTCTGATCTTTTTAAAAGACGATTCCAAAGAGATGTTACAAGACATGGAGCAGATGGAGAAATCAGAAGTTAGATTTATTTTTTAAAGTTTTAACTTACGGTCGTCACCAAATAGTTTACATAATTTAGTGGTCCTGAAAGAGAGGTAATAGAGCAATGTTTTCAAAGAAACACTTCGAATTCGGTTGACTTGGATGAAGAACTACTCAAGATGGGCGTCAAACAATTATAATCCTCATGCCAGACATCTGACCAGGAAGCAGACGTCCGACAAGGATTTAAAATATTTCCAAATGCTATCCAAGACACTCTGAACATCTTCATGGTTAGGACACCATTCACCCCCTGTTGCTCTCGCCCCCATTTACATCTCGTATTAGGCCGCCAAATGTGATTTGTTTTCTCTGAACCGATAACGTCTATTGGAAGATCGCGTTATGACAATGGGAATAATGGCGTGTTATGGAGAGGAAAATTTGATGTTGTACAGCGGGTATTTAACAGACGTATTCAGGCTCATAAAATGTACTTGTCAGCTCATTTGTCCGATATTAATTTCCGCTAGATAATGGAATGGAAGGATGTATCCTTTTCCTGGCGGAATATGTCGTCTGCTTCAATTTTGTCGTCTGCAACAAGCCGTAATTTTTTCGCCATTTCCGTTTCCGGCGGAAGTGTAAAACGGTGAACAAATAATATTGGGTAGTGCACGTTTATGTATTCCATGTTTGTTCTGTATGTAAAATGCGTTTTTTTGTGTTAACAGATAAGCAATGGTCAATGTATCCTTTTATTGTCATTTTCGAAACAATAACATGTGCAAACAGTTTGGATCTAGACCAGACACCGAGTTACTCGGCGTCTTATCTTGATCCAAAATGTTTGACACTCGTAATTATGAATTTGCTGTCAAATTCCTAAAATCTCAATTTTGAAAAACCCAATGCTGATGACAAACTTCCAGCAGACGATTCCAATGTTAGTGAAAGGGTTTCAAAAGAGATAGAGCTTATTAGTACTCAAATAAAATCAATAGCAAGGAAACAAGAGACGCTCTCTGAATCACATAAAAGAATTTGAGCCTGCCAAAAATATTGCCGAGGAAACCCAAAACTGCTTTGCTGTGCATTTGATTGGCAATTGATGTGATTATCATTTGAGGCAACATGTTGGAACTCCTGAAATGAAACATACAGTCAAACTTGGATATCTCGGACTCGCTTAAGTCGAACATAAAATTATCCGTATTTCTGCAGTTGTTTTCTGAAATATATTACAAAATGACAAATATTGCAGACCCTAATCGGAGAAATGATCCTTGCTCTGATCTCGATTTAAACTGTTTGAACAGGACAAGTGTACTATTCATGTACACTGTGTCTAAAGAACACCTTTACTTTATAGTTATTAGGGGTCTTTGAATATACTATACACAGAACCGTCTTCTAATGAAAATTCACAATATAGAGTTTGGTTGAGAATTAATGGTGCAAATACAAACTAACACTCGGGGCCAACTAGGTATTGTCATCAAATGTTTTGCTACGACAACTCATATGGGTATTATATTCCTACGAAGGCATCTTGGTTTTCGTAGCAAAACATTTTCCAGAATATACACTGACTTCGCAGGAGTACAAATCTATCATTATACCCCTTTATAGGTTGTCGTAACAATATATTTGGATGATACTACGTAATTGGCACCCAGTGATTATGTAAAAACTTTATTTGTTTGAAACAATGTTAATACAAAACTATTTTTCACTTTCTTCAGCCTCTGAACAAGCGTCACGCAATGAATAACAGCCACGACCACATTACAAAAGACGGCACGATCAAGACCAGCCTAGACCGGAAGGACTGGTCCGGGTACCGGAACAGTGGGAGCGTCAGTAGTTATAAGAGTCGACACAGTCGGTCAAACAGAGCGCGTGAGAGACAGACGCCGAGGGAGAAGTGTGTGTCCAACCTTGTGATCTTTCTACAGTGCTATAATGTGTTCATACTGGTACGTGTTAACCCATTGCCCTATAAATACGTATTTTAACCCTTTACCTGATATCCTATTTCTAGTATTGAAGACAGGTTACTACTTAAAGCAGGTTGAAAGTAAAGCAGAATGCGCCTTAAGGCGCATTCTGTTTTACTTCCAGCCTGTTTTAAGCTATCATGTGCTAGAATATGGAAATATTCTCTATAATATATATATTTAAAGTATCTATATTCATGACTGATTAAATTGGAATTATTTTCTTCAGCGGAGGAATAAATCATATTCGCTAAAAGGCGCTTTTATTGGGGAAAGGGTTAAAGTATGCTGTTAATGTATTCGTCCACTGAACAATCAATGTATTTGTTCCACTTTCTACAGTCATGGATATGCACAATGATATATTTTATTCTAGCAGTGGAACGTTTAAAGCAGTCTGAAAATAAAGCAGAATGCGCCATCTGGTCCATGTTTGACCATTTGGGTTTAACTTTACACTGCAAAAAAAACAAAACAGTGCAAGCTCTGATCAGAGGGCTTATGCAGGAGCCCTCTTATCAGGGTCTACACTATTTGCATAAAATTATTTATTCTTTAAAGGTACATCCTGAATTAATGATTGTGTATGTTAAATTCAACTGGGAATCGAGCCAGATAATAACAATCAATAATCGAACTCCGCTGTCAAATTGTATCACATGTCCCGTTAACATAGATTTTTGGAGGCTAAATAGTCATTTTCTTAAAGCCATTTATAACTACATGTACTTAGACTTGCTTCGTTATTTATCATTTATAAGTCTGTGGAACAGATCTCCAGTTCAAACAGAGATGGAGGCTTGTTTGCTAGATCATTATAGAAACGCGTTGATGCTAAAACAAACGGTATATAAAAGGAGTATTGCAAACAGTTTGACTCAGATCAGACTCGACGTCTGTCGTCCGATAATAAAACCTGAACATTTACAATAAATTGGCATTTTCTAAAAGTCATTGAATTTCGAGTGCGAACTTGTACTACGTTCCGTTTTAAACGGAGAAGAGCACAGTGATGGTGGCCTTATTATTTACCCTTTAACCCTTACACTCTCGATGACGCCTTAAAGCGCGTTTGCAAACAGTTTGGGTCCTGATCAGACGCCGCGTAACGCGGCGTCTGATCACGACCCAAACTGTTTGACACTCTGATCGATAATTTTAAGTCATACAACTTTAAATCTAACTTTGAAACGATATTGCAGACAACAGTACTGAAGCAGACGACAATAAAGCGGTGAAGGGGTAAAACTCTCCCGAATAATTTGATAATGAAAGTGTTAAATGCAAACGAAATGCAGACGCAGTTCAATGAAATTTAGTATGTTGTATATCTTGAAACTTCTTACGATTTATCTGAATCTAAGTGGTAACCCGACGTCTGATCTTGCTCCAAACTGGTTTACAATGCCGGAATGGACATAGGGATTTTAGCATAAATGAGTAAACTTGGAAAGAATAACTTCTCTACTTTAACGTGTTCCACGCTGTTCACTGTTCCCCGCTAGCCTGTTCTAACGAGCACACACATGAAGAAACGTTGATAACCATTAAAGTATATGGTCTATAAAAGTAGACATTGGTAAACTGTGTAGATTTAGACCCTGGTGAGGCGACGTAATGTCACAATTTTACGGCGTCTCATCAGACTCTGCACTGATTGCTATTTGATTATTATGAAATGATATGTTGCATGAACAAACACGACAGTGTTGTTTAGATCACCCCTATATATCTATAATGAAATCGCCCAGCAAGCATATAAGGATGTGTTCATTAATTTACATAGGTATAAATGGGTTAAAGACAGGTATTAGCTTAGTCTTACATTGTAAGCACTGATCTATAGGAGATTTCTGTCCTATGGTGCTGTATAAAGGAATAAGCAGTATCACTGTGTTCTAAACATCTAAGTAAATAATTTACTTACATTTCTGTTTGCTTTTATGAACAGGTTTATATGTACAATATTGGATTTAGTATTGTTTTCCGGATGTATGTTTTAATACTTTATACTGACTAGTGTTATAAAATGCAAGCTAATCATGTTCTAGTCATAAAGTTGTTGGTTTGGGGACAGTTTTCTGGGAAATTGAAAATGTTTACCTTTGCTGTAGGCGATAGATGGGACGAGTTTAGCCGAGATATGTCGTTGGCCATGATTGGATACAAAACCACCTGCTTTCACAGACAATCGTACACGCTTTATCACCAGTAAAGTCATGCCAATGTCCTACAGTGGAGAATGTGTTATTATTTCCCAATAAACTTCGCGTTTACGCTAAAACTATTATTTCCACTGCAAACAGTTTGGAGCCAGATCAGACGCCGGGTAACCCGGCGTCTGATCAGGCTCCAAACTGTAAAAAATATCTAAAAATTGACATTTTCTACGTTTTATTGTTTTGCGTTTGCGTTTCGTTTGCGTTTAAACGGGAAAGAATAACGTCTCCACTGCAACTCATCCCAATAACATGCTGCCTGATGATAAGTTTAGTTCATCTGAGCGAACTCAGGATTAGTGATATATGTCCGGCGTCTGTCATGCATCGTGCGGTGTACATCGTCAACAAGTTCAGTGTTTACCCTCTAGAGGCCATCTGTCTCAAACTATTAGAGTGCGTTCAGTTTTATTCTTAAAGGAAAGAACAGAATATACCTCATATATCATGTTTAGCTCGTATTTGAATTTCTCGGATTTTCTCCTGATAACATGTAAATCGTAGGGAATGCGTTATTCTTTCTACTTTAATCCTTACCCCATATATTCCATTTACGCCTTTAATTCATTCCTCCTCTAAAGAAAATAATTCTACTTTACATAGCAAATATGAATATGCATAATGAGAAATAATTTATATACCAGTAGATGGTAACTTAAACAGGCTGAGAGTGGAGCAGAATGCACCAAAAGGCGCATTCTGTTTGACTTTAAATCTGCTTTAATTTATCACTTGTCTTCAAAATTAAAAGCAGGATATGGCACAAGGGGTTAAATGAGCTACAGGCATTTCGCATAAGTATATATAAAATGTCCGGTCGTTGGACACTGTTGACGACCTCTGAGTGATTAACAGTTTGGGACATGATACCCCCTCTCAATAACGGTCCTCCGAACAATAATCCTCTCCTCGGAACGACGCTTGCCGCTTTTATTCAAGCAAGACAACGGTGTTCAACCTTTTCACGTTGCTTAAAATTGTTTTTTGCTGTTTTTCTCAAAGTCACATATTGGACATTTTGACAGAAAAAACACAATGACGAGTGACAAACAGCTTGAATCAAGATCAGACGCCGCGTCAAGCTATTTGCAAGTGTAAACCTATTTCCATTCCTATGACAACTCCCTAAGAACAACGCACACAATAGTTGTTTCCCATAGGATGTTGTTGTAGAGAGGGAAACATAATGCAAACGTTTTGGTCATGAATAAAAGACATGACCATTTTATGCTGTTCCCTGGATCTGCCCAATAAACAGAAATACTTCTTCTGCTATACTTAAATGTTGTCGCTCTTTGCTTGCGGGGAAATATTTCGTTTGTGTTCCTTACCATCCGTTCGGCCCGATATGTGTACATTCGGGTAATTAAGAAGAAAACGAGTCTTGGACGACCTCTCAATGAAAGTTCAAACAAACAAAAAACTAATCAGGCATTTTCCTTTAAATATTCAAGACAACCTTTAGGAAGATGATGTGTATCTGGCGAAGAAATCTGGCTGTTAGCGCGCGTATGAGATTCGCTCCTCTGCTGCGCCCTAAATAAATTCGTTAGTCGGTAATTTGTTAATTATTCATGGAAAATGGTCGCTGGAAGCGGAGGGATATCACCAGACCTATTTTCAGGGAAAAACGAGAGATTTACGTCCGTGATCGAAAGCGCTGATTTCTTTGGGTGATGCTAATACGCCGGGCTTTACTTACAATGCAATCCTTATTACCGTGTGCGGATCTATCTTTGGGTTTCAAAACAGGAGGGGTTTCACCAAAAATTGAAATTGTGTTCAGAACAAAAGTACTTTAGGACATATTTACATATCCTTACACATACGCACCACAAATGAATATTTAATCAAACGAATATACACTGATTGTGTTGAAGTCCAATGAAAAGTTAAGGCAAGAGGGAAAGTAAAGCAGAAAAAAACTCAAGGAACTTTCTGCTTTACTTTCGTCTTGCTTTAAGCAAAGTGGCTTGCCTTAAAAATAGTTGAATGCAGGTGACCTGCGTGTTTGGCTATATATGGGTCCAAGGTTGTAAAGCGTTTGAGCTGAGTCTGAGTAAGTTCTCAAGCATTAGATTGGTCAGATTTGAGCCTAGGCTCAAATCTGACCAATCAAATGCTTGAGAACGACTTTAGACTCAACCGAAAAGCTTTATAACCTTGGACCTTGGAAGAAAGTGTTGACCCTTACTGACGATCGTCATCTTGCTAGCTCAGGCAAACAAATCCAATATCCATACTTTGGCAATAGTTTGGGAGCGGGAGAAGAGGCGGGTCCCGATCCTTCTGGATCCGATCATGGTTACTTACCAAAATGAAGCGGTGTGGCAATATCGATCGGCCAAAAACCACTGTAACTCATAATCTTGTTGGTCATAATTGAAAATCACACCGAAAACAACGAGTGCAATGGTTCCCGACCGATACCAAGAGCTGCTGGGCAAAATTGCCTATCGCCCGATCCTTAAACGTTTTTTTTCTCAGTTTATCACATATTTACTGTATTTCTGCAAACGGTGTGAATTAAGTATGAAACTGTTTAATTATTTTCGACACTTAGAACAAAGAACAATTAATGTAAGGAGATTATAATTATATAGAGGATAACTGTTTTTTGCAGTGTAAGATCGAAATTTAATCCATTGAGTGAACATCAGACGTTATATTTTCACGAGTGGCGAAGCCACGAGTGAAAATATAACAGTCTGATGTTCACGAAATGGATTAAATTCGATCTTACACTGAAAAAACACAGTTATTCTATTTATTTATGCTTTAAAGCCACTTTTTAAACGAAATGTTTCAAAATTGAAAGCGAACGTACATTATTTATCCCGTGTTGAGCCCCACGTTTTATGTCGAACACATGTGGCGTGACAGTTGGCGGTATAATGACGTCATCCGAATTACTTCGTTGCTCCCGAGTTTGGATTCGTGCTCTTCCGGTGAGTAGTTCGCGACAAATCGGACTGCCGGATTTTAACGATAAGACACGATTGACTACGATTCTTGGGGAGCCCTACGGGGAAAATTCATAATAAAAGCGATTGGTGATAATCCACTGCAGTGGATTACCAAGTGATCATCCACTGCTTTTTCGTGGTAATCCACCGAAAAGCATAAATAAATAGATATACTTACCAAGTAGAGTTTGGACAAAGATTGTTGAAGACAAAATCAGCAGATAAGAGATAGTGCAGTAAGTTTATTTCATACGGATGCGGTTTACATCATGCGATGTACTATTGTATAATAAGCAGAATATGATATTTGGAAAGGTGCTGCACCAGACAGGAAACTGTCTGTAAATTGTGTACAGACGGTGTTCACGCGTAATAAATAATTACATGATTATCTCCCTTATCATGCTAAATTATCGTCTTCATTTAAAGTATCGTCTGCTTGATAACCAAAGCTTATGTTTAAATGCCTTTCTTAAAGTAAGAAAATGCAATTTCTCTTGGGTGTCAAACAGTTTCGATCCTGATTAGACACGGAGTTGCTTGGCGTCTGATCAGGAACCCAACCTTTTTTTTTTGGGGGGGGGGGGGGGGGGAAATATTCGACATGTCGCGCTTAGCACGTTGAGGATGAAGAGCACGTCGATTTCTGTCCTCCTACAAATGAGTCACCGATAGGTAAAACCTACCTTAAATGAGTGCAGGCGAAACATCTCAACCAAGATTTTTTAAACACTTGTATACTCAACTCAACTCAGCATGATTCAAAATAATAAGAGATGACTATGGTATACTTTTAAATGAATTAGTATTGAATGAAATTAAAACATATTCCAGATAGGTAATCAATATAACATAATGATTGGCCTCTACTGGCCTTTTATCAAAGATGACCACGTCCAAAAACAAGTAATATTTGAGCAATGCCATGACAAAACCTGCCTTTTGCATTCCAATATTGTACAGACCAATCACCGTTGTCATCCAATGCCCTGTACCTTAGTTTGGTATACACTGTCAAATACCCTATGATTATATTACAGCTACATAAAATGTTTTAGATGATTGTGGATTTCTAACAGAGTAGATCAAGGCCAGCCGCCGCGTCAAAGACACGTCTGCTAGTCTTGATCTACACTGTTTGCAATTCAATAAGGCAGGTTTTGTCATGACACGGCTCATTTGTTTATGCATGCAACCATAAAATATTGATTATCCTTTATGATTCTAAAGCTGAATGCATGAAAAAAAGAAAATAGTATTTTGACAGGGTTATGCTTGTTAAAGGCATGTACAGGTCGAAATATTAGGACAGAACAATTCAAATATTTTCTATGAAACTGTATTGTCCATTTCAAAAGGTTAGGAAACAGATTAAAACACCGACTAAACTGTTTTATCTGCATAATAATACAGCGGTCGCTGATAATATCGCTGGTGGAATTGTTAGCGAATTATGTGTATTCACGAAATTCGCAGAAATGTCCACTTCGTTAACATAACCACCAGAACAGTACATTTTGTATTAGATATAAATAAACTAAAAGTACTTTAAACAACATGCATTGGTCTACATTGTATTTCATTGCATTTTGTTACGTTATAAAAACGGGAAAGACTAATTATATATATTGACGTACAGTGGTGAAACATTATTATTTCCCAATAAACGCGTTTACGCTAAAACTAGTATTTCGAATGCAAACCGTTTGGAGCCAGATCAGACGCCGGGTAACCTTGCGTCTGATCAGGCTCCAAACTGTTTGCCATTCAGATTAAAACAGATACTCAGAATGGACGAATAGTTGTCATTTTCTCCATTTTACTGCGATGCGTTGCGTTTGCGTTTAAACGGGAAAGAATAGTATTTTCTGCACTGTACTTCCCACACCGCAACACCTATATGCCATTAAATCTCGATAACTGCAACTCTATTTTCATACCCAGTTGCGTCACGTTGACTCTTCCATGCTTATATAATGGATTAGTCCATTTTGTATCTATAAAGGGTGCATGGTATATATTTTCCTTTTCGTTAGTTTTATATTGAAATTCCTATCAGCAGACAGTGTAGACCATGATCAGACGCCGCATAAGGCGGCGTCTGATCAGAGTCTACACTGTTTGCCTATATTCTTTTTATATGATGCTAGGTATTAATGGGTTACATCCAGTTTATGCATGCCTCTGTAGTAGGATTTCAATAACTCGATCTCTCATAAATCGAACATGCATTCATTTCATAGTCACGTTTTAACTTTGAAATACGGACATGTTCGAATTACGCAATACCAAGTTACCCAGTACCGACTGTAAATACTATTGACCTTTCCATCGAATACGCTGGAAATATCCATTGAACGTTTCCCGGCATAAATGGGTTAATTACAGCCCACTAATTGCATTTAATACCATAAAATGTGAACGATTATCTCATATGTTTTGTAGAACATTACAATGGTTTCCTAGCAACTGAACGAAATATTAATGCGCGTTACTGAGGTGATTATTATATTCGTGAAATCTGTCAGAATGTATCATGCATCACTGTCTGTTTTAGTAATACTTGAGCAAACAATAATAACATCACAATTTGATGTGTTTTAGTAGAATAAAGCATACATTCTTTGAATAAAAACTTGATACAGACAAGTTTTGGGAGTTATGAAAAAAAAACCACCGATGTACAGTGTTCCCTCTCTACAACGACGCCTAATGGGAGACGAAACGTGTGTGCGTTGTTCGGGGGAGTCGTTTTAGGGAGGGAAATTGGCTTTCATTTGCAAACAGCTTGTATTCTGACCAGACGCCGCGTAACGCGGCGTCTGATCTGGATTCAGCTGTGCCTAATGGGAGACGAAAATTGTGTGCGTTGTTCGGGGGAGTCGTTATAGGGAGGGAAATTGGCTTTCATTTGCGGCATCTGATCTGGATTCAGCTGTTTGTCACTCGTCAGGAAGCTGCTTCTATCAAAATGACCACTAAGTCACTTTGAGAAAAACAGCAGCAGACGATATTACATCAGTGAAAGCGTAAGACATAATTGTCCTGTTTAGGGAACAACGGCATGGGTCGTTGTAAGGAGGGAGTCGTTGTTGGGATGGCCGTTGTAGAGAGAGAACACTGTATAAAGATGTATAACGGTTATTTGTAACCCCTGCACTGCCGTGTAACTCCGTTACTGTCATGGCGAAATCCATTTTATAAGCTGTTCGTCTGCTTTTATTTCTCTTATTTAAAATCTAGGTATTTTGACTTGGAAATATTGAAATGATAGTCAAACAGTTTGGATTCTGCTCCGACGCCGCGTATTGCCTATAGACGCAAATGGGTTAAAAAGTTTAGCATGCCTCATAGGAAATTTCTCCCTTCCCCCATCCCGCGGCCCCTTTGCATATCTTCATAGTAAATGCATTTTCATGTGTTCATAATGTCGTGATAAAATGCCATTGGAAACGTTCAAGAACAGGTGCATGCTGCTAAAACTAGATTGCAAATTAGGCACAAAGCTCCTGACTTAGTTACTATTTCACCTGAGCAAAGATCCTGGTGAGCTTGTGTGATACTTTAATGTTTTAGTGGAATATGATTATATCTGCACACACTGTATTAAGTATAATTCTTGAAGAACTAAACTAATTGTTGATCTAGCGTCATTTTGTCAATTGTTTTCTGCTGTTGATTACACTCGGATATGATAGAACACTTTTTTTTATTGTTTAAACTCAAGTGTCTACAAATTTGAACGAATTTTGATAAAACTTTGTAAAACTAGATAATGGCGTAAGTTCTCAAACGAATTTGATTGTGTTTGAAATCAGGCTGTCCTTGATCGCTGAACATGCTTTATTTAACAGTGTTCACACTCTTGCAGCTACAGTGTTGAATTCATTTTGATTCTAGTTACACAAAATTAAATTATGAGTAAACGTTCTTATGTAGGATAAATGTTGGATGAAATCAGACCATTGTGTGTATAATTGCATTGTACTCTAGTGTCTACAACTTGAATTAATTTAGGTTTAACGATATGGTTCAATTACAACAGGTGAGCGATATCAGGGTATTCAATGCTCTCGTGTTTGCTTTAGTCATAAGCCCGTTCTTATTATCTGTTTGTCTTAACTATCCTCCTATTAGATATCCATATACACATGAGCTGTTCCATGCGAAAACCTGACTTAATGCACTGCAAACCGTGTAGATCAAGGTCAGTCGCCGCGTCTATGACGCGACGGATGTCCTTGAACTACACTGATTGACACCCACATGCATCTAAAGCATTGTATTTAGCTGTAGTATATACGGTTTTGGGCACTATAGACCAAACTCAGATCAGATACAGAGTCTGAGATGACAACAGTGCTTGGCCTGTACAAGGTTGCAATTCAATAAAGCTGGTTTTGCCATGGCACTGCTCATAATCATATACAATTACGTCAGCCAGCAACATCCATTATCTGAACTTTTACATTGGTATTCGGTTTCCAAAATGACTAACCGATTATCGGTTTTATCCAGTATCCTTAGGTCTCAGTCAATAACTTTCCGATTACTAATCGGTTAAACCGTTGACAAAGAGGCAGCTTTACAACACAAATGTTCTGTTACAAAGTTGAACATAATTGTAACTCCTTCTTCTAATTTGAGGTACTTTGGAATAATAATGTTTAACCCCCCAAGCCCAATATGCCTTTGAAAATTAGATGTTTTAGAATATAATAGAAAATGAGCATTTGCCCTTCCGAACCAAAATCCCCATTTCAATTATTTTCAAAAAACATTCAAATTTTAATTTTCATAACTTTGAACAATTTTAGAATACTTGTAAATAATTATTAGCGACATCACGAAAGAGAGAAATGGTCAATCGATTTTCCCCGACTAGGTAGTAAAACTGATTGTCGGTGACTTAGCGATAATTGGTCCTCCAGTATAGTTAAAACCAGGAAATGCAATAAAAGACAGTGTTGAGGTCAAACAAACCTAAACTGTCTTTGAATTTTACAATATTCTTGTCTTTTCCTAGTGTTTTGCCTATATACAGCCATACCGTGTTGGAACACCGTTAAGTTCCGATTCATTCATTGATATTATTTTCTTCAAGAGGTCCCAGCGTGTTTTTATTGAGAAAGACGTGTGTCACAAGTTTAGTTTACCATCTTTTGGTGCGTGCTCGATTGGGCTGTATAGGAGCATATAATTTTGTCCGTGCGAATGATGTTCTCATTGTCTCCGTCTCCGGTCTTGTAAAACCCATTCCAGGAACAGGCGAGTTTGAATAATTGATGAACACTATGGGTTTTACACCTTTTATGACGAAGTATCATGGATATTCTTTGCACATATACAGCACTACAATCTGACCATTTTGCAACGGATCCAAAACCTGCAAGAAATGTCCAGTGGTCTTAGACCTACCTACTGGAAGTACTAGCAGAACTTTCTAGGAAATACTACATGCGCAGCGACACAGCTAACGACATCTTTCGAATAAACGACACTTGTTTCTTCTGTTAATACAGTAAACTCATGTGTTTACGACCATTCAATGAAAGGGGGCTGCTTACAGCAAGATGAATGTAAAGCAGAAAGCTCATGTATGAGCTTTCTGCTTTACCTTCTTCTTACTTTACGCTATTTAAGAGCTGTCTGTAACTCCGTCAAATTGTGTTTTAATGGGTCGTAACTAATGATTTATAGTACTATTGCATGCGTTTCAGTGAAGCTCGCAGGCTAACGATACTTAGTTAATACTTTTAAAGTGTGGGGAAAAGTGGCTCAAATTCCAGTAATAAAACTGTTATTTACTTTTAATGGAATCGTTGTAACACCTGTAAGTGTATCAGACACTGAGGCGTTTTGAAAATTGCGATAGGCAATTAATTATTCAAAAGTGTAGTAATGTAAATGACACTTGTTTTCTGTAAACCTTGCATGGAAATTTCTCTATGGCAATGTTTTTCCTGTCGAATTTCCCCCTATCAACAGTAAATAAAAGTAAAACCTCTTTAATACGTTCACAAAAACGAAGGCTAATTGATTTATAAAAGACAGGTGACAGCTTTAAACAAGATGGCAGTAAACAGAAAGCCCCTAAAGGAGCTTTCTATTTAATTGTCACATGGCTTTAAACAGTCATCTGATGTAAACAACAAAAATTAATACCATACAGTGGTCGTTATTGAGAGGTTTTACTGTATGTGTCGATAATAATCCCTGAATCGATGGACAATAATGTGTATATACGTCTAACGACAGGTGACTATACGAGTAAGGAAATAGGTAATGCTGAAACTTTTGAAAACAAAAATGTTTACTTGCTATTACAGTAAGACCTCGCTATTACGACCACTAAAACGTAGGCTAATTGATTGTATAATAGAGAGGTGACAGCTTAAAGCACGGTGATAGTGAAACAGAAAGCTCCTAAAGGAGCTTTCTGTTTCACTGTCACCTTGCTTTAAGTGGTCACCTATCGTAGACACCCTAATAATTAACATAATTTAGTGGTCGTAATAGAGAGGTTTTACTGTATACTGTACTAGTATTCTGTATTAGCTGTCACACAATTGTTTTAAACCAACTGTTCATGCATCTACTTTTGACATGAACGTATTCTATGATATATACATGTACTTATAATGAAACCTTATAAGAAATACAAGAAACGGTAAATTGAAATATCGGGGCAAAAAATGTGTTTATGTAACTTACAATACAGAACACGTCATTTAATAGACAAAATTCACGCTGAAGATATGAAGACGAAATGGTAAAAACTGACACTCGAGGGAAATAACATTTAAAACTCGTTCAAGGTCAGGCGAAATTTCAGACAGTAGAGCTTGGCACCGTCTTCACAAAACTTGGCATCTGATCAGGAACCATGCTGTCCATGTATGTTGTTTTACAATTAGAATATAATATAGATGTATTTGAAGAAAATAAATCATTTCAAAAAATTCTCCGAAACAGACGATCTTTCGGCAGAAAAATCCCCAAAATTAGTTCGACAGGTTATTGCTAGATTTTACTACAATTTATTCAAGACTTGCTAATATGCATCTCAAGTCTTTATAAGAAAAGCGAAAATGTCAGACAATGCAAATTTATTGTAATAAATATTTTGGAATTAAAGTCTGTAGCTCTACTTTATATATGCAATTCGTCTTTGACGGGAGTTAATCCTTTATAACTGTTACACACGTTGGCGTTGCTTTGAGCGAATAAGTAACTGGGTAACATATATTTTATGGATCTACTTTGTTGACAAATAAATGATATTTTCCTAAAGACATTGTGCCCGTCTTACTAAACGTCGTACGACAAAAACGGTCGTAAGCCAAAACTTTAAAATACATCTAAATTCTGATTTCTCCATCTAATCCTGTAGTGTGGCATTTCTTTGGAATAATATTTTCAAGACGATTCCAACGAGATGTCCCAAGACAGGATTAGATGGAGAAATAAATAAAAAAAAAATGAGAATTTTATAATTTGACTTACGACAATGTGTTTCTTATATACGACATTTCGATAGACAGGCCCATGGTTGATACTTGAAGTCGAAGTTGATTACTGCTTTACCAGATTATGCAGACATTTCCAAACAGTTCGGAGAAGCTCGGCGTACGATATGGATCCAAACTGTGTTAAATTAATATTAAACATTTTAGCAATATATATACCTTAACACATTCAAACCTAGTGACGATTATAGTCGTCATTAGCAAACTGTACCTGTGAATAGTACAGTGGAGAATCTGTTATTCTTTCCCAATAAACGCGTTTACGCTAAAACTATTACTTGCAGCGCAAACAGTTTGGAGCCAGATCAGACGTCGGGTAACCCGGCGTCTGATCAGGCTCCAAGCTGTTTGCCACCAAGATAAACGTGATTTTCATAATTATCCAAAAGTTGTTCTTTTCTTCGTTTTAGTGCTTTGCGTTTGCGTACGTTTGCGTTTAAACGGGAAAGAATAACAGATTATCCACTGTACTCTTGTCCTATGCAAATAGTGTCGATCCTGATCAGAGGGCTCCTGCACTGTTTTTTATGTGGCCGTATATTGTTAAAACCCACATCAAATAGTAGTCTAAAACGGACTAGACTTAATTGGAAATTGAATTGACCATTTTAAAAATGCTTCGTGGCGTATAAGTTCAATCTACAGTAGAACCTCTCTATTACGACCACTAAAACGAAGGCTAATTGTTTGTATCAAAGACAGGTAATAGCTTAACGCAATTTGTAAGTGAAACAGAAAGCTCCTGTAGGAGCTTTCTGTTTCACTTTCACATTGCTTTAAGCAGTCATCTGTCTTAAACTACTTATATTTGACAGAACTTTCTGGTCGTAATAGAGAGGTTCTACTGTACTAAGAACAATTTAAGGCAGCGGGCATTATTAAGCAGGCAGTATCTTGACAGTGAATGGGTTTAAATCTCCAAAATGGATGAGCTACTCTGACTGTAAGAGTGAATTATGAACTTGTCTTATTTATTTTCTGTCGTATTTATACTTAATTCTACTTATACATGTAGTACAATGAGTATTTGCAAACATTTTGGACCCAGGTCAGAAAGCGTGTAATTGTTTAAAGCGGAAGACGTCATGGCAGTGAAGGGGTTAAAAAATCAAGACCTTTTCGCAAATTTTTTCGTATTTAAAAACACACTGTGAACATATTTCATCAAACACGAACTTTTACCGACATAATGGCTTCTGTTACAAGCCTACTTTCTTTTACAAAAATCAATTATAAAAATATGTTTCGGCCTTTCTGTTCTATTAATAAAATACCGAAAGTACAACTGTTCTAAAATATTATTTCTTAAAGGTTATTATATTAAAAGGGACTGACTAATTCCTTGGCCTTCCCACGTACGTTTTGATTGTAGCCTCTAGTTCAGAACTGTCGTGTGCAATTCTTGTCAAATTTAGTGTTTTATGTCTGTCGGAGACAAAGAGAATATTGGTAATCTAAAGGTACGAGTAGAGTTCATGCAAAACCTTGTAACTGTCTCTCATTGCTTTAGGTACGAATATCTAGTTAACCTAGATAAATTCAACTTTTGTATATCCATACAAAACCCTATGTTGTGACTACAGTGGATAATCTGTTATTCTTTCCCGTTTAAACGCAAACGTACGCAAACGCAAAGCACTAAAACGTAGAAAAGAACAACGTTTGGACAATTCTGATAATTCTTGTTTATCTTGGTGGCAAACAGTTTGGAGCCTGATCAGACGCCGTGTTACCCGGCGTCTGATCTGGCTCCAAACTGTTTGCACTGCAAATAATAGTTTTAGCGTAAACGCGTTTATTGGGAAAGAATAACAGATTCTCCATTGTACTCTTTAGAATCGTCTCTAAGAGACGATTCTAAAGAGTAGTCACAGCATAGCGTTTGGAGGAGACGTATAAGTTTTACTGACTGATATTATCCTTAAATCAAGAAATATTAGTACAATTCCATGTTACTGCAAGAAAACGTTTTATTCAAATTGGAACGTACTTATCTGTGAGTAAGTAGACTTGTAAACCAATAAAGTTAAACAATGCCTCAGTCTAATCTTTCCATGTCAAATAAATTTCGTCTTAAATATCATTTAGTGCTCTAGGCGCCATTGTTTCTGTGAAAATGACGTCTGCGGCAAATCAAAGTGGATAATTCCTGACTTTCATGCACGCAATTAAAATTTTAGTTTGGTTCCTGATGAGTCGCCGAGTAACTCTGTGTCTCATCAGGATCCAAATTGTTTGCAAAGAGAACTTTAAAGTGAACCCCTTTGCTCTAAAGATCTACATGTACATTCTTCTCCCACAATTAGTTTGTTTATTTAAGCATACAATAATTATGAAGCAGACGACACTCTTTGGTCCCCGGAATTATTATAGATGTATACATGTTTGCACTTATTTTGGAAGTCCTCGGTTCTCTACGTAAGAGCGAATGAAGATTTATTGGAAATGTTCCCCGCACCGCGTAGTCCGACAACGTTCATATTAAGATGTATGAATATGCTTTATATCTTCTGTCCTACAAAATTGAAATGAATTGGCACGATCGAATCATGTCATTATTCCGTTCCTTTTCCTTTCAAGAACATATTTCATGACCTTTAAACCGTTGTCGAGAGTTTCGGGTTTTATAGTGAAATAAAGAACAACACTCCAGTGTTCCCTCTCTACAACGATATCCAATGGGAGACACAGATTGTGAGAGTTGTTCGGAGGAAGTCGTTAAAGGGAGGGAAAATGAAGACTTGGCTTACATTTTCAAACAGCTTGAATCCAGATCAGACGCCGCGTAACGCGGCGTCTGATCTGGATTCAAGCTGTTCGTCACTCGTCATTATATTCATTCTATCAAAATGTCCACTTATATGTTACTTTGAGAAAAAACAGCAGACGACAAATTTAAGCAGACGGTACTGCAGCCTTGGAAAAATTGTTTTGTTTGGAGAACAGTGGGCCGGCAAATGTCGTTGTAATGAGGGAGTCGTTGTTGGGAGGGTCGTCGTAGTGGGGAGCGCTTTAGTGTATCTTTATACATCAGCCAAACCCTATATTGGACTTTTATTCCGTTTACATTCATGCCGGAAGCATACATGTTTTTCACGATCTTTTAACCTTTATCTCATTGAAGCGCCTTTTTAGCGCATCTAATTTATTCCTCCACCGAAGAAAAAAGTTTCGACTTATACAGTCATACAGATGTACAGTGGAGAATCTGTTATTCTTTCCCAATAAACGCGTTTTCGCTAAAACTATTATTTGCAGTGCAAACAGTTTGGAGCCAGATCAGACGCCGGGTAACCCGGCGTCTGATCAGGCTCCAAACTGTTTGCCACCAAGATAAACAAGAATTATCAGAATTGTCCAAAAGTTGCATTTTTCTACGTTTTAGTGTTTTGTGTTTAAACGGGAAAGAATAACAGATTCTCCACTGTACCAAATAATTCTTATACCCTAGCAGATAGAAGCTTAAAGAGACTGAACGTAAAGCAGAATGCGTCTGAAGGCGCATTCTGCTTTACTTTTAACGTCCGATTTTAGTTTTAAATACAAACTGTTACTTAAAGTAGACTGGAGCTAAAGCAGAGTGAACCTTAAAGTGCATTCTGCTTTACTTTTAGCCTGTATTAATCTACCATCTGCTAGGATATAGAAATTTTTCGGCGGAGCTGACTGTTTTCTATTTAGACACACTTTAATATTTGGCCACACATTTCAACCAATAATATTTGATCAGAAATTTAGAATTAAGAGCACCTGTTGAAACTGAATAGTCTGATTGGATAGTAGCCAGGGCTCCAGATAAGGGAATTGTTTCAAAACTTAAAATCTTTATTTGTGCATTAAACCCTGTGGTGTCACTATACATATGAATTGTCTCTTCAAGACAATCAAAATGAGTGGTAATACCATAGGGTTTGGTGCTAAAAGAGGTGAAAAAAATGTGATTTGTTTAGTTTACTCACTCTTATCTGGAGCCCTGTAGGCTGGTTTATGTCCCATTACAGTTTTACATGATGTGGACTGTGGGTGTAAAATTTAGAGATACAGGCTGTCTGTTTACTACACTAGGCCACAGAATTGACAAAATTATGCTATGATCTAAAATCTATTTATAGATATACAGAGGAAGCTAGGTGTTTCATAATTGTTTACAACCAATTTGTTTTAATTGTTAACTATTTGTACACATTTGCCATACATTAAAAGCAATATTTTATATATGAATAGCCTCAAGTGAGTTAAACACAATTGTGTTGTTTCATCATTATTTACAAGAGTGAAGTACAGAAGCTTGTTGTATCTGTACATTTGTGTATGCTATAGTTTGTTTCAAGAAACTCTATGAATGGAACAATAGATTAATGTGAGGATCTCCTATCAGTAGCTAGGATATGAGTTAAATTGTTGTTTTGTTTTGCATTTCTGTACATGATAGTTTTGCATTTTAAATAAAAGTTACTGTTTCAATTGAATACTTGTATTTTTTGCTTTTCAATCCAAGATATATATTCTTTGAAAACCTCAATTTAATTCAATTTTGCACACCCATCTATATAGCCTTAGTTCAACCACTCATTCCGCCGAATATCTTTTTTAAAGATATTTCTTGTTTCTTATGTATTTGATACATGTTTTTGAATAATCCAAATGAAATGGGGCTATAGGCATTTGCTTGACTGCCATGGAGATGTACATTGTCTATGCTTAGACAGCGTTTAAGAATACTGAGACAAAGGCTAATTCTCTCAAAAGGGAAAGATGGGTATGCGATCGTTCTCAGATTTTTGATTGGTCTGATTTAAGCATGCTGCTAAAAGGTGACCAATCAAAAGCTTGCTCATCTTCCCCTTGGTGAGAGCATACATGTAGTACCGCAACCGTAGCAGGCGTAGAAACAAAGCAGGGCTGCCATTTCTCCGGATTTGTCCGAAATCTCCGGATTTCTCTTAATTTCTCCGGACCTACGGATTTTTTTGGAAATCTTCAGATTTTTGCTCTCACTCATGAAATTTTGAATTTTATGCGTTTTTCACTTATAGGAAACACGGGTGTCAAACAGTTTAGATCCAGATCAGACGCCGCGTAACGCGGCGTCTGATCTGGATCCAAACTGTTTGCTTAATTATGTTAAATCGCGCTTGCAAATGTGAAAATCTTAGGATTTTTATTAGCAACTTGTGGTTGCCCTGACAAAGACAAAAACACACGAAACTGTATTACATATCGACACACACGTAGTCCTAATCAGAACAACTAACAAAAAGAATTCGCCTCTGGCCTTTCTGTTTCGATCAACCCAATGTCCATCTTTGTTTGTTGAATAAAAATTATGAAATTAACCCTTTTACTTCCAATGGCGCCAAATTGCGATTTTTCAAACATTTTGAATCCTGACCATACACACGTTGCGTCTGATCAGCATCCAAATTGTTTGACATTTGATTGCATCGATATTTCTTCAGTCACAATAGACCTTAATCTGACTTGAAACAAATATTGCAGAGGTCACCATCAAAAGGCATACATGATACGATATTTTGGCGGTGAGAAGATTAATCCTTTACTCTCAATGACGCTTAAAAGCGCGTTTGTAAACAGTTTGGGTCTTGATCAGACGCCGCGTAACGCGGAGTCTGATCAGGACCCAAACTGTTTGACACTCTTATCGATATTTATCAAGTGATACAACCTTAAATCTAACTGTGAAACAAGTCTTGCAGACACAATAAGGAAGCAGACGACTTTGAACGGTGAAGGAGTACAATTCTCCCGAACAATTTGATCATGAAAGGGTTAAAGCAGACGATAAATCTTGGATGTGAAAGATTTAACAAATATCAATGTTTTTCTGTGTTTATTTGACAGATCATCGGTTGTGCTGTGTTGGGCATAGGAATCTGGTTGATGGTGAAAGAGTTCAACACACGTGAGATGTCCGCCATTATGGGGTCAAGGTTGTTGGAATTCATTTCATACGGGCTCTTAGCAGGAGGGGGCGCTGCTACATTACTCGCCTTCTGTGGATGCTGCGGGACGATGCGACAGGAGAAATTTGTCCTCGGCTTTGTACGTTATTAAAATGATAGTTATATAATTTATGTATCTGGAATTCATTATAAAAGTTTCATACTTTTCGAAACAGATCCGTATGTTGAAACATAAATAATGTAGTTTCCGTTAATTACTACACAGTTTGGTATATATACATTTTTCATGTCAGTTATACAGTTTTGCGTCTCTTTGTAATATTTAAACAAACTTATAATGCAACAAATGAAAGTACTTTTTGAGAAAAAATTGAAAAAAATTAAAACTGGTATAAGCACCTATATAATTATACTGAATATCTAATGTTTGCCATAGTTAAATCTACTTAAGGTGCCATGGGTTGGAGCATCCTCCATTGAAATTTTTTGGGGGATCCGCGCATGTAAATTGAGCAATGATTTATATTAGCTATCGTGGGATACATGATCTCTGAAATTGAGTTTCAAATTAACAGTTTCGAGCCTGATCAGACATCGAGTGGGTGAGCACCTGCTCTGGCTATCCAGTTTACAATTGTTATCGTTTTGGAAAACAAAACGTACGGCGGCCCGTTCATACCACCTGAAACTATTTTAACATGAGAAGCTTAATATGTTGGCACGAACATTACAGGGTTGCCATTTCTCCGGATTTTTCCTAATTATTCGGATTTTTTTCTAGCAGATCGTAGCTTAAAACAGGCTGAAAGTAAAGCAGAATGCGCCTTCAGGCGCATTCTGCTTTGCTTTCAACCTGTTTTAAGCAGTCATGTGTCTTCAAAACAAAATACAGACTATGGGGTAAAGGTACGATTAGTAAATTGCGTCTGAAAATTTGAAAATTTGATATCTTAGGATTTTTATGATCAACTTATGGCAGCCCTGACATTACATCGTATAAACACGTTTGTTCGGAAATAAAGCTACAAGTATTGTTCTCTGTAATTGTTATTCAGGACAACAACATCAACAAAATAACTTGTTCCCACAATGTGAAGCAATTGTTGGCAATTTTCAATTAGTTTTCTTTTGAATTTCCTACTGAAAATTACAAAAAATGTTCTTTGTATGGAGAAACTTGTTCATATTGATTTGAATTAGAGATTGGTCTACATTTAAAAGAAATCCAAAAGAGACCTTTTCCTGAAAACAGTGACCTATATAGGTCCCTGCTTAAACTTATTTACATATAAACAGGGACGTAGATAAATTGTCCCTGATATAAATTAAGGCACATTTTAGTACTTTCAATTGTATATTACATTGTACAGTCTTCTACAGTCATTTTAACCAGTTACTCCATAGACATGCCCATTTTCGCATTTAATCTTCAACTGAAGGAAATAGTTCCCATTTTATTTTAGCAAATTGTAGCTTATAGCAGGCTGAAAGTAAAGCACAATTCCCCTTTAGGCGCATTTGGCTTTACTTTGAAACTGCTTTAAGCGGTCACAAAAATAGAAACGGGCTATGGAGTTTAGGGTTAAGTGGTGTTTATAAACTCAAACTGGTTACACAAAATTGGTCAGCGCTAATTGATGCAATATGAATCATTTTGAATATGACTAAATTGTTTTCTATTTCAGTATGGGGTAGTTCTTACGTTAGTGTTACTCACACTCTGCGTGGGGTTTGGAGTAAGCTTTATATTCAGAGATGAGGTAAGAACTAAACCATGTACAATAAAAACCTCTCTATTACCACCACTAAATTATGTTACTTATTTGGTGTTAAAGATAGGTGGTTGCTTTAAGCAAGGTGAAAGTATAACAGAAAGCTCCTTCAGGAGCTTTCTGTTATATCCTTTCATTTTGCTTTAAGCTGACACATGTCTTCCATACAACCAATTTGCATTCATTTTAGTGGTTGTAATAGAGGGGTCTTACTGTACATATACAGTCAAACCTGTGTTATAAGCGACCACTGAATGAAGATGTTACATGGCCTTTTAAGAGAGGTGACCACTAAATGCAGGACAAAAGTTATACAAATTATTCCTATAGTATCTTCAGCATAAATTTTCGACCTGCATTAGGCTGCCACCTATCAAAATTCTGAACATTCTTTTAGAATGGTTGCTTAAGTATACAGGTTTGATTGTAATATTTCACAAACTTCACTTTCAAATATTTACAGAGCTCCAGATCAGGAAAGTTTTCCAAAAACTAAAATCTTAATTTCTTCATAAAAACCCCTGGTGTCACTACTCATTGGAGACGATTCTAATGAGTAGTAACACCATGAGATTTGTTAAGTTTTCTCCTTTTTATCTGGACCCTGATTTATGGGAAGAAGGGTTAAGAGTCTGAACTTAAGACGTATAGAAGAGATTCCGTCAGAAACAAACCAAAACAACAGAATTTGATTTGTTTTGCAGTTGGCAAACTTGATCAGATAATAAGCCTAGTGATACAGGCGTACAAACTTTCTTTCAACTTGATTTTTATCTGCAAAAAACTTGTCTGAAGTAACTCTCAATTTAGAGATTGCTGACATTTTATTTCGGAAATATAATCAAAATCTTAACTCGGTTGGATTTACAGTAAATCTTGAATTAAACTCGTTTATCTCTGAAACTGTTATTGGACAATTCTAATTTCCAATTAAGTCACATACTGCTTTACTTTCAACCTGCTTTTTTTAAAAGTAATCATCTTTCTTTAAAACTACAGTAGAAACAAGTTATGAGGTGATGAGCTAATATGTTTGTTTGAAATGTGTTATAGCAAAGTTCTATGACTGAAGAAAATTACTTATTTTATTTAGACTTCTTATTTTAGTTTTATATTTGTTTGTACAATGTTATATTTTTCAGCTTGAAGAGGGCATTAAAAACAGGTTCGAGACAACGGTCATCAAGCACTATGGTGTTGATATAAGAAACAATACAACTAACAGGCTGATTACAGATGCTTGGGACTCTATGCAGCAAGCAGTAAGAAGTCCTTTTTACTATTATTGAAGCAGAGCAATATAATGGGAGATAACTTGTACCTAATATATGAAAATTTTCTAAGATTGATTATGTCCCTTGTATTGAAGTTGCTTGATATTAGCCCATTAATAATATTTCTTAAAAAATAGAGACTGTATAAAATTTGGTTGGAGAAACGTTTATATGAATGTCAATCAATTTGGAACTTAATTTTTAATTATACATCACTTTCTAGGCTTCTGGTCAGGATTCAAACCATTTTGTCCGGTCTGTAAAAATATGCTAAAACTCAAACATTTCTTTTCTGATTTTCATCATACATGTTACAAAGCTCCAGATAAGAGTATTTCCAAAACCAAAATATTTATTTCTGCTTTTAACCCTATTGTGACACTACTCATTAGAATTGTCTCTTCGAGACAATTCTAATGAGTAGTTGCATTATGGAATTTGGTGCTGAAATGAGTGAGAAAATGACGGTTTTGTTCATTTTATTCCTTCTTATCTCAATCCATGTCATATGGATGCTTTGACAATGCCTAAATATTTTGGAAGAGTCAGTAAATTGCAATTTTGACTATTTTTGGTTGAGTTATATCAGGGACCTAGATAAATCCATAAATATATAATATACGTTCCTGGTTATACAGTGGAGAATCTGTTATTCTTTCCCAATAAATGCGTTTACGCTAAAACTATTATTTGCAGTACAAACAGTTTGGAGCCAGATCAGACGCCGGGTAACCCGGCGTCTGATCAGGCTCCAAACAGTTTGCCACCAAGATAAACATGAATTATCAGAATTGTCAAAAAGTTGTCATTTTCTATGTTTTAGTGTTTTGCGTTTGCGTACGTTTGCGTTTAAACGGAAAAGAATAACAGATTTTCCACTGTATCTAATGACAGGTGTATCTTCTGCTTTAATTCTTTGCATGCTGAGTAATATTTTCGTCAACAACAATTATTGTTGTCTGCTGTTGTTCTAAAAGAAGATTTTTCTAAAAAAAAATTAAAAACATGGTCAGAATGTCAAACAGTTTGGATCCTGATAAGATGCCGCGATATGCAGTGTCTCATCTGGATCCAATCTGTTTGCAAAGGTACTGACTGTGGCACATGATATCCACCATTTATATGGTCAAGTACTCTTATTTCTTACATTTTTCTGTTCTTGTTTATTTAGTTAGAATGTTGTGGTGCTCATGGCGATGTGAACGGTGTTTTCTCATGGGGTGTTTATAAACAACAGAGTGTGTGGCACAAAAAATACAAGCCAAAGGGTAAAAGTAAGTACACGTATATTAACTATATTAAGAGTTATTATTAATCATCTAATTGCTTAATAAATGCCAACTGCTTCAAAAGTTGTAATCGTCTGACTTATTTGATTAACTCATTCTTCTTTGTATTTGTTAAAAGTATATCATTCTAATCATCTGGTATTGACTTCCTTAACCATTTACTCCATAGCTGGTTTCTTTTTTTGAAGACAGGTAATCACGTAATTAAAGTAGGTTGAAAGTATAGCAGTATGCACCTTAAAGCAAATTCTGCTTTAGGGTCAGTCTGCTTTAAGCAACCATCTACTAGAATATAGATTTTTTAATGATACATATTTATGTATGTATAAACTGGAATTATTTTCCTCAAGGAAGGAATTTATTAAATGCATAAAAATGTGTATCTATGGAGTAAAGGGTTAATATCATTTCAAATTACCTTGGAGTATATTTGAAACAAACCAGTCTTTTCACTCTTTCCTCATAGCTTGTTTCCAATGTTTAAGACAGATGGTTGCTTAAAGCAGGTTGAGGTAAAGCAGAAAACTCCTGAAGAAGAGTCCTGCCTTACTTTCAGTCTGTTTAAAGCATCGGCCCAGCTGTCAAGGTACAAGTTTCCCAAAGCTTTTTATCAGGAAACTGTAAAATCATTAAAATACATTTGAGCTGTGCCATGTCTTATTGCATTGCAAACAGTGTAGACAAAGGCATCTTTGACACAGCAACTGGTTCGGATCTACACTGTTTGACACCCACATGCATCTAAAGCATTTTTGTAAATGTATAATATATAGTATTTGGCAGTACAGAAAAAACTCTGTATAACGACCACTAAAAAAGAAGGCTAATGGATATATAAAATACAGGTGACAGCTTATAAAGCAAGGTGACAGTAAAACAGAAAGCCTCTGAAGGAACTTTCTGTTTCACTGTCACCTTGTTTTAAGCAGTCACCTGCTTAAAACACCCTATAATCAACCAAAATTTAGTGGCTGTAATAGAGAGATTTTACTGTATAGGCTAAATGCAGATACAGAGCCTGGGATGACAACGGTGTTTGGTCTGTACAATGCTGCAATGCAATAAGGCTGGTTTTATCATTGCACAGCTCATTTCTATAATATTATGAAGTATAGGTAAATGCAATGCAGAGCACTTCTATGGAAGGAAAGGGTTAAAATTCAACTCTTGCAGAAATTTCACAGGGATAATACAGGGCTCCAGATAAGAGGGAGTAAACAGACCAAATCCTACATTTTCTCACTTATTTCAGTACTAAATCCTATGGTGTTACTACTCATTAAAAATCGTCTCAAAGAGACGATTCTAATGAGTAGTGACACCATCGGGATTAATGCAGAAATAAAGATTTTAATTTTTGAAATATTCCCCTTATCTTGAGCTCTGCAATAGATTTAATGTGTTGTCGGCTATTGCTTTGAATGCTCTTGATGTGATTATCCTTGTTTCATTGATTTAGTAACTTATCTTCATGCTCAGTTTTTGTTTAATTCAAAGTTTTCTACAATTTTTCAAGTTTTTTTTAAACCACTAATCATGGTGAAAAAATGTCTGCAAATGTTTCTGAAAATATATATCTGAAAATGATAGTTCCTTCCCTAATCTGGATCCAAACTGTTTGCAAAGTCATCATTAAACGTATACTACATACATTTCAGTCAAACTCCGTTACCTCGAAGTTCAACGGACCGTTGAAAAAATATCGACGTATCCGAACTTCGAGCTAAAGGAGTTTATCAATTGACATCTGTATTGTCATATGGAAGGCGGGTAATATTGAGAGGAGAGCAATGTCATATGCAAAATCAAGATCAATGAGCATAATCAACTTTTGGAGATCTGGAAGATGTCCTTGGTTGGATAGTCAGTTGACTGTTGAGCCTCTTTATCAAGTTGTTTGCAAATGTTAGCCAAGTCGGGCTTAGCATAATATGGGTTAATAGTTAAATTTGAAGATCTTTCATAATTATTTTCATTACTGATAATACCGGTAACTTAAAATAATTTCTATTACTTATATACAGTGGTAAATACGCTATTCCTACCCATTTATGCGTTAAACTATGCGTAAGAAACACATAGTGAACGGTTAACGCCTACCCATTTTAACGCATTAATAAATTATTATACCAATGCAGTCTCAGCTAAGGGGTCCGTCGGCTAAGTGATGACCCTTTCATCAGGGCTCTTTTAAACACGTAAAGAAACGCGTTAAGAAACGGCTAGGAAACGCGTTTAACGAAACGGATAATAAACGCTTAAGAAACGCGTTAAGCGGGTAGGAATAGCGTATTTACCACTGTATCTATGACTAGTAAATTATTACCTTATTGATATGACTTATAATTATTGTCATCACTGATTTAACCCATTACCCCATAGCCTGTTTCTAGTTTTGAAAATAGGTGACTTCTTAAGGCAGACTTAAAGTAAAGCAGAATGCGCCTTAAGGCGCATTCTGCTTTACTTTAAGCCTGCTTTAAGCTATCATCTTTTAGAATATAGAAAATATATCTTATGATATATACATGACCTTGTAAAGTGAAACTTATTTTCTTCAGTGGAGGAATAAATTACAGGCATAAAAAGGCATATTTATTGGGTAATGGGTTAACCGATATTTTTTTTGTTACTGATGTGAATGATTACTTATGATTATTTTCATTGCTGATTTGATTGATAATTATTTTATTACTGATATGATTTATGTGTTTTATGAAGTGTGTTTGAGGGCTCCAGATAAGAGGGAGTAAATTGCACAAATCCAACATTTTCTCACTTATTTCAGCATCAAATCCTATGATGTTACTACTCATTAGAATTGTCTCTTCGAGACAATTCTAATAAGTTGTGACACCATAGGGTTTCATACAGAATAAAGATTTTTTTTTTGAAATACCCCCCTTATCTAGAGCCCTGGGGCCCGTTTCATAAAACTTCTTACGACAAAAGTTGTCGTAAGTCAGATTATAAAAGTCTCAATTATTATTTATTTCTCAATGTAATCCTGTCTTGTGACATTTTTTTGGAATTGTCTTGAAAAGACGATTCCAAAAAGATGTCACAAGACAGGATTAGAGAGAGAAATCAGAGATTAAATGTATTTTAAAGTTTTGACTTACGACAACATTTGACGTAAGATGTTTTATGAAACGGGGCCCTGGTGTTTGTTCCAGCTATGTGATCGATGAAGTTTCATCAATAATGAAGTTTTCTTTCTATAACATTACAGATCATAGAATTCACCCTGTAAGATGAGCAGAAATATGACATGTGGTTCATTGTCTTACTTAAAATAATAATTTGTAATTATTTATAAAACAATGCTACTGTAAACTATATGTTTAGTGATCATTCATACAGTGGAGAATCTGTTATTCTTTCCCAATAAACGCGTTTACGCTAAAACTATTATTTGCAGTGCAAACAGTTTTGAGCCAGATCAGACGCCAGGTAACCCGGCGTCTGATCAGGCTCCAAACTGTTTGCCACCAAGATAAACATGAAATATCAGAATTTTCCAAAAGTTGTTCTTTTCTACGTTTTAACGCTTTGCGTTTGCGTACGTTTGCGTTTAAACGGGTAAGAATAACAGATTCTCCACTTTAAACAGATCTTTATGCAGTATAAACAGGGCTGCCATAACTTGATCATGAAAAATTCTAAGATTTTCGCAGTTTCCATTTCCAAGTGCGTTACCTTAAAGCAGCTTGGAAGTTAAGCAGAATGCGCCATACAGCGCATTCTGCTTTACTTTCAGCCCGCTTTAAGCTATGATCTGCTAGGATAAAAATCCCAAGATGTCGCAAAAATTAGAAAAAATTGCAGCTCTGTATAAAAGACAGAAGATAGCTTTATGCAGGATAGAAATAATGCAGAAAGCTGAAGGAGCTAAGTTTTATCCTGCTTTAAGCAACCATCTATATTAAGAGATGATCATGTTTCATTTATTGAGTGTTCATTTCATACTTGTTTGACTGTAGCAACTTATCATTATTCTTACTTTTTTTATTTATTTTTTTATATCCCACTGAAAAAACTGCATTTTACAAAAAAATCAACAAAACTTGAATTGAAAGTAATTTACTGGTATGGAATTTATTTATATATATTTCTTGTTTTTTTTTTAATTATATCAAATGTTGAATAAATGTGTATGTTAATCACCATAAAACCCAGAACCACATGATATATTTCAAGATCATTATTCATAAATTTCCCCATTTCTATGCATGTTTCCAAAGCATTTCACCTTCCCATCATAATAATGTCACCATATCTAACATGACCTGTTCCATAACATCATTGTTAGTATGTTAACCAATAACCCCATATATACGCCTTTTTACGCCATTAATTTATTGCTCCCTTGAAGAAAATTGTTCCAATTTAAAGAATCATAAATACATGTATGTACAATAAAAAATTGTTTTTTATATTTTAGAAGTTGTTAGGTTAAAGAAGGCTGAAAGTAAAGCAGAATGTGCCTTAAGGCACATTCTGCTTTTCTTTCAACCTGCTTTAAGTAGTCACCTATCTCAAATACTAGTAAGAGGCTATGGGGTAATGGGTTAAAGACAGCTTCCAGTTTAACCCACTACCCATAGCCTGTTTTTAGTTTGGAAGACAGTAGGTTACTTAAAACAGGTTGAAAGTAAAGCAAAATGCACTTTAAGGCGCATTCTGTTTTACTTTCAGCTTGTTTTAAGCTACCATCTGCTAGGATAAGGAAACTTTTTCTTATGGTGCATATTCATGATTGTATTATTTGGAACTATTTTCTTCAGTGGAGGAATAAATAAGTGATGTAAAAGGTGTATTTATGGAGTAATGGGTTAACTCTGCATAGTGTAAGAGAGCATAATGTTTTGCAGGTTCTGGTTTTAATAAACATTGCCTGACAGAATCTGGTATTTGGCTGGATTTCACTAACATTTTATTACTTGGGAGACTGAAGAATACTCTAAAGCAAGACAACAGTAAAGCAGAAAGCTTCTCTATGAGTTTTCTACATTACTTCAATCCTGCTTTAAAATGCCTCCAAAATATTAATGAATATTTATTTAATTGATTGTTAAGGTTTTACTTTATTGTAGACATAGACATAATGTTATTCTGCTATGAAACAATCCCTTACAGTGGAGAATCTGTTATGCTTTCCCGTTTAAACGCAAACGTACGCAAACGCAAAGCACTAAAACGTAGAAAAGAACAACTTTTGGACAATTCTGATAATTCTTGTTTATCTTGGTGGCAGACAGTTTGGAGGCTGATCAGACGCCGGGTTACCCGGCGTCTGATCTGGCTCCAAACAGTTTGCACTGCAAATAATAGTTTTAGTGTAAACGTGTTTATTGGGAAAGAATAACACATTCTCCACTGTACATAGTCATCCTTCATATTAACATTTCATAGCAACCCCGTCCATATATGTTAAGTTCAAGTATACCCCTTTGAAAAAGTCTGGAACAGTTCTAGAACTTCTCCAGAACAGTTTTGGAACATTACATTTTGTTCTAGAACTGTTCTGAAACCATAATGGAACATTAAATGAGACAAATTTCCCGAACATATTGCTCTAGATTATGTTCAAGAGCTATGCTTCTAGAAAAGTTCCGGAACTCCTGTTCAGAAATGTTCCAGATCTCATAATCATTATGCGTTGAGATATTACTAAAACAGTAATTATATAATTTTATTTTACAATTTCATTACAGTCACTGTTTCATAATCAATCACTGTTTCATTATTGTTCACATCTTTGTTTCAGATATGTTACATTAATATTGGCCTGTTTTAGTAAGACAAAGAGCAAACATAACTTTCCCATATTACCCAAATGAATTAATTAGGTGTAGGTTTCCTTGGTAATGGTTTTATCTTATTGGTGGATATGAAGGTTTTTCAATATTTTTCTATTGATAATATGTTGCATAAAAGTGGGTTTACAAGAAGGTCCTGTTATTGTGATAATGTACCCAGAAAGAAGAGCGCTGATTTCTAAGTTTTATGTAGGATGCTGCTCAAAGCATGATGAAAACAATTAATATAGAAAGTGCCTTCAGGAGCTTTCTGATTTACTTCCATACTGCTTTAAGCCATCAATCGTCTTTAACATAGCAGGACTTTACTGTATTGGGTATGGTAACAGGGCTGCCATTTCTCCGGATTTTTCCTAAATCTTTGGATTTTTTTTCTAGTACATGGTAGCTTAAAGTAGGCTGAAAGTAAAGCAGAATGCGCATTCTGCTTTACTTCCAGCCTGCTTTAAGCAGCCACGTGTCAACAAAACTAGACTCAGGCGATGGGGTAAAGGTACGATTCATAAAATCGCGCTTGAAAAATGCAAATTTTGAAATCTTAGGATTTTTTATGTCAAGTTATGGCAGCCCTGTGGTAAGCATGATAATACAATTTTAAAAGTCATAAAATCACTATTGTTACATAGGGAGACTTCTAAATGGTGAAAGAAAACAGTTACACAATAGAATGCTATAGCAACCCTTTAAGCATGAACCTTTTTTTACACAATATGGTCCTTTTTGCTTTTTGCAAGATTTCACTGTTCTAGGGGTGATGTAACTAAATAGATAACATTACATGAGTGCTCATTACTCGTCAGTTTTGATAAACGAGTGGCCTAAAATACTATTGTGTGAGCCTTGGCAACATTTTAAAATTCTGTTATAAAATGTTATTTAGTTAATTGAAAACATAGTTTTGTAGCCCCTCTGCCACATTTATTTCTGCCAAAACATGACATTGTATAATTATGAAAATGTCATCACAAATGAAGTTATTTGCTCCATGCAGCACTCCTTGATGAGCAGGGCTGGTCGAGAGCCAAAACATAATGCATGCCTTTCCAAAATTCCTGCATTTTCAATATATTTAATCTACTACCGGTAGTTTTCATCATAAGTGAGTCCTCAACAGAGTGCAGAGGGCTCCAGATAAGAGGGAGTAATTTGAACAAATCAAACATTTTCTTGATCATTTCAGCTCCAAATCCTATGGTGTTATTACTCATTAGAATCGTCTCAAAGAGACGATTCTAATGAGTAGATACACCATAGGGTTTAATGCAGAAATAAAGATTTTAGGTATTGAAATACCCCCTTTATCTAGAGCCCTGTTTAACAGATCAGGACAGAGACATTGTAAGGCACTTAGGTATAGGATCGGATCAGATCGGATTACTTACTCTTACTCATCTTATTCACTCCAGAAACGTTCAAATCATTATATTTTTCTACTTTCAGAGCACCAGATAAGGGTAGTTTTTCAAAAACTAAAATTTTTATTTCTGAATTAAACCCTATGGTGTCACTACTCATTTGAATCGTCTCTTCGAGACGATTCTAATGAGTAGTAACACCATAGGATTTGGAGCTAAAAAGAGTGCGAAAATGTTGGATTTGTTGAAATAACTACCTCTTATCTGGAGCCCTGACTTTATTATTAATTGTAGTCCATGTTTTACTATTAGGGATTACAAGATATATTTACAGTATATTGCAATAATACTAACAGTGCAGACCGAGATCTGAGAGTTCCAATGAAACTCTCTGATCTGAGTGTACACTGTTTGCTTAGGACAAATGTACTCTTTACAGGTATACTGAATGTGAATGATGCTTATACACATCACTAGATGTTAATAGATTTAGGGATTTATGCTGTCAGAAAGAGTTAAGTTGCTCCTTAAAGACATTTTGGTCATAACGCCTTGCCAGATTATTTACTGTCAATTTCCTTGCAAAAAGCATGGGTCTTGTGCATATCGAACCATTGAATTGTCTTATGTGAGACCGGACCTTTATATTTGATAGTTTGGTTAGAAATAACCATTGAAAATCACTAGAGCATGGGTATAATCTGGACCTCACCAGGTAAACTGAGATTGTGTTGCACGTGATTTACAGTTACATTGACACCTCCAGAACAATATGCTGGTGGTCCCTCAATGGACTGAGGAAAAGTCTTTAAAGCAAATCCCCTTTGCTTGCCTTTAAAGGTGCCCATCCTTCTTCAATGAATGGCCTCTTAAAAATGTGTTCTAAAGATAAGAGAATAGTTTTCTGTAAATTCAGATGTTTCAAGTGCTGATAATTATGATGAATGAATGAATCTTAGTATTGTTCTAACAAAAGGTTGGTTATTGTTATGGCTTTCAATCATGGTTAACATACAGAATTATTTTTTTTAACCTGCATTTTGGTAGAAAATCACTATACATGATGTATAATACAACAAACAGTCTGCCTATTTTGACTACTTGAAAGAAGGGTTTTGTCTAGGTGTAAACAATGCATGATACTGCTACAGAGGAGAATCTGTTATTCTTTCCCAATATACGCATTTACGCTAAAACTATTATTTGCAGTGCAAACAGTTTGGAGCCAGATCAGACGCCGGGTAACCCGGCGTCTGATCAGGCTCCAAACTGTTTGCCACCAAGATAAACAAGAATTATCAGAATTGTCCAAAAGTTGTTCTTTTCTACGTTTTAGTGCTTTGCGTTTGCGTACGTTTTCGTTTAAACGGGAAAGAATAACAGATTCTCCACTGTAAATGTTGAAAAAACAATAACGCTTGTCCTGTGCTACATTCAAATTAAGCCTGGTTGTTGGTAGTTTTTAATGGCATGTTGCTCAAGAGGGGTTGTACTATTCTTCTTTGATTAATACAGCGCTCCCTCTCTACAACGACACAGAATGGGAGACAAATATTGTGTTTATTGTTCGGAGGGAGTCGTTATAGGGAGGGAAATTGGCTTATATTTGCTAACAGCTTGAATCCAGATCAGATGTTGCGTTATGTGGCCTCTGATCTGGATTCAAGCTGTTTGTCACTTGTAATTAAGTGTTTTTTGTCATTAAGTAACTTCGAGAAAAACAGCGGACGACACTTTTAAGCAGACAATATTGCAGCATTAAAAGAATTAACTAGACATAATAATACTTTATAGGGAACTGTGACAAGGGCCGTTGTAAGGAGGGAGTCGTTGTTGGGAGGGCCCTTGGAGGGAGGGAACACTGTAGCATTGTGAATTGGTTTTAATTTAACTTTGTTTAATACTGAAGTAATGATATACTGTCAAATTTGTTTTAACCCATTACCCCATAGCCTGTTTCTGGTTTTAGAGATGGGTGACTACTTAAAGCAGGTTGAAAGTAAAGCAGAATGCGCCCTCAGGCGCATTCTGCTTTACTTTCAGCCTGCTTTAAGCTTTTATCTGCTAGAATATAGAAAATGATTCTTATGATTTTTATTTGTGACAGTATAAATTGGAACTATTTTCTTCAGTAGAGGAATAAATTAAAGGCGTTCAAAGGCATATTTATGGGGTAATGGGTTAAGCAACCAGTCAAAGACTCATTTATAGCCTATTTAATAGATGCTAGTTAATGCAGGGCAAAAGTAATGCCAGGGCTCCAAATAAGAGGGAGTAAATTGAACAAATCCAGAATTTTCTCACTTGTTTCAGCACCAAATCCTATGGTGTCCCTGCTCATTAGAATCGTCTCGAAGACATGATTCTTATGAGAAGTGACACCATAGGGTTTAATGCAGATATAAAGATTTTGGTTTTTGAAATACTCCCCTTATCTGGAGCTCTGCATGAATGCATTTAGGAGCTTTCTGCATTAATCAAGCAGTCACCTGTCATTAAAGATCACTATAGGCCTTCAGTTTCAGTGGTTTGTTTAATAGAAATTTGAATGTATATATATTTTCTATAATGATTTTAAAAATGTATTAATTTTCAGTTTATTTAACTTCAAATGTTATTAAACCTGTTTTTAATAACCCCTCCACTACCAAGATGTCATCAGAATTTAACAATACAGTAAAATCTCTCTATTACGACCACTAAAATGAAGGTTGATTGAGTATAAAAAACAAGTGGCAGCTTAAGGCAAGGTGAACTTGAAACAGAAAACTCCTAAAAGAGCTTTATGTTTTACTGTTACATTGCTTTAATCAATCATGATGCATACTTAAGTGGTCGTAAGAGAGGGTGTTTACATCTGTCTCAATGGTTAAAAAATGTTTAATTAATGTCTTAAGTACATATGTTTATGTTTTACACTTCAATCCTTCAATTCATTATCATGAAAACCATCCATTTTTCATTTCTTCTGTACTAACATAGTTTCTGTTTAATATATCATAATTACCATTTACCCCATTTTAAACTCTGTTTGGTGTGAAAGAAAATCCTCAAAGCTTAAAGCAGGCTTAAAGAAAAGTCCTTAAAGTCCCCACAATGTCCCTCCAAACAACCATTCCCTCCTGCTTTACTTTCAGCCTGCTTTAAGCAACAACTTGTCCTTAATACTGAAACCAATTGATACAGAAAAGAGTTAAATTAGAGGTGGAGCATTTAAATGCGCTTGTATGGTAGTTAATAGATATATTCCATGTTGAATATACAGCTTTCAAAAGAGGCTATATTTACAGGCATTCAAGCTTTTTTCATCTGTATAAATCCACCACTTATTCAACTTATTAAAATTTTGAATGTCTGCTAAACCTCTCTGAAATGGAAACCTTTCTAAACCAAAATGTTTTACTTTGTCAGCAAGGTTTCAGTATTTCAGAGTTTTTACTATACTATACTGTAGTTTTTATACTGTTTCAGAGTTATAAAGTCTTGTTGTTCTTGTATTACAGTGCATGTTCCCAATAGTTGCTGTGTAGATCCAAAGTCTGCGTACGAGTGTCAGGGAATGGATGACACTTACGACGGGCCTCCAGTTTATGGACCACCCAACTCAGAGTATCATCAGCACAAAGATAACGCCTATCTCTATACAACTGTATGTACACTAGCTTTCCACTGTTTTCAGGGCTGCCACTACTCTGGATTTTTCCTAAATCTTCGGATTTTTTTTCTCAGTTTATAGAAGTTTAAAGTAGGCTGAAAGTAAAGCAGGATGTGCCTTTAGGCTCATTCTGCTTTACTTACAGCCTGCTTTAAGTAGTTAAATGTCAACAAAACTAGAAACAGACTATGGGGTAAAGGTATGATTCGTAAAATCCCACTTGAAAAATGCAAATTTGGAAATCTTAGGATTTTTCATTTCAACTTATGGCAGCCCTGTGTTTTTACCATCCTAAGTTTATCTGTAAAGAACAGTGGTCCCCCCCCCCCCCACACACACACTGGCCCTCCAAACAACCATTCCCTCCTAACAACAACGGTTGCCACTGTCTCCAAAACAAGACAATTATGTCTAATGCTTTCACTGATGCAATATTATTTGCTTAACCCTTAGCCTTTAATTTCCCTCCCTATAACAACTCCCTCTGAACAATGCAAAAAATCTTTGTCTCCTTCTCGGCACTGTTGTAGAGAGGTAGCACTGTTCATAGAAGGTTTATCTGTACAGTAGGTGTATGAATAAACTATTTTACTGGAAGGTTTTCATTCTTCAAAGTAAATAGCAGAGTAAACATATCTAGATCTACTTAATTTGCAGGTACAAAATACCATAAATATGGTTGAATTATCATTTTAGCATTCCCATAAAACCAAACTTATATTACAATGCATCAGGCGGGATTTGAAATAGGAAGTTGTTTTTGGCAAACGCACAAATTTTTTAGACAACGGCGCCAGACACAATGTGATGTTGATATCAGGGTTATATAAATAGAGCCTATTAACGCGGGCTTTTTTCTTCAAATAAATTGAACAAACACATTTCTTTAAAATTTGGCTCAGTAGAAGAATAAACTATTTTAAGGTGTAAAAAGGCATACTTATGATGTAATGGATTAAGTAGTTGAGATATTATAGTTCACACTGTATATGAATTATTATTTTACACTTTGTTCACGTATACTTTTCCTATATATCTTAGGGGTGCTATGATAAAGCTATGGCTTACCTGGAGCAGCATTTTCTCATTGTCATAATTGTCACTGGTGCAGTTCCACTTCTATTGGTAAGTATTTGTTTAAAGTCTCAGCATATGGTTTGTTTTATCAATGTTTTTATACGCCCGTTTTATGTTTTCGCGCGGGCAGTGGGTGGGCACACATTATTTCCCACTCAATAACTTGAGTAACTAATAAGGGATTACTTAAGGTTTGAGCTGAGACACGTTCTTTAACTAGAATAATCTACTTATTAAGGGAGTTATGGCCCTTTGTAGAATTGCAAACACAGTTTCTGTTCAATGACTTGAGTAATTTATAGTGAGTAAGGTTGAAACTGTATAGGAAGGTTAATTGCTATGAGAGTCTGTATAAGTTCTATTTCCAGAATAATCTATCCCTTGATATTCCGCTTTATACAAGTAGTCATTAATATACACTATAAGAAATGTTGTCTGTATCCTAGCAAATGGTAGCTTAATGCAGGCTGAGAGTAAAGGAAAATGTGCCATAAGGCACATCCTGCTTTACTTTCAACCTGCTTTAAGTTATCACCTGTCTTCAAAACAAGAAACAGGATATGGAGTAAAGGGTTTAGCAAACACTAATAGAATTTAACTACTGAAGTTTTTATCTCAATTTTGTTTTCAGCTCATCGGGATAGTCGTTGCCTTCTACCTTTGTGCCAATGTGAAAGACACTGATGACGATTACGATTTTGCCGAGGAAGTGGAAGTATAGTCCAGAATAACAGTTCTCCATCGTGTTTGTCCGTCCTCAAGTAGTCCAAACACTTTACACTTACACAGAAGGAACGAAAAGTAGAGAGTGTCATTTATAATGTTCAGCCAGGAAAATGGGAATATATCTCAACCAGGAAGTGCAAAGCAAGTGATGTTTATGAATGTAGGGCTGGTTTCATTGACAAATCTGAACTATTAAAAGAGATTGAAACCTCACTATATTACGACCACTAAATTGTGTTAATTATTAGGAATTTAAAACAGGAGACTGCTTAAAGCATTGTGACAGTAAAACAGGAGCTTTCTGTTTTACTGTCACCTTGCTTTAACTCTTTGAGCCCTAGTCCCGCATATAGGCGTGCTTTTCAAACAGTGTACATGTGAATAGTACACATGTCCTATGCAAAGAGTGAAGACCCAGATCAGAGGGCTCCGAAAGGAGCCCTCTGATCAGGGTCTTCACTGTTTGTCACAATGCCAAAAATTTACAAAAACAACCCTTTAAAGTCAGAAATGGACTAGACTAAAATGGAAACTGGATTGTCCATTTAAAGTTTCAGGGAGGAAAGAGTTAAGCTGTCATCTGTCTTTTTATAATCAATTAGCTTTCGTTTTAGTGGTCGTAATAGAGGTTTACTTTATAGTAAAATGTCTGTCATTATGATAACTCAACAAATCAATTGATGTTAGTGTCTAATACATGTGGCAGCTTACAACAGTATGAAAGTATACAGTGGAGAATCTGTTTTTCTTTCCCGTTTAAACGCAAACGTACGCAAACGCAAAGCACTAAAACGTAGTAAAGAACAACTTTTGGACAATTCTGATAATTCTTGTTTATTTTGGTGGCAAACAGTTTGGAGCCTGATCAGACGCCGGGTTACCCGGCGTCTGATCTGGCTCCAAACTGTTTGCACTGCAAATAATAGTTTTAGCGTAAACGCGTTTATTGGGAAAGAATAACAGATTCTCCACTGTAGTAGAAAGCTTATTCAAGAGCTTTCTGCTTTACCTTCATCTGTTATACTCATTCTTCCCTGAAACTTCAAATGGATGATTTCTTTTTTGAGCCTGAAAGTAATTTGATTTTTCTGTAGATTTCAAAATTACAAACACTGCAGACTCTGATCAGAAGGCTCCTTTAAGGGCTATCTGATTTGGGTCTACACTGTTTGCATAATACCAGTGTACTGTATAGGGGCCAAAAGGTGCTTCTATTGAGGAAATGGCTAAACGTCACCATTATAAGATCTGATGTTTGTGGAGTTTTTATAAGGTCAGCGTCTTACTGTATCACAGACATTTTTTGAAGCAAAATTGTTTAGGAAACCAGTCCATATATATAGTGCTCATATGAAGTGGAAATACCAGTGGATTTAATGGTGTTGAGGATATGCAATCAAAATGCCTTACAGACTTGCTATGCAAGAAAGAAAAGAGCAAAAAAAGCATAGAAAGTAAATATGTTATCTGTGTAATATAAAGATAGCATAAGCATAAAATCAGGGCTCTGAATAAGAGTGAGGTAAATTGAACATTTTCAAAATTTTCCTTAAAACCCAATTTTGGGACTACTCATTAGAATGTTCTCTTCAAGATTATTCTAATAAGTAGTCACATCATATAGTTTGGTTGAGAAATAAGGATTTAAGTATTTTAAATACTCACCTTATCTCAAGCTCTAATACAGTTGAAACATAAATAAACAAAATAATCTCATTTTGCCTACAACAGTGCAATAGTGTTCTTCAGAATGGATGGATATAGATATTTGTGTCTTCCACACACGAGAGTAGTGTAAAATGACCGGTTTGTGAAAGATAGTGTACATGTGTGTCTGGATATATAATTCTCACTACCCATAAGAAATACTCACATGGATGTCTGGGTGTGTGTATGGGGTTCTGAATGTATTGGAGTATGCATATAATAAATAATACCGGTACATGTGAGATTGTGTGGTGCTGAACATATAAGTATGCATTTCATACCATCATATTGGATTAATATGGTATATATATATTTAGTGTATAAAAGGATATATGGTGTCAATTTGTGCATGGATGAATGTGTTTCTGGTTAACTCTTTCCTCCCTGAAACTGTAAATGGACAATTCCAGTTTCCATTTTAGTCTAGTCCATTTCAGCCTTTTAATGGTTGTTTTTGTCAATGTTTGGCATTATGACAAACAGTGAAGACCCTGATCAGAGGGCTCCTTTCGGAGCCCTCTGATCTGGATCTTCACTGTTTGCACAGGACAAATGTACTATTCACATGTTCACTGTTTGAAAAGGACGCCTATATGCGGGACTAGGGTTCAAAGGGTTAAACTGTGGATTATATATGTGGATTAATCATTAATTTTGTCTCCATGATCCATGAGTGAAAGGTGTTAATCATTCAAAGTAAAGTCTTGTTATTATATTTACTAAACAATAGAAATACCTTTGTGGGGTTTAAGGCAAAGGCTACTAAAAGCAGGATGAAAAAACGATCCTTTTTGAAGCTGGATGGAATTCATAAGAATTGTCCATTCATATCCACACCTTTATATTACAGCTTAAAGCAGAATGAAATGTAAAGCAGAACACTGCCTTTACTTTCATCCTGTTTAAACCATTACCCCATAGCCTGTTTCTTGTTTTAAGACAAGTAAACACTTCAAGCAGGTTAAAAGTAAAGCAGAATGTGCCTTAAGGTACATTTTGCTTTACTTTCAGCCTGCTTTAAGCTAGAAAATATTTCTTATGGTTCATGTCTATGGCCTTATAATTTGGAACTATTTTCTCCTGACGAGGAATAAATTACATGCGCTAAAAGGGACTACTATGGGGGGGTAATAGGTTAAACTGCAGCCTTCTTTAGCACCATCAATGAGTGATATTTATGGTGGTTATTATAGTAAGCCTTTACTTGAAAACAAGATACACTTGGGTATATAAGTATACCTAATTCAAAGATGTGTTCCACTGAATATGTAGACAAATACAGTTCAGTATTTCATTTTATGTGATTATTATTGAGAGTCTCATTTCAATCTAGTATTTGTTCCATATAATTCTAGTCGTGTGCATTTATTTGGATTATAACTGTTTTGTTTCATTCATTATTGGAGATAGTGTCCTGTCTTATATAGAAGCAGAGTGTTTGATTTTAAAGACAGGACGTCCAGCTATAATGGTAAAGGAACTCATGCGAATCTCTACATTTCCAGACTACAGACTCCCAAGCCTGACAAGATGTTGCCAATAAGTTACAAATGCTATCCTCTTCTCCTGCTTAATATTTCTGTATAAAACTCTGGCTGCCCACTCTCAACAGTTTTCATCTCAACTATTACATCAGAGCTCCGGATAAGAGGGAGTAAATCGAACAAAACCAACATTTTCTCATTCATTCCAGCAACAAATCCTATGGTATTACTACTCATTAGAATCGTCCCTTCGAGACAATTCTAATGAGTAGTGAAACCATAGCGTTTAATGCAGTAATAAAGATTTCAGTTTTTGAAATACTTCCCTTATCTGGAGCTCTGTTACATTGGCTAAAACATCACTGAAAAGTTTTCTTACAGATAAAGAGCAGACTCATGTCAGCCAGATCCTACAGTGGAGAATCTGTTATTCTTTCCCGTTTAAACGCAAACGTACGCAAACGCAAAGCACTAAAATGTAGAAAAGTACAACTTTTTGATAATTCTGATAATTCATGTTTATTTTGGTGGCAAACAGTTTGGAGCCTGATCAGATGCCGGGTTACTGGGCGTCTGATCTTCCTCCAAACTGTTTGCACTGCAAATAATAGTTTTAGTGTAAAAGCGTTTATTGGGAAAGAATAACAGATTCTCCACTGTACTAGAAAACCATGCAGACTTTGATCAGACAGCTTCTTCAGACACCATCTGACTGTCTGATCCGAGTCTACACTGTTTTCAAAATGCATCAATACATGTAAATAGCAGGAACATTATTACTTTAATTTGTATTTCAAATATTTCTAATCTTTCACAGATTCAATGACTTATATCCGTCACAAACAGTAATATGAAAATTGGCTGACTGTTGCTTGGTGAGGATCACAAAACAATTTTATTAATTCACAAAATATTAATCACATTTAATTCATGATTCCTTCCATTTTAACAAAAAAGAATCTCAAAAGTTCATGGGACCATTTTATACATTATTGTTTTACAATTCAGTTATCTGGCAATATTAACTTTTTATAAGAATGTTCCTATTTGGTATATGATAATCAGTTGGTAATATGCTTACAGTGGAGAATCTGTTATTCTTTTCCGTTTAAACGCAAACGTACGCAAACACAAAGCACTAAAACGTAGAAAAGAACAACTTTTGGACAATTCTGATAACTCTTGTTTATCTTGGTGGCAAACAGTTTGGAGCCTGATCAGACGCCGGGTTACCCGGCGTCTGATCTGGCTTCAAACTGTTTACACTGCAAATAATAGTTTTAGCGTAAATGCGTTTATTGGGAAAGAATAACAGATTCTCCACTGTACCATAAAGCCATTACCCAATGGCATGTTTACAGTTTTGAAGACAGGTGACCACTTAAAGCAGGTTGAAAGTGGAGTAGAATGTGACTTCAGGCTCATTCTGCTTTACTTTCAACCTATGCTACCATCTGCAAGGATATAGAAAATTATTTCTTAAGTTGCAAATTATTTTTAAGTTGCAAGTCTACTTGGAATTCTGAGTGGTTTAATTAATACTGCTCTAAATTAGCAAACAGTGTAGACTCTGATCAGAGGGCTCAGGACTATATGAGTCCTCTGAGCTGAGTCTACACTGTTTGCAAATTTAATGTGTTGAGCAGAGCACCAGATAAGGGTAGTTTTTCAAAAACTAAAATCTTTATTTCTGAATTAAACCCTATGGTGTCACTACTCATTAGAATCGTCTCGAAGAGACGATTCTAATGAGTAGTAACACCATAGGATTTGGTGCTAAAAAGAGTGAGAAAATGTTGGATTTGTTGAAATAACTACCTCTTATCTGGAGCCCTGGTTGAGTATATTTAAAACAGGTCCAGGGTGTTGAAAGAGTTGGAGTTACATTTTTAGTTATCATTGTATGTAAAATGGCAATGATGTATAATATTTGTATATTTTATCAGTATTTGAATTTTTACAATGTCACCCATGTCTCTGTTCAAAATAACTGTGTTCATTCTTTTAATTTACAATATATATAATAGTATTACTTTAATGACAAAGCTTTATAATTATCTAGTTCAAACATTTAGCCATTTTTTCTTCTTTTTTTATTTGTTTGTGTTCATTGCCACTTGTATTCATCACAGGTTTTGTTTGAATATACCACTGTTACAACAGAGACATTCAGTAACATTATTGAATGTCCCTGCTGTTACAATAATGAACTGCTAAATATCACCACTGCCCATTATCCCATAGCCTGTTTCTAAAACAGAAGACATGTAACAACTTAAAGCAGGTTGAAAGTAAAGCAGAATGTGCCTTATGGCACATTCTGCTTTACTTTCAACATATTTTAAGCAACCATGTGCAATAATGTAAAAAAAAAATCTTATGCTACATATTCTTGACTGTATAAATTTGAACTATTTTCTTCAGTAGAGGAATAAATTAAATACATAAAAATAAGTATTTATGGAGGAATGGGTTAAGAAGATTCATTTTATGCCATGATGATATCAGTGGTTCACTTGATGTAAAATATGGGACCAATATTTGAATTAGAATTCCACTGTGCTGTATTAATTTTTTATGGTTGAACATTTAACATACATAAATACATGTAATTATATGTGTACATGAAACAATAATGTTTAACAAGTTGTGTTTTACTGCCATTGTTGTAAGACTTATTGATAATACATGTGACTGCTTAAGGTAGGATACAAGTAAAGCAGATAGATCTTAAAGGAGTTTTAAGTTTCTCTGCATTAAGCTTTTCCTGTTTGAACCTGGCTCTTCCATAAAATTGGCATTTAATTTTTTTCCTGCTGATTGCAACTTCACTGTTTTTGCAAACAGTTTGGATCCTGATCAGATGCCACAGAATGCAGCATCTGATCTGGATCTAAACTGCTTGACACTAGTTTTTAGGTTTCTTTAGTTGAACAATATAAGTTTTAAACTTAATTTATAAAATTTCAATTTCAAAGCAGACAATTTCACAACAGCATATCTAGATGAGTTGTTTGCTTTGAAAATACAATTTTCCAGTCTGAACTTGAAAACAGTATGACATGGAACAATTTTTCATTTCTTCTTTCCATGTTGATATTAAAAAGCAGAGTTAGTAAAATGTTCAATTTATGTCTGAACATGAACTATCATTGTCATAGAACACTGGTACAGTGTATTATATGCCATACTTTCCCATTTAACCCCATTACCAAATAAATACCCCTTTTTACGCCTTTGATTTATTCCTTCATTGACGAAAATAATCATAATTTTTACAGTCATGTATTTGCATCATAAGAAATATTATCTATATTCTAAAAGTTGATAGCTTAAAGCAGGCTGAAAGTGAAGCAGAAATGCGGCTTAAGGCGCATTCTGCTTTACTTTCAACCTGCTTTACTTTCAACCTTTCTTTAACACTAGAAACAGGCTATGGGGTAATGGGTTAACCTATGCATCTGTTGAAAAGTGTAAATTATCTCATTGCCCCTTAGCCTATTTCTTAAGTTTGAAGACAGATGACCACTTTCGAAAGGCAGATTGAAAGTAAAGCAGAATATGCCTTCAGGCACATTCTGCTTTACTGGCAGCCTGCTGTAGGCTTTCATCTGCTAGGATATAGAAAATATTGCTATTGGCCATATTTGTGATGGTGAAAAATGGAAATATTTTCTTCAACGGAGGAATAAAGCAAAAGCATTAAAAAGGCATATTTATGGAGTAATGGGTTCCTAGTAATTGAGATGTGTCTGGAGGACAAGCAATGTATTATCCGATTTTTCTGACTTGGCCGAGTTATTTTTAAAACAGAATAGTTTTTAATGATAAATAGATAAGCAAGGTAACATCGGATATATATTTATACACTTTCCTACTTGAGATAAGCATGATCCTCCATGCAGCACAAGACAGATACGCTAATTTTATTGATATGTTATTCTTTTCTAATAAAGGTATTTATGCTAAAACTACTATTTCCATTGCAAACAGGTTGGAGCCAGATCAGACGCCAGGTTACCCGGCGTCTGATCTCCAGGTAACCGGGGGCGTCTGATCAGGCTCCAACCTGTTTGCCACTCAGATTAAAGAGATTGATAGAAATGTCTAAAATCAAATTTCCACAGTTTAGTGCATTATGTTTGCGTTTAAGGCCTTTGACTACCAGAAGTCGGTCTTGCGGGCGAGTGGATAAGCGTCTTGACGACACAGACTGTTTTCGTACGTGTTTATACTAGAAAATTTATATAAAGGAAATGTTGATACGAATTTAGTATAATCCTTCATAGCGCAGTTAGTATAGTGGTTGACTAGCAATGAAAAGGTCATAGGTTCAAACCCATCCGATCCAAATATTTTTTTAGTGTCCGATTTATTGGATTGTCAATCCATAACGCAGTAATCAAGAGACATGTTATGTTTAGTCTTCGTTGATTAGAACTAGTGATGTTTACGGTCCAAGTATATGTCCACTTACCTGTACGTTTTAGTTTAATGACTTACAAGTCAATTAAATCGGTATACATGTAAACGATTTGATCGAACACATTGAAGCTTATCAATACGCTAACCTTTTCAAGATCGATATTGCCCATTATAATTATGTTAAAACAATATAATAAACCTTGTATGCAAGTCCATGAATAAATAATAATGCATTTTAATGACAAAGTTTTAATTCTAAGGTAGGTAAGTGTATCTAAACAACAAATATCCCACATTTTAATAAGAAAATATGTTATTACAACAAATCCTGACTGTAATATTTTCAAATTTTTTCAGACTGACTAGTTCATCAACCATATATTTGAATAAAATGAAAACAAATATACATTGATTGAGTCAGTTTTTAGTAATTAAATTTTTTAGCATTTTGCAAAATTTAAATAGCTGATAACATCTTTCTGAACACCTTTATTCAAAATGTTTTTAGCTTTTCTTGTAATGAATGTTGTGGACTACTTATTGGGTGAGAATTATAGTCATTAGCTTTATTCATTTTTAAGAAAAATAAAATCATCAAAATTCTAGGTTTTTGTCAGAAAACTGTATCTGTATCTTTTGCTGGCTGTAGGGAAACCATCGAGTACGATACTCATCCCTATAAAAGATTTAGAATGTTCCAATCTAAAAGTAACTCAGCCAAGTCAGAAGGAAACACTACAGTGGAGAATCTGTTATTCTTTCCCGTTTAAACGCAAACGTACGCAAACGCAAAGCACTAAAACGTAGAAAAGAACAAGTTTTGGACAATTTTAATAATTCATGTTTATCTTGGTGGCAAACAGCTTGGAGCCTGATCAGACGCCGGGTTACCCGAGACGCCGGGTTACCCGGCGTCTGATCTGACTCCAAACTGTTTCCTTGCAAATATTAGTTTTAGCGTAAGCGCGTTTATTGGGAAAGAATAACAGATTCTCCACTGTAACAACAGATTAGCTGCAGCATAGAAAGCTATGTAGCTATAATTGTCAGGACTTCAGATAATTGTGAGTAAGCTGACCCTTTTGCTACTTGTCCCCCCTAATCTCTTATATAGTGACTTACTCCTTAGAATTGGGCCTTTGAGGTAATTCTAAGAAGTAGCCATATAATAAGTTTGGGGAGATATTAGTTTATCTGATTACTTTCTTGAGCTCTTAGATTTGTGGAGCCTACACCGTTTCCAATGAATATTCTGTGATGAGGTTCAAGGACTATTAATTGTTTAACCCATTTTATGCATGATACACTTTTAGATGTACCTCAAGGCAAACAGTTTTGATCTCAGATCAGGCCCCACATTGTGGGGCCTGATCAAAACTGTTTGCAGCTAAGTCAATATTCTATCAGAAACTGCTAAAATTGTTTGCAAATATTTGAGTTATACCCGCTGCAGACAACATTTTAAAATGGCCGCCAAATATTACCCAGCATACAAGGGGTTAAAAGCATTGTTATAGTTCTGAAAATGTAAAAACAAGCTTGTATCAAGCTAAATGACTACTCAAAATAGAATGCATAATTTTTAATATTTCGGACAGTTGGCCTGCTTACCTCTTTGCAATTCTAAGTTATTTTGTTGTCTGCACCAATTGTTGTCTGCTACTGTTCTACAAATAGAAATGAAGAAAAAAAACATTTCGAAAATGAAGTCAGAGGGTCAATCAGTTTGGATCCTGATGACGAGCTGCATAACTCGATTTCTGGATTCAAAATGTTGCACAGGTAATAATGATATCGCCAAAGAGTTAATGCAGGAAACTCCTTTAGGAGATATGTTTCAGGGCTGCCATTTCTCCAGATGTTTCCAAAATCTTCAAATTGTTCTTATTTTCTCTGGACCTACAGGCTTCTGATTTCTGCTCTCACTTTTAAAATATAATTTTAAGGGTGTTTTTACTCAGAAAATATTGATATGGTAGGCAAACAGTTTAGATCCAGATTAGACGCAGCGTCTGATCTGGATTAAAATTGTTTTTATACTTATGTTAGTTTTATAGAGCCTATGAGTGAAAGGGTCAAAGGTAAGAAGATTCCTAAAATCACGCTAGAAAATTTGCAAATCTTAGCATTTTTATAAGCAACTTATGGTAGCCCTGAGGTTTCTTATTTCACCATGTTTCTCCAGCGGTCATTTAACTCTTTCCTCCCTGAAACTTAAAATGAACAATTCCTGTTCCCAATTAAATCTAATCCATTTTAACTATTTAGGGTTGTTTTAAGACAATATATTGTAATATGACAAATAGTGGAGACCCAGATCAGAGGACTCCGTTAGGAGCCCTCTAATCTGGATCATCACTGTTTGCATAGGACATGTGTACTCTTCTCAGGTACACTGTTTGCAAATGACGCATAATATATGCATGACTAGGGTTCAAAGGGTTAACACAAGTTTGATAGTAGATGTAGAAGTAATACAGTTTTATGTTACATTGTTATGTTTATGTTTATGTTATTAACAAGGTGTCAATATGTTTCTTGTGAAATGTAAAGGGAAAGGCAATATAAGTCTTTAGATTACAGTTTTATTAACCCATTACCCCATAAATACGCCTTTTGACACCTTTTATTTATTCCTCCACTGAATAAAATAGTTCAAATTTATACAGCTACTAATATGTACCATAAGAAATATTTTCCATATTTTAGCAGATGGAAGTTTTTGAAGCAGGCTGAAAGTAAAGCAGAATGCGCCTTAAGGCGCATTCTGTTTTACTTTCAACCTGCTTTAAGTAGTCACATATAATCTAAACTAGAAACAGGCTATGGGGTTATGGGTTTTAATAGCATCGGTATTTCATTATTTTCTGTAGACAATGAGTTATATTATGTAGATATGCTTGTATTTTGGTCTAAAGTTAATGGTGCAGGATTTTTTTGTATATTGATTAACGAGTGTAGAATCTTTTAGACTGGATGTCTATTCTTGAAAGGGATAACACTATTTTAATATGTAGTGAAAGTAACAAGTTGCAATATTTTAGTATGCAAATTAGCATATTACATTTAATTCTTAGATTTCAAATTTGGACTTGAACAAAAACTTTGTACATGTATCACTAAGACTTGAAAAACCTTTTCCTCTATAGCGATTGGTCCAGGTTACCTCTATATAACTATGTTAAACCTATGTTATGACTACTCTTTTGAATCGTCGCAAAGCGAACATTCTAATGAGGCATGACATAATAGGGTTTGATTAAGGCATAAGGATCTTAGTTTTGGAAATTCTCACCTAATATCTTTGAGCTCTTGTTATGTCTATCATGTATTTTGATTACCGGTATATTATCTCATAGAATTGTTTAACCTTTAGCATGCTGTCGCTCAATTTGTGATATTTGTTGCTAATATGTTAGAGCCACTTTAGAAGATAAGTAACTTGATTTCTCACATAAATACGCCTGTTTTCAATAGGGAACAATGATCACGAATATTCTTGTCTCCAACATGTGTGAGATCACTTTGATGATGTCACTCTAACATCACTATTTATAAAGGTGTTTTTAGGTCAATAGGATTCTAAAAAAAGGCTTATTGCATTAAAAATACATTAAATTGTTGGTTAAGTGAGAAAAAGAATCTGTCACTCGTCGAGGTATGAGACTAGCTGATCTCAACCTCATCTAGAATAGAAAAGTTATTAAGCTCGCCAAGACTTGCTTAATAACATTTCAATTCTAGACTCAGTTGAGATTAACTTGTCTCATACATCGACTCATGACAGATCCCAAACGTGTAAACTGGTTCCAAATCGTTTAACATACTTCCAATACTTAAACCTTACTATGCTTCCTTTCTAAATTCTAATTTTTTCTAAACAATGGTCAGTTTACATAGGCTCTTGAGGAGATTGTCCCCCCAAAAAATAGACTTATATAAATGGCAAACAGTGCAGACCCTCATCAGAGGGCTCTGATCTGCGTACAGTGGGGAATCTGTTATTCTTTCCCGTTTAAACGCAAACGTACGCAAACGCAAAGCACTAAAACGTAGAAAAGAACAATTTTTGGACAATTCTGATAATTCTTGTTTATCTTTTTGGCAAACAGCTTGGAGCCTGATCAGACGCCGGGTTACCCCGCGTCTGATTTGGCTCCAAACTGTTTGCACTGCAAATATTAGTTTTAGCGTAAACGCGTTTATTGGGAAAGAATAACAGATTCTCCACTGTATACACTGTTTGCAAAAGATGGGTATACTAATTTAGCGTGCTAAAAAGAATGGCAGAAATATCAGCTTTGGGAATTCGCTGCAGGCAACTGAAGTGTCAGACAAGAATACAAGGCTCCAGATAAGAGGGAGTTAACTGCACAAATCCAACATTTCCCACTTATTTTAGCATCAAATCCTATGGTGTTACTACTCAACAGAATCATCTTTTTGAGACGATTCTAATGAGTAGTGACACCATAGGGTTTTAAGCAGAAATAAAGATTTTAGCTTTTAACAGCATTGCATGCTAAAGGTTACAGCAGTTTTATGGATTCATTGTTAAGGGAGGTTATATAAGATTTGTCTTGTTGTTTTGTTCAATACCACTCTTGTTTGTATATGAAACATGTATCAATGATAAAATAGTTCATATATGTTAGTTGACCTGTTGCATAAATATCTTTCATGAGGAATTTTTATACATGATTATTTTGCCTAAATAAATGATAACAATCATATGGGTATTAGTGTATTTATCTGAATCCGGTTTTACATTTCTTTTCTCAATTATTGGTATTCTTGCAATTACAGTAGAACTTCTCTATTATGACCACTAAATTGTGTCAAATATTAGTTGTTTAAAACAGATGTGTGAAAGTGAAATAGAAAGCTCCTTGATGAGCTCTCTGTTTCACCTTTCACATTGCTTTAAGCTGTCACCTGTCTTTTATACAGACAATTAACTTTTTTTAGTGTTCATAATAGAGAGGTTCTACTGTATGTTTTAGTGCTTGAACTCCAAATACATATAGTAAAACCTCTCTTTTACGACCCCTAAAAGAAGGATAATCTATTGTTTAAAATACAGGTAACAGCTTAAAGACAAGGTGACAGTTTGGCAGAAAGCTCTGAAAGGAGCTTTCTATTTTACTGTCACCTCCAAGGCTTGCTTTGAGCAATCCCCTGCCTTAAACACAAAATAATCAATTTAGTGTAGTGGTCATACTAGAGGGGTTTTTGCTATACAAATATTTTTTCTCTCAAAACCTGACAAGTACATGTATAATTGTATATAGTGTACTATTATGACCATTTTAAAGAGATGGAGAGAACTATATTGATGATGTTAATGGTATGTGGAAGCTTAGAGCAACATGAAAGTAAAGTAGAAAGTTTCTGTAACAAAAACTATTCTTTATGTATAATATATTGCTTTAAAAGTAACATGCATTTTGCAAAAAGGCATGGATCCCAGAATTTAAAGGCAGGTACAGTCATGGTACAGTGGATAATCTGTTATTCTTTCCCGTTTAAACGCAAACGTACGCAAATGCAAAGCACTAAAACGTAGAAAAGAACAACTTTTGGACAATTCTGATAATTCTTGTTTATCTTGGTGGCAAACAGTTTGGAGCCTGATCAGAAGCCGGGTTACCGGGCGTCTGATCTGGCTCCAAACTGTTTGCACTGCAAATAATAGTTTTAGCGTAAACGCGTTTATTGGGAAAGAATAACAGATTCTCCACTGTAGATGTTTGATGTAGGATAAAAAGTGAAGTAGACAGCTTTTGTATAAGCTTTCTGCACTACTTTCATCATACTTTAAACACAGAATTATACACTTGTATAATTCCGTGCTTTAAATTAACATCATCATATTACCTTTTTGATGAATTTTCCAATTTACAGTCATAATAGTGACGATTAACTGCATCCTGTAAATCAACTGTTAAAATATTTGTTCTTTTTCTACATTGTTTTAGGCTGTTAATATGCTGGTTCATTTGAAGCATTGCAGAATAGTATCTAAGAAAGACAACTCTGCCATGTGAAAATGTATTCTATTTTATTCGGATGTTGCATTTGTCCCCCTTAGATGATAATATGATATGCTAACTTATAATGGATGCTATTGAAGGTTAAAATACAAAACATCGTCCATTAAACAATTATCTGTCGATCGATATTTGCAGTTTTTAATAATTTATACAGGTGAATCTAACACATGTATTCATAGAATATATGGGTTAATTGGGACTTACCGATTTTTTATTTTGCAGCGTTCTTGCATTACGCTAGAACTTTTAATTCCCCGAGGCCATTGTAGCTGATTGAACTTAACATGTTAAAGCTTGCATTTGCAATCAGTTTGGATCCAGATCAGACGCCGAGTTACTCGGCGTCTGATCTGATCCAAAACTGTTTAACACTCGTGTTTACCTTTTCTGCATTAAAAAGAGAACATAAAAACAGAATTTTAAATAATTTCGCAGACGCCATTTCTGAAACAGACAACTAATTTAGAATGATAAGCGTTAAGGACTTGATTACTACCTGATAACTGTCTTCCATATTTCAGTGCGTTATAGATTTGTTGCTATATTTAGATGATGTCAATATCGAACTGTCAGAAGATGCCTCGGCGCGTGTGTTGTATGCAGGCGCGCTAGGATTTCGCCATGTGACGTGTAATTTTTGCCATAGCTACCTGACAACAGGTGTAAGAACAGGCTGTCACATATTGATTACATGCGGATGCTTTTGCTATGCAACCAGATTTTTGTATGAACCTTTAACACGTATTTATCGTTTGAAGGCAAACTTTGTTGCCGCTTTGAACAATGTTTCGCAGGGGCGATTTACTGCTTATTTCTTAAGTTTATAACCATCATCGTTACAAACGGTTTTGATCCAGATGAGACGCCGAGTTCCTCGGCGTCTCATCAGGATCCAAACTGTTTGCAGAGATTGTGACAAATTTTCCCGTTTCTGTTTGATCTTCGGCACAGGTACTTGACACATACTTTATTATCTATTAACCCCCCCCCCCCCCCCCCGCCCTTTTTATCGATCGCCGATATTCTCTTGTGGTATCCTCGGGAAAGGATTAATTTATCAATATCTACTTTTTATTTCATCAAATTCCGTCAAATAACGCCACAGTACGTGAATTATAACGTAAATTTGTATCAAAAAGTTTTATGTCGTTCTCTTGGTACAGAATTTATTGCCCAAAATAAGGGGTAATCTAGTCGGTTTGCACATTTAACGGCCTTTACGGCTGGAACTTTCACCTAATTTCATTAGAGCAAACGCGTTTGTGTCGGAACATGACCCTCTTCACTATCAGCTATATGAAATATACATGTAATTTGGCATGAAATTGACAAGTGAAAGACTCATTTCATTGTGAATGCCATTTTGAATACCGGAATGAATTGAATGAACGGAGCGATCTCATTGGTCAAAATTAAACAGGTAAAGTTTCTTTTAATTTTGCATTCTATGTAAATTATATAAAACTGATAATATTTCATTTAAAGATGATTTATAATATTTGGTGAAAGTTCCAGTGGCATAGGCCGTTTATTGTGGACAAATAACAGATCACCCCTACATGTACATTCGTTGCTATGTACCATGAAAACGACATAAAACTTTTTGATGCTTATTTTCGTTATAATTCACATACTGTGGCGTTATTTGACGGAATTTGATGAAATAAAAAGTAGATATTGATAAATTAATCATTTCCCGAGGGTACCACAAGAGAATATCGGCGATCGAGTCTAATTTAGCATCAGTTTAAGTCGATAGTAAAGACTAGGTGTCGAATTGCGCTGTTTACCTTGTATCTATAATAGAAGTATAGTAAAAAAAAAATAATTTTTTTTTAAGGGGGGGGGGGGGTGTTAATAGATAATAAAGTATGTGTCAAGTACCTGTGATCTTCGGCAATGCCATTTACCTGTTCAGAACTCTATTGTTGAAAACAATTCGGTGTTCTGCATTTGAATTGAATAAGCCTATTATCGTACTTGACGTCGTCAAATATTTCAAATGGATGTTCATCATATGGTCAATTCCATTATCAGTTAATTAGCTCTTATTAGCTCACCTGAGCCAAAGGCTCAAGGTGAGCTATTGGGATGGCCCTGTGTCCGGCGTCCGTCGTCGTCCGTCGTTAGTCGTTGGTCGTTAGTCGTGCGTCGTCGTTAACAATTGCTTCAAATGACATATTCTCCTATACGGCTTGACAGAATTCAACCAAACTTTACAGAAATGTTCCTTGGGTCAAGCTCTTTCAAATTTGTTCAAAGAATTAAAAACAATGCAGAACTCTGGTTGCCATGGCAACCAAAGTGAAAAAATAAGGAAATCTTAAAAAATCTTCTTGTCAAAAACTGGAAGGGCCAGAGCTTACATATTTGGCATATAGCATCATCTACAGGTCCTCTATCAAGTTTGTTCAAATTATGCCCCTGGGGTCAAAATTGGCCCGGCCCCGGGGGTCACAGATTTACATAGAGTTACATTGCGAAAATTTCAAACGTCTTCTTCTCTGAAACTAATGTGGCCAGAGCATTGATATTTGGCATGGTGGCACTTCTAGATGTCCTATACGAAACTTGTTCAAATGGTTCTGGTCAGTTACATAACTAGGTCACAGGAGCTAAAAATAAAAAAATTTCATTGAAAACTTAAAAAATCTTCTTGTCTGAAACTACAAGGGCCAGAGCTTAGATATTTGGCACATAGCATCGCCTACAGGTCCTCTATCAAGTTTGTTCAAATCATGCCCCTGGGGTCGAAATTGGCCCCGCCCGGGGGGTCACAGTTTTACATAGAGTTATATAATGAAATTTTCAAACGTCTTCTTCTCTGGAACTAATATGGCCAGAGCTTTGATATTTGGTATGGTGACACTTCTAGATGTCCTATACCAAAATTGTTCAAATGGTTCTGGTCGGTTGCATAACTAGGTCACAGGAGCTAAAAATAGATTTTTTTCAATGAAAACTTAAAAAATCTTCTGTTCTGAAACTACAAGGGCCAGAGCTTAGATAGTTTGCACATACCATCGCCTACAGGTCCTCTATCAAGTTTGTTCAAATTATGCACCTGGGGTCAAAATTGGCCCCGCCCCTGGGGTCACAGTTTTACAAAGAGTTATATAGAGAAAATTTCAAACGTCTTCTTCTCTGACACTAATATGGCCAGAGCTTTTATATTCGGTATGGTGACACTTTTAAATATACTTTACATAATTTGTTCAAATTGTTCGGGTCTGTTGCATATCTAGGTCAGTCCTGGACCTAAATTATTATCGCCATTTTTTCAGCTATTTTCTCAGGTGAGCGAAATATGCCCCAATGGGGCTCTTGTTTTGACGGTTATGATAATATAGCGTAATGACAAACAGTGTAGACACCGATCAAGGATTTCTTTCCGAGTCCCTCTGAAATTGCAAAGGACAAAATGTGCTCTTGACAGATACAGTCGAACTTCGATATCTCAAACTCGGTTAAATCGAACAAACCCGTTTTAACTTTGAAATATGGGTATGTTCGACCTAACCGAGCATAAAATAATGCAGTTCATGTGTCGAATTATCGGATAGTTCGAGTTAGGCGAGTTCGCGATATCGAAGTTCGACTGTACGTTGTTTGTAAATGATGAGTATGCTCGTTGCTAGGACTCATGTCCAAGAATGCAGGCCATATTTACAGGATTGTCGTTCTTGCTCACTTTAGTATATCAGACGTAAACCATTATCTCCCTTGGTCCACGAGATCAATTATCGATTTGTTAGGCAGATTATCGTGAATCGCTTGGTCATCTTAGCCTTGATGAGAAATCACGAATGCTTCGTTATCATTCGGCTGCCTCCGGAACACTGGTTCCGGACTCGTTTTTATTCTCAGCGGGACCTCTGAAAAGCCATTTGTGTTTATCTGCTGATTAAATTGTTACTAAACATTCGCGTTCTACATCAATTATACCCTGACCAGCATTATCGATCGAATATTTCACTAGTATATTACTCGTACATCCACACTTAACAAACGATAGTATGAATTATGATCAGACTAAGTAATTTGTCTATACGTCAATTTGCAAACTGTTAACCAATTGGATCAAAACTAATTGATAGCTAAAATGGTAAAAACCAAAATTAAAATTAAATTAAAACATACTTTTTTCGAATTTCTTTTTAAAGCCAAAATAGCGCATTTTTTAAACCTGAAAATTCAGGCAAATACGTAGATACGTAATCTAAACATATAAAAAGAAGTAATCCGCGATGATTATGGAGGCAATAAATCTGACAAACACATGCATTGGGTGAAAAAAAAAGTCGACTTTTAAATCGGTTTGTTGAGATCCGATCAACGACGGAGATTTTCCGAGTTCGTTCGGCTTGCGCCCGGTAAAGATGTTTTCATAGCTCATTATTAGTGTTTTCTTCTGACTTGACAGAGTTATTTTTAGATTGGAACATTCTGAAACTTTAAAAGGGATTAGTATTCCCTACATCCAGCAAGAAACATTTATAGCTGTATTTATTGTGCGCAGTATACAGTAGATAATACATTTTACTTTCCCGTTCAAACGCAAACGCAATGCACTAAACTGTGGAAATTTACTTTTAGAAGTTTTTTAGAACTTTTAGAACTATTATTTTTTAATCTGAGTAGCAAATAGGTTGGAACCTGATCAAACGCCGGGTTACCCGTCGTCTGACCTGGCTCCAATCTGTTTGCAATGGAAATAATAGTTTTGTATACAAATGCGTTTATTGGGAAAGAATAAAATATCAGTAAAATTAGCGCGGCGGTCTCGTGCTGCACGGGAACCATACTTATCTCAAGTAGGAAGTTTACAATGATGTAGTCGATGTTACCTTGCTCACAGTGGAGAAAATGTTATTCTTTCCCAATAAACGCGTTAACGCTAAAACCATGATTTCAATTGCAAACAGTTTGGAGCAGATCAGACGCCGGGTAACCCGGCGTCTGATCACGCATCAAACTGTTTGCCGCTCAGACTAATATGAATGGTCAGACTTGTCTAAAGGTTGTCAATTTATGCGTATTATTGCGATGCGTTTGCGTTTAAACGGGAAAGAATAACGTTTTCTCCACTGTTACCTTAATGGTTATGAACTATTCTGTTTTAAAAATATCCCAGACAAGTCAGGAAAATCGGATCGATCTCGTGACTCTTATTCGACCTTGCGGAAACTCTCGGAAGCCGACGCGAAGATTTGTTATGTAAACAAAAGGCTTATTTTTCCAACCATCTCGATAAGAAATCGGCACATTTATGTATGGTTCTTAAAGAAAGGGAGCATGTTTCAGGCACCTGACAACGGATTTCGCTTAGTTTTAATACATAGAAAATGTTCTTATATAAGAAATTGCGCGATTTAAACATAAATTTGGCCGACATTCTGGCTTTAAGGAGAGATTTACACATATAAGATTAATATGATGGAAATGCGTAAATATGTTTCGAATAAGATATATTTGTATGAAAAACACAGAAAAATGATATTTTCTGTTCTATTGCAAACAGTTTGGATCAAGATCAGACCCCCAACAATTATGTGTCGGAAATTACTCTGAAAACAATCTTGATTTGAGTGTTTTGTGTGAAAAACTTTGAAACTGAATGCAATTCTATAGGAAACAATGTCGTATTCATTTTAGACTATCTATGTCCGATCATGATCCAAAATATTTGACACGGATTGATTTGGGTAACTCGTGTCAACGTTCTAGTTTCTGCTCCGGGATAGTAAAAAGGCCCCGGCGAAACGGTATGTGGAAAAAATGCCAGAGGAAAAATTGCCATAGGAAAAAATGCCATAGGAAAAAATGCCAGCGGTAAAAATGCCATTAGAAAATGGAAAATATGCCATAGGTAAAAATGCCAGAGGAAAAAATGCCATAGGTTCATAAATAAAATATGAAATATGTTGTATTATAAATATGTTTTATCAAGTTATAAGAACTTTTAAAGCAACATTTTAATATTTTAATTTGATAATTGAGTGAAACTTTAAAAAAAAAGTTTGATAAAAGAACATACAAATGGAACTTTTAAATTAATTGGTATTAGTTTATGGACCATCCAAATTTTCTTAAAAATGAATGAAACATTGATTTAAAATAAAAACAACTTTGAACATTCTGATAGTAGTCTACCAGTGTTGGATCAGGATCCAAACTGTTTGGCACAACTACATTTGCTTTTTATCATTTAAAAAATCAGTTTGCTATTTAGAATTTAAAAAAAAATTGCATCTGACCTGAATTTAGACTGTTTTAGAATAGCAGTCAGGTTCTACACAGTTTGTCATTTTGCAATATACTGTTTACATCAACCCTAAAAGGTCAAAATGGACTAGACTTATTTAGAAACTTGAACTGTCCATTACCAGTTTCATGGTCGAATGAGTTAAGTGTCAAGTGTCATAATTAAGTGAGGATTAACACCTGTAGTCATTGTATAATCTGACCGTCTGACAATCTGGATTCAGATCAGATGCCGCGTCACATAGCGTCTGATCTGGATCTAAGCTGTTTGTCACTCGAAAAGTACTTTTTCTTTAGATTTAAAAAGATCAAAATTAGTTATTATATTTCGCAGACATTATATTAGAAGCAAACGACAAATCAGCAGGATAAGGGTTAAGTTATGACACTTTGTTTCGTTAACTCATTCAACCATAAAATTGTTAACTGTTAATTTCCAATTAGGTCTAGTCCATTCTTTACTTTTTAGGGTTGATGTTAACAATATATTGCAAAATGGCAAACAGTGTATGCCCTGTTCAGATGACTTATGCTAGCATACGACAAGTGTACATTTAGAAATTCAAATTCAAACATAAGTACGCCGTAAGTTAGTGACAATGGGTTAATATTCTGTTATTGTTTTCTGATTGCTGAGTGCTGGTGTAACGAAGTATTTTGACCCCCATCGAAAAGTGACCCCCCGGTCAAAATTCGACGTCGTAGAAGGACTCCCTGTCGTCGAAAAAGGACCCCCATCGTCGAATATTGACCCCCTTCTGACGAAAAATGACCCCCTTTTTACTTACCTTTATATTTGGTTTAAAGTTAATTTTGCAAGTGCTAAATGTGTATTTATACCCCAAAGCTCAATTTTGGGATTATGTAGAGACAAAATTGCGCGTGTCTGGAAGTGATTCCGTCTTCACATGTACCTTTTGTTTAGAACATAGTTTCTTTATTACACCAGCAAGATTTACCAAAGTTGGTGTGTGAGTACAGCTTGCCATGGCAAATTGGCCTACAACATAGCCTGTAAAATTTTCACTTTTCAGGTCACTGTGACCTTGACCTTTGACATTATTTTTCGATAAACAACTTTTATGGCCTTTATTTGGTACCACGGCGCTCATACATGTACGTTCTATTGATTTAGAAGGATGCCTGTCAGTTTGTAAGTCAATACGTCAGTGCCCAAAGTTGGGAGATTTTGAGGGGGCTCCGTGGCAAAAGCTTTTGAATTTTCTTAATGCATTTCTTTTTAAACATGACTAAAGGTTTACATTTATTTTTCGAAAACACAGCAGTACTGTTGAAAAATATCTCTTTGATATAATCTGTGCTTTGGTTGCGGGGTTCGTTTCAACTATTCTAGTCTCAAGATACTGACTCACCCCTGTTTGCTACTCAGATTAAAACCATAGTTAACCTTTCTAAAAGTAAATTTCCCCAGTTTAGTGCATTGCGCTTAAACGGAAAAGAATAATGTATCCTCTACTGTATATTACCACGGAGTAATTAGAGCGAGCTCTAATTACTCCGTGACATTACGCACAAAAATTACAGCTATCCGTATCTCTAACTGGATGTAGAGAAAACTCATCCCTTTTAAAGTTTTAGAAAGTTCTAATCTAAACATAACTTGGACAGGTCAGAAAAACACACTAATATAGGCAAAGCACAGGTTTCAACAGCACACACATATCTACACCACTGTTATCTATAAATATAAAAAGTATAAACCGTAAAACGACATTTTTCTGATTAAAATGAAATCCCCCCCTCCCCCAACATTTTGTTTTCTTCAAACATCTTTTAGACGGAATGCGAGTTAGTATATGTGTTTGGGTTACGTTTTCGTGAAAGGTGGTGGGGAGATAATAACACGCAACGGGCACCTGGATGTTATAGGCGAATTCGTGACAGGTTACATTCAATTTCGGCGCCAACGGAAATCATCTCGCCACTTACTGTTTATTTGAAGTATAATATAGTTGTTCGGGATCCGAAGGTTCCACTGTAATCAGTGGAATCTCTCAATCAGTCGAACAAAACTCTATTGCTATAAATAGTAAAAGCTCTCTATTACGACCACTAAAAGAAGGCTAATTGAGTGTTTAAAAGACAGGTGATAGCTTAAGAAAGTTGACGGTGAAAAATAACGTTTTACTGTCACCTTGCTTTAAGCAATCGAACTATTGTAAAACCCTAATAATAAACATAATTAAGTGGTCGTATTAGAGACGTTTTACTATTACTCAGAACAAACATACATGTATTTCAAAACTAAAGCTTTGAAAGAAGTATGTATGTTTGATTTAAGCAAGCTTAGAGAGAATCGAACGCAGAAATAAAGCAGACCATTTGGGGAATGAGTTGGAACTGGGAGAATCCGACGACCATATGTCAGACTTCTATCTATTAATGCACGGTGCAAAGGAAAACAACTGAGTGACTTACAGGTATAACCAAGCACTCAAAGAAGCCGAGTGACTTACAGACATAGCCAATCACTCAAAGAAGCCGAGTGACTTACAGACATAGTCAGGCACTCGATTGCTGCTCTTGTAAAAGAACAACAAACGCACAGTCGTGCAAGACCGGTGCATACAAATACAAATAACACCAAAGGCGTCAGTGATTACTCTTACGGGAATCTATTCAAAGAACGCAAGTATTGCACTTTTCAATGAAATTGGCAGAAGGGAAATTTATGACATCTTAAATAAAACATTTCTAACATTCAGCAAGTTAAAATAAATTCTGAAAGTAATGTTGTGAAAGTTGGTCATGATAGTATCATGTGACTTCCCCATGTACCCGTAATGTCATAGGTTGCACGAGATCCTGGCGAATATCCCAAGAAGGTGAGTGTATACCTTCACTTCGTTATATGATACTAAACAGGACAGACGTCTTTATCCAGTGCCCAGTTATATTGGTGCAGCTCAGATACATACCGGGGAACCGAGGACTTGCGGCAGGCGATACCAGAGGGAGACCACTGGCCCTGATACTGTGAGTAACTACTTGAGCACATTTACTATAGTAATACAAAAAGCTTTTAAATTCACATGGTTACGTGGAAATATATCATAATAATTAATTATTCATTCAATTTTATACTAGCTGTGCTATCTGAATGAATTTTAATGAAAATTATAAAACGTACATCAGTCGTTTTGTACTCCGTATCGCCACTGGTCCTAGATTAGCATTTGAATAAAAGGTGTTAGGATCCCAGCACCCACCTCATACATGTACCACTATTCTACTTAAGTGCTGATAGCTCAGTCGGTAGTGTGGTTGACTAACAATCAAAAGGTCATAGGTTCGAGTCTCATTCGAATCAAATTTTTTTTTTCCTTTTTTCTTTATTATTATTTTTTTTTTTAAAAAAGTCCAATTGTATTGACTTGTGGGTAAATAACGCAGATAAAGGACATGTTTAGTCTTTGTTGTTAAGAATCATTGTTCGCTATATAGCTTGTCGAATTACGTTTTGATCCATGACTGACACACACCATGGTCTGGATGCAATGTCGTCTGCTTTAAATTGTCGTCTGCTTAAAATTGTCATCATCTGTTTTTCTCAAAGTTACGTAATGGACATTTCGACATAAAAAAACTTAATGATTAGTGACAAACAGTTTGATTCAAGATCAGACGCCGCGTTACGCGGCGTCTTATCTGGAATCAATCTGTTTGCAAAGTTCCCTCCGATAACGACTCCCTCCAAACAACGCCCACAATTTGTGTCTCCTGTTGGGTGTATCACCTGGTTCCTCTTGTCCGTAGAATTGTGCACCTTGAAGGGGAGAAGCATGTCATAGACATGCACTGTAGATCGTAAGACCAAATCATGCATTGGTTATGTTCCGTACTGCAATCACGCTATTGCAGTCCTCAGTCATTGTGCACAAACTGGCACACTCTGCAACACTCCGTGCTGGTACCTCACACCTTATGACAATACTATAACAGAGCTGGTTAACAAACGACTCGTCTAAGATGTTACCATTGTTCAATAATCCTAATAACCTTTCAAATGTGTATAAGTCTTGATACCAAAGAACAGGAGCTTCGTATGGCTGTTTTAGAGATGGAGCACTGTATTTTAAACAGGATTGTTGTTGCTAACTACATCACTTAAGTTAACGTACGTGTCTTCACTATAGCTTGTATTAAATGTAAATGTTCCGTGGAACCTTTTTGTTCTTTTATTCTGTTTGTAAAAGACTGGCGTCTTCTTCTGGCGTTTTGGGAGCAGCTTCCCTAAGGTGTGTGTTGTTTAGCTAACGTAGTTAGTTAAGATATTAACTGATTTTTTCGGCGTTTAAGCGAAATAAACGACAGAAATGATCGGCAAATTCCATGAATCGCCAATACGATTCATGGAATTTGGCGATCATTTTCTGTCGTTGTTAGCAATTCATGGAGTTTGCTGGTAAGTTTCTGTCGTTTATTTAGCTTAATCACCAAAAAAACCTCAGTTCATTTCTTATAATATATTTGCTGTAATTTTCGATTATCGATTCGTTAGGCATACTATCGGGCACCGCTTGCTCATCTTTAACCTTGATAAGAAATCACGAATGCTTCGTTATCGCTCGGCTGCCTCAGGAACACTGCTTCCGAAGTATTTCTTGTTCTCAGCGGGGTCTCGTGTATCAATGATTAATAAGTTATCACCAAACATTCGCGTTTTACAACTATTATACCCCGATCAGCATTATCGATTGAATCGATCAAACGGTGGTATGAATTATGATCAATTGATCAGACTAGGTAGTTTGTCCATACGTCAAGTTGCAAACGGTTTACCAATTTATTAAATCAAAATATCCGGTACTCTGAAAGCATGTGTAATAGACATATGTTTCTAGGGTCCTTTACCTCCTATATATATATGGCATTTATTTATCACACATGGACATCAGCCCCAATCAACACACAGTGGGAATCAGATGAGCGAGATCACTGCCCTTGAACGATTACGGTGAATTACAGAAATATCCGATTATGGGTTGGGGAAAAATGACTAAGTCCGATTTCAGCATCACGACATTTGTCAATATTCAAATTAAATTGGAAGCAAAAAGACTTTATTCAAATTCAAAGCAAAAGAGATTTTATAAATGTTTTGAAAACATTCTTTCACCCCATAACTGCTAATAAATTCGCAGATATTAAAAAGGATACTTTATTTGCGTTCAAAATCAGCAAACTACACACTTTCATTTTTTTTTACTATATGTTTAATGTGTCCGACACCAATCATTTTCAAATCAAAATGGAAGCAAAAAGTCGTTAAAATAGAAAATTAAAATTTACATCATGTGAAAAAGAAGAAAATAAAGTATATTGCTATAACTGCTAAAATATAGACAAATATATGCAACACCTTAAAATATGACTTTGAAAATTATTCCCCTATATATTCTATATAGGGCAGCCAGGCCAGAAATTTATCCATATCGATTTTATCGGCTTTTTGCAAGGGGGATAACCTACTTGATTAAGCCAGTCAAAATGGACTGAAAGTTGGGTATTGAGTGTGTTAATACTGGCCCCAAGGTTAAATAAAGTTTGAGTTGAGTCTGAGGTCGTTCTCAAGCAATCGATTGGACAGATATGAGCTTTTGCTATGCAAAAGGTCAAATCTGATTAATCAAATGCTTCAGAACGATATAAGACTCAACTCAAATTTCTAGCTTTTCCCAGTCTGGTCAATTTTAGCTTTACAAGATCGTGATTAGGGTTCTAGTTTTTCACCGCCAATATTGTCGCCTGCTTAAAATTCCGTTTTCAATCGTATGTAGATCTAAACTTAATTTCTGAATAGAAGATTGTATGAGTGGCATACGATTCAGATTTTGACCAGACGCCAATTTCACAACCTATGTCATCTTCAAACTATGTCGCAGGCTCTATGTTTCTCGTGAACAATTTACCGGGGATTTCTGAAATTTAAAACCACCATGGTTTATATCAAACAAGTTAGGATCCAGATGAGACGCGAGTGTCTGAAGCAGACGACAACATGGCAGTGCGAAAATCCCACTTTTGTGCTGAATTATCTGCATAAAACCCCATGCCATGGGCCCGTTTTACTAAACTTCTTAACGCAAAATTTTTGCGTAAGTCAAAATTTTAAGTTTTAATTTATATTTTTAATTATCACTTGCTACAAACAGCAGCTAGCCAGATCAGAGGACGCGCTTTTAGCGCGTCCTCTGATCTGGCTATTTTCTGTTTGCAAACGTTTATGATCGAAAAATAAGAGTAAAACGATTTTGACTTACGCAAAAATTTTGCGTAAGTAGTTTAATAAAACGGACCCCTGATGAATAGATTCCTTGTTCTGCTGTGGTTGCTGGAAGCAGGCTGAACCACAGGCACTTGACACATAAATCTAGATCTATTACCAAACAATTGAAGATAGGTCATCAATAAAGTAGGTTGAAAGTAAAGCAGGATACGTCTTGTATTCGGATACGTATGAAACTCTTAGGAGAAATTTTCAAAGTATCTAACTTTTCTTTCTTTCATGTTTATATTTTGGAAGAACTGCTTATGATAAATGAAAAAATATACAAAAAATCACATGTTTCTGCTCTTCGGCAATTTAGAAAAAGTGCGTCAAATTAGTTTTTTTTCTCAAATGTTGTCAAATTCAACGTATAAGCTTCAGTAAAACCTATTAAATCGAAAACAAACATGGCAATTGTTCCCCCTGATCTGAGGGTTCATAGCCCTTTGAAAAGGGTATGCATTCTTTGCCATTTTGATATACAGTTTTTACAAATTTCCGTTGTGAATGACGATATATATTTCAGGTACTAGTGAAGCATCAGATCAATACTGTAGCTCTTTTGTCACTTCCCATTACCCCATACCTGTTTCTAGTTTTAAAGAAAGATGATCACTTAAAGCAGGTTGAGAGTAAAGCAGAATGCGCCTTAAGGCGCATTCTGCTTTACTTTCAGCCTGCTTTAAGCTATTATCTGCTAGAATATAGAACATATTTCTTATGAATCTTATTTGTAACAGTATAAATTGGAACTATTTTCTTCAGTGGATGAATAAATTAAAGGCGTTAAAAGGCGTATTTATGGGGTAATGGGTTAATCCTTTCCTTACCATATGAGACTATACTCGACATTGCAAACAGCTTGGATCCAGAATCGACACTGTGTAAATCTGCCTCTGGTCAAAATCCAAACGTTTTGGCACTCATAGCAACATTTCTTCACGTTTATACTTAAACAAATGAGTTTGGCATATACTTCAGTTATCGTCAGGGTTAACCCTTTCATGATCAAATTATTTGCGAGATTGTTACAGTGGAGAATCTGTTATTCTTTCCCAATAAACGCGTTTACGCTAAAACTATTATTTGCAGTGCAAACAGTTTGGAGCCAGATCAGACGCCGGGTAACCCGGCGTCTGATCAGGCTCCAAACTGTTTGCCACCAAGATAAACAAGAATTATCAGAATTGTCCAAAAGTTGTTCTTTTCTACGTTTTAGTGCTTTGCGTTTGCGTACGTTTGCGTTTAAACGGGAAAGAATAACAGATTCTCCACTGTACCCATTCACCGCTTTATTGTCGTCTGCTTTCGTATTGTTGTCTGCAATACATGTTTCAAAATTAGAACAGATTATGCCTGTATGATTTAATAAATATCGATAAGAGTGTCAAATAGTTTACGTGGTGTCTGATCAGGATCCAAACTGTTTGCAAACACGCTTTAAGGCGTCATTGAGAGTGAAAGGGTTGAATTAGACGGTTAAATTTGGCAATGAAAGAGTTACTTGCTAAACAAGATTTAGTTTCTAAAGAACAAAACTTAATCAACATAAAGGCTTTTTTATCTAATTAATGCCTTTTCACGCCTTTCCTGTATAATATGGATGCCATTTCATGCTGCTTCCTTCGACCCAACCACCTTTGTAACCAATTTTAATATCCTGAACTGCCGCTGCTCGAAAACAAGCTGAAAGAATAGCAGAAAGTCACTATTATATGCGTTTAGCAAGATAATTAATTTTGCACTACAGTGATCCTTCCCTACAACGGCCCTCCGAACAACGATTACCTCCTTACAACAATGAGTGTCGCTGTTCCCCCAAAGGAGGACCATTATATCTCACGTTTCACTGCAATATCTTCTGCTTAAAATTGTCATTTTCTACCGAAAGTAACATATTGGACATTTTGACAGACGAGTAACAAACAGTTTGAATCCAGATCAGACGCCGCGGAACACGGCGTATGATCTGAATTTAGACTGTTTGCAAATGTAAGCTTAGTCATGCTCATAACTTTAAGGGAATACGTTTTTTCACCCTTTAACAACTCCCTCCGAACAACACACACTTTTGGTCTCCCATTGGGTTTTGATGTAAAGAGTGAGCGCTTTACATGTGTTATGTCTTTTGACTGATGGCCAAACATTTGGTCAATCAGTTCCGGTCCTAGCCTGGTTAAACGCCTGCTTTGGGTACATACTAAAAACGAATAAAAGTATTCTAGGCAAGATAAAGGTTAAAACACAATGAATGATATAACCGTTAATAGTGCTTGTTAATTACTTGTATGACGCATCAACGAATTCAATATGGCTTCCCACAGTATATTAGGTTAGTGTATGGTTCCATAAATACAACACTCATTCATCCCTCAAAATTTAACCCATTTGCGCCTAGTGGATTATTCCATGCTTAGATATTGGGTTAGTTCATGTTTTATCTAAGGTGTGATTGGTCTAAATTTTCTTTTTCCGTTTTGATATAGAAAATCCTATCAGCAAATAGTGTAGACTCTGATCAGACGCAACATTGTGTGGCGTCTGATTAGAATCTACACTGTTTGCCTTTGTCCAATTTATAGGTCGATAGGCACACATGAGTTAATGGACAAATCCAGCAACCAATTGATTCTTATCCGTTTATGTCTATTTAGGATTGTTTTCAGAAATATATTGCAAATAAAATTGTGCACAGAACAAATTTATTCTATACAGGTTCGCTGTTTGTAAATGACGCACATACTCACGCGTCGCTAGGGTTCAATTTAGATCTATTCAAATAAATGCCGGATTAACTTAACTCACCGAGTTATTTTTCGACCAAAACAATTTCGCGATGCATTCTATTCAGTGGCTATGCAGTAAATCCAACAGTTCACCATCAAAGCATGCATACTCCACCTTGTAATTTAAAATTAATAAATTAATCCCATTCATTGCATGTGTGTGTCAATTTGTATTTCAAACTGTTTGGCTCCTGATCAGACACCCGTTACCGTGCCGTCTGATCAGTATTCAAACTAGTGACGCATATATGCGTCCTCTACCAAAATTGTACATGTGAAGAGTACCCTTGTCTAATGCAAACAGTGAAGTCCCTGATTAGAGGGCTCCTGCATTTTGAAATTTAAGAGGTAACACAATCTTGCCTGTTTTGTGTTTACCGCCATGACTCTTTATTGTTGGAAAAAGGTAGTCTACGAGACATTCATTTAGGAAATGTGTACTCAGATACTGTAATTCTAACATTCCATGTGACCAGGAAACGTGGTTAAAGCGATTCGCAACCAGATTGCCTAAAATGGTGTATTTGCAAAAAGAAAAGAAAATACTCTAATAAACCTAAATGTGTAGCAATATCGTGCATCTGGCATTAGAAAAATATGATCAGTCTAAAAACATCCTTAAGAAAGGTCTTCAAATCTTAATTTTTAGATATTTTCCATCGCTTTATCCATTGCGCCGAAAGACGCTATAGAAACCTCAGACATAAACCCGAGCCGAATAATGTACTCTCCATCGCATCACAGTGAAGTACGTTAAATCCCAAAGATATGAATAGGCCTGTGGTCAAGTGGTCTAAGGTATTGCCCTTTTTTGCTATTCAGCTCGTTAGTCTTATTTGTAAACAACCCCGCTTAAAATGGTAAAAAACACGATATGAAGTTGACACATTCAGGTGGGGTTCTTGACGAAGTGGGGGCATACATGTATGTCAGGCTTCTTATACGCGATTTCACTAAGTTTTAATACATAGAAAATGCACACATATAAGAAATTGTGCGTTTTAAACAAATTTCAGTAGTATTGTCCCTTGAAACACATGCAGTTGAACCTCGATGTGTCGAACTCGCTTGCATTGAACTTGTAAAATTTTAAACAGGTGCATGGTGTTAAACAGTTAAACACAGATAGTAAAACCTTATGTTGAGAAGTTGTTTTAACGGGAGTTTCTTGTCGGATGGATGTTACTCTTTCACTGACAATGGCAACTTGACCAATCACCCCATAAAACGCATTTGAATGCATCTATTTTATTTTTCTCCGCTGAAGTAAAATTCTACATTAATCCGGGTGGCTCGGTAGCTTAAGTGGTAAGAGTGCTGACACGGTCAGCCAGAGGCCATGGGTTCGAGTCCCGGTCGGGCCACGGTTTTTTCACTCAGTCGTGTAACAGGTTTGTACTGCTTTACTTTAATTGTGCAGCTTTTAAAAGACTGGCCACTTGTCTTTAACATTAAACAAAATGTGTTTGTTAAACACTTTGCCCTATGATGTGACCATGCTTCTAAATGACATTGACTTTTGTCTGCCAAGACTCAACCTTCACATAACCCAATAACGTTTTGTGTTGAATACACATGCCATACTTATATAATGTCTCTATCAGATATAGTTCCAAATTTACGGCCAACGTTAAGTTCAGCCTGTTTGACCTCTAAATGACATCTCCTTTGTCGGACATGACCAAATTTGTACTGAGCTCACGAGGTTCTTGCTTTAAGTACACGTGCCAAAACATGAAGTCTCTATCACGTGTAGTCCACAGTTATGGCCAATGTAAGACTTAAATAACCTCTAAATGACCTTGACCTTTTGTCTGACATGACCCAACCTGTGCTGAGCTCTTGGTTTGAGTACACATGCCCAGTATGAAGTCTCATTCATATGCAGATTCTTGTTCTAAAGTTATGACCAATGTTAAAGTTGAAGTTGTGAAAGGACAGACCGTAAACAATATGTCCTCGACTACGTCGTGCGGGGAGGGGGCATAAAAAGGTTATTAAATAATAACGGGTTAATGTACTAAATAATAGATTCATTTAGTTCGATAGGTACCTCGGCATCTGGGACCAGTTTCATAAAACTTCGTACGACATTTATTATTGTAAGTCAGATGATAAAAGTCTCAATTATTATTTATTTCTTTATCTAATCCTGTATTGTGACATAGAGAAATCAGAAATTAAATGTTTTTTAAAGTTTTTAGTTACGACCGTTTTTGTCGTACGAAGTTTTATGAAACGGACCCCTGATCCGGAATCAAATTGTTAGACACGTGTATCATTGTTTCTCGATGCAACCTTTAGGTTATCGACATAGTTGCAATCAAAGTGGTAGATGCGGAATGCAGCGTATCAGCTGGCAATCGATGAGATCACTTCCTAGGACGGTTCATATCACATACATTGATCTGACATAACTCTTGGTTAATGCGTTTTATGAATATGTTTGTAATTGGTTATTGGACCATACTAAATCGAATAGAACATTGCCTAGATTGCTCTCTTGTGTGTCCATAGTTCTACGGATGAGTTATAGCGATTACTACTGTTTGGTTCATTGAAGTTCAGCCTTTCGGTAAAAACCCGCACATATTGTTGTTGATATTACACTCTGAAACTGTTCAAGGCAAAGTGAGAGTAAAGCAGAAAACTCCCGAATAAGTGTTCTCCTTTTCTCTTTTCGCTTTAAATTTTAACATTAATTAGTACTGAATGAAAGTTTTCTTTGCGTAGACATTATATCGAGATATTAACACAATAGTTAGACCAAAAAGCAATGTTTATTTTATTTTAAACGTAACATTAAAACATATATGTATTTAAATAGTTCACACTTAATTTCTTGTAAGGAATATAAAACATCCTGTTTGATCGTCTGACTTATGGTTATGCCTATCTTATATGATTACAAGTAAACAAAATGACAATGCGTTTGATATTGGCGTATAACTAGACTCTGTTGAAGAAGGTAATCATTTGTTAAAACTTTAATTATAAAACACTATAACCTGATTTTAGTTTTGAAGCAGACTACCATTTAAAACCGTCGTGTGAAAGCCATTTTTGGTGTCTACGACGTATACATTCAGATTCAGAAAACATGTAAAAGTAAAATAGAATGCGCTTTTTTTTTCAGTCTGCTTTAAGCTACCATCCACTACGAAATATATAGGAAATATTTCTCTTGTGGAAGAGCTCTACATATTCATTACTGATTAACATAGACATATGTTTTAAAGTTCCGGAATGATTTTAAATGAGCTCAAAAGCCTATCTATGGAGTAAAGGGTCAACCTAAACCCAATATTGAATCATATATATACTATAGTTAAACCTCTCTATTGCAATCAAAACAGTGTTACTTATTAGAAGTTTGCGACAAGTGACTGCTTAAGGCAAGATGACAATAAAAATAGAAAGCTCCTTTACGATGTTTCTGCTTTACTGTCACACTGCTTTAAATTGTCAGTCACTGCTTAAAACAAGATGACAATGAAAAAGAGAGCTCCTTTAGGAGGTGATTGTTTTACTGTAACATAACTTTAAGCTGTCACATGTCGATCATTCAATCAATTAGCCTTCGTTTTAGTTGTCGTAATAGAGAGGGTTGTTCGCACGGTCCAATTCGATATCTCGAAGTCGGTTTTGTCGAACATACCCGTATTTCAAAGTTAAAACGTGGCTAAGCCGCGTTTTAACTTTGAAATACGGGTATGTTCGACTATACCGAGCATGAAATAATGCAGTTCATGTGTCGAACAATCGGATAGTTCGAGTTTAACGAGTTCGAGATATCGAGGTTCGACTGTATGTCCTATCAGCCCGCATGCCTACTTCAGTGCGGTTTGATTTGCGAGAGCTTGTCTCAGTAATAGGAAATGAAACCATCTGTAAAATTGCACATGCTATCAACGACTTTACGCGCTGCATGCTGCATGTTTCTATTTGTGTCAGTTCAACTTGTGATTTCAATAACAGACAAATCGATACTATATATTAAGCCTTTCATCGCGATGTTATCAGCTGCGAATAATTGTCATCTGTCGTTGTTTTATAGCAGTATTTTATTTAACCCCTTCACTGCCTTACCCCAAGTTCAACTGATATTTTCAAACAGTTTGAATCCGATGTAACGAATCAAAATGCACCCCCTCCCCCTAATAAGTAACCCGGAGGAAGATGTCCTTACGACTTGATGGGTCATAATATATGACCCTGGAGGACATTTTTCTACGTCAAAAAATGTCAACGGATTACAATTTTTAGGGGGTGACCCCTTCGTCATTACACCGGAGTCTGATCATGATTAAAACTGTTTGACATTCGATTGTATATTTCTTTATTCAAATTACCTAACAATAAGATTTGAAAAAATACAGAAGGCGCCACTCGTTTAAATCTGATTATCACAAGTCATTAGATGTTTGATCAGGATCCAGAGTGTTCGAAACTTGCATTGATATAGTCATCGTCGAGGGCAAACAAAATGCGCTTGAATCATAGGCCCGAGAAACTTGACAAGGAAACTTGACAAGTGGACTAGTATTTTCCAAATTAGTCAAGTTCGTTTCATGACTATTTAAACAGTATTCGTTTAAATCATTGGCCCCTAATACTTAGCAAGGAAACTTGACAAATAGACAAGGACAATTTCCTAATTAATCAAGTTCGTTTTTTGTCAAGTTCTGGTTGATTTATGATATACAGTATTGTGAAATGAGAGACAACGCATACCGTAACTAGAGGGCACCTTTCTGAGCATTCTGATCTTGGTCTTCGGTGTTTGCCCATTTACACTATTTGTACCAGACGCGATTTATGTGTCACTAGGGTCTATGGGTTAATTAGAACAGTTTATTTCCACCCCTAGGTATCATTTATGAATACAGTAATCCCTCCCTACAACGGCCATCCGAGCAACGATTCCCTCCTTACAGCAATGATTGCCACTGTTCCCCAATCAAGACATGAATGTCTAACGCTTTAACTGTTGTAATATCATCTGTTTAAAATTTTCGTTTGCCGTTTGTTCTCAAAATTACGAATTTGACATATTTGACAAAATAAACATCAAGGCGAGTGACAAATAGTTTGAAACCAGATAAGATGCCGCGTTGACGCGGCGTCTGTTCTGGGTTCAAACTGTTTGCAAATGTACTCTAAGGGTATTAATCCTTATATTAACAACTCCCTCCAAACAACACATACACTATTAGTCTCCCATTTGGTGTTGTTGTAGAGAGGGAGCACTGTATGTGTTTGATTATATTTATAATCTAAGGACTCTGTAATATTCTTATTGATATATCTACATGTATATGGTTTCATATAAGAATATTTCATTTAACGATATCTCTCAACAACTAATGTTTTGAAGCGAATATTTAAAGACTTTCTATTTGAATGAAGTAGAATCTAATACTGGTTTTTCTTGCTATCGATCATGACGCCATTACCATTATCTCAGGGACTAACTATATGAATTGATTGTTCTAAATACACAGGGTAGAAGACATTATTCTTTCACAATAAAATATTTCTTCTAAATAATTACGCCAATAGGGGCCAATATCATAAAGCGTTTGAACTGAGTCTGAAAATGTTCTCAAATATTTGACCTGTCTGATTTGAGCGAAAGCTGAGAACGACCTCAGACTCAACTCAAACGCTTTGTAATCTAGAACTATGTAAATAGTATGGAGGCTGGTCAGACGCCGAGTAGCTTTGCGTTTGATTTTGCTCTAAACTGTTTGCAATGGGTTTTATTTGTATAACTCGCTGTGAACGCCCTCTAGGGTTTTAGCGAGAATGCAAATTGAAGAAGTTGAAGCACAAACTTGTATACTTGTATTAGAAACAAACAGCGTAACCTCTATAACTGTATTAGAAGCTTTACTCATTCAACTCTGGGCCCTTTAATGGACAATTCCAGTTTCCAATTTAGTTTAGTGCATTTATGACTAGTTCGGGTATTTTTCTGCAATATATTGCAAAATGGAACACAGTGTCAGAATGCTTCTTTATCCCCCTGACCTGGGTCTACAATAAGAGCTCAATAAGGTACACTGTCTGTAAATGACGAAGTATATTTATGATTCAATGTGTTAATCCTTTTTGCCGCCATTTACCCCTTCACTGCAGTGACGTCATCAATTTTAAACAATTGTAGTCTGGTTTTATTTGTAAAATTTTAATTTTTGCTTTTTGACTGAAGAAATATTGAAACGAGAGTCAAACAGTTTGGATCCTGATCAGACGCCGCGTTACGCGGCGTCTGATCAGGATCGAAACTGTTTGCAAACAAAATGATGTGATCGGGGTAAGGCAGTGAAGGGGTTAAAGACTACAATCAACTTTGCCAAATGTTTCGACTCTGATCAGACGCCGCATAATGCAGGATGGATAACAAGGATTCAAACTGGTTTACACCTTCTTTCTGTCAATATGCCTTAGATCTAACTTTAAAAGAATATTGCATAATACAGAACGTATAGGAAATGGTTTGAATATTATCACATACAGTGGAGAATCTGTTATTCTTTCCCGTTTAAATGCAAACGTACGCAAACGCAAAGCACTAAAACGTGGAAAAGAACAACTTTTGGGCAATTCTGATTATTCTTGTTAATCGTGGTGAAAACAGTTTGGAGCCAGATCAGACGCCGGTTTACCCGACGTCTGATCTGGCTCCAAACTGTTTGCACTGCAAATAATAGTATTAGCGTAAACGCGTTTATTGGGAAAGAATAACAGATTCTCCACTGTACATGTGTGAATACATGTAGCATTTATGTTTTAGCTAGTATACCATAACGTCACCCGTGATTGAACAATCATTAAAAAAGAAAATACTCCTTTAGAGAAAAAACGGCTGACAATTACAGGGTGATAGTACAGTGGAGAATCTGTTATTCTTTCCCGTTTAAACGCAAACGTACGCAAACGCAAAGCATTAAAACGTAGAAAAGAACAACTTTTTGACAATTCTGATAATTCTTGTTTATCTTGGTGGCAAACTGTTTGGAGCCTGATCAGACACCGGGTTACCCGGCGTCTGATCTGGCTCCAAACTGTTTGCACTGCAAATAATAGCGTAAACGCGTTTATTGGGAAAGAATAACAGATTATCCACTGTAATACGGTCCAATGTTATTGTTGATTTAGCTTTAATTTGCAATAATACTTTAAGTTTCATTTAAATTATAAATTGAGCAAGGATTGCGTATAGTATGTACCATTGAATTCGTTACGCCGTCAAATACATGTACATGAACATCATTACATCTGAAATTTCCTGTCAGGCAAACCTATTTGATTTTTTTATATTGCGATTTAATAAATCGAATACTTCTATTCAACAAAATTATGTGTTTATGAAATGTGTTTGTTTTGTTTTTCAAGAGCTTCCAGCTTTACACATTATAGGGTATATATTTCTGTAATTTTAAAATTTGATACGACATATGATGTTTCAATGGTTTGAATAAAATGAAATGGTGACGCCGAAGGCGGGGCCGTTAAAGCTATTTAAGAATAATCTGTCAAAACAAAGCAGAATACACAACGTTGTGTTTATTAGATCTACATTTGTACCAAGTAGTAAATGCATGAACAGTGTTTATCATGTGGGAAGGGAGAAATGGACTGTTGAAAGAGACCAAACGCATCCTAATTTAAGATGAAATCTATAGTTATTTTTGTTTTGATATACAGCACTCCCTCTCTACAACGGCCCTCCCAACAACGACTCCCTCCGTACAAAGATACTTGCCACAGTTCCAGAAACAAGAATATTATGGCTTACGCTTTTACTGCTCCAATATCGTATGCTTAAAGTTGTCGTCTGCTGTTTATCTCAAAGTAACATAACGGATTTTGACAGGAAAAACCTTAATGACGAGTGCAAACAGCTTGAATCCAGATCAGACGCCGCGTTACGCGGCGTCTCATCTGGATTCAAATTGTTTGCAAACGTAAGCCAATGTCCCTCCCTATAACGACTCCCTCCGAACAACGCACACAATATTTGTCTCCAAATGGGCGTCGTTGTAGAGAGGGAGCGCTGTATTGCAAAACTAATTCTAAATAAATGTAAACTTCAGTTACACATACATGTACATCGAATTCCCTTCAAGGTCATAACTCTTAAATAATTTCGAGGGGAAATCATGGACCTTTTCTTAAGTAAACGACAATTTACCTTCACTGCCATTACGTCATCAATTTTTAACAGTTGTCGTCAGCTATTATTTCTCAAATTTACCTTGAAGGTGTACCTTGAACAGTTTGGATCCTGGTCAGGATCCAAACTCTTTTTTTTTGTGCAAATTACAATTGTACTCGGTGTAAGGCAGAGAATGAGTTAAGATACTACAAAACCCGTGTTTTATTAATTATTCTTGTGTGATGCCTATCGGTAGTTTTATATACATGTGCCAGCTGAAATCAGGATGAACGCAAAGCACAAAGATCCGTTTGGAACATTTTGCTTTATTTCTCATCTGATTATTTTCAGGTTTTTTTTCTAACAAACTTTTTTCTATAAATTTGTGGATACATGTACATGTAGTTGTCGCGGTGAGTTTTACTTCACCGTTTTACGCTTAGCCGATTTATTTCTAATCAGAGTAGGATCCATCAAGTTGCTTGAAACATTTACTGAAAAGAAAGGCGCAAATAATTGTATTACAGGTTACATTCTGTTGAAAAAATAGACATAATGAGCTTCTTTTCTTCAATTTATTTCGGGCTATATTCCTGCATACTGTCATGAACACGAAATTAAAAAAACACAACCAAGGAAATAAAAAAAGATTATAAAACCTTAAAGGGACGTTGTATCAGTCGATTCCATTTGTTTCATCGTCATTGACCTTTGGTTGAAAATTAAAACATTGCTGCAAGCCTTTATTGTCATCTAGTAAAGAAAGTGATACAGTTTAACCCATGTTATACGCGACTCAATGTTTCATGATTTATAAATCTTTATTACTAGCAGAAACTTAATTCCGGACAAAAGTGAAGCAGACATATTTTGAAAGAGCTTTCTGCTTCATTTGTTTCCTCCATTAGGCTGCAACTTGACCTAGGAAAACTACAATTGTCCTCAAATGATATTAACCCCTTCACTGCCTTACCCCAAGTGCCATAGATGATAGTTATTTGCAAACAGTTTGGATCCTGATCAGACGCCGCGTGACGCGGCGTCTGATCAGGATTCAAACTGTTTGACACTTAATTACATATTTTCCAAGTCAATATACCTAAATATATATTTTGAGAAATACAAGCAGACGACATTTGTTTTAAATTTATGACGTCATTGCATTGAAGGGGTTAACCTGATACAAGTCTGATTGTATTCCATTTTGCGAACTAGGCCTGTGTGTTTTTTATTTATTGAAATAGCTTCTTTGGAGATATAACTTCTGGCAATTCTAATCAAGAAATGCAAAATTTAGTCCGATATTTACCGTTTGCAATCGTGGTTGCAATGAAACTAAGGCTCATCTGCAATAAAACAAAGTTTTAATTTCACACATTTCTCACAATTGAAATTCGATTTTTGTTATATTTCACTTAGGCATTGTTGTAGCCTTTAGCACCACCTGAATGAAATCATGAAAACGTCTGTACTAAGCCTGATCGATGTGGTGCGTCAAATGAGAAATCAATTAAAAGAATCATTTAGTAGTATATTAATCGTTACATGTAAGACGTTGAAGACTTATACTTCTGATAAACGCCACAGACGTTACTTTTTTTTTTTACAAAAACCTGCTAAGAACTTCAAAGGTTGAAGGCATCACAAGTGTTTATTAATCGAGTAGTGCACTATTCTTAAGACAATTTTAATTACAAAACCAATGTTTTAGAATTCTAAATGCGTTCTTGTAAATTTAACAGGTCCTATGGGCGTGCTAGAGGGATGTTGATTGTTGAATTCCTCAACATAATGTTACCTGGGATGTTGTTTCGTTATACAGTGCTCCCTCTCTACAACTACACCCATTGGGAGACGACGATTATTTGCGTTGTTCGGAGGGAGTCGTTTCAGGGAAGGAAATTAGCTTACATTTGCAAACATCTTGAATCCAGACCAGATGCCGCGGCGTCTTATCTGAAATAAAGCTGTTTGTTACTCACCATTATGGGGTTTATGTTCTGTCAAAATGTCTATTATGTGACTTTGGGATATCCAGAAGGCGACAAGTTTAAGCAGACGATATTGCATCAGTTTAAGTGTTACACATACATTGTACATGTATTTGGGAACATCGGCAATGGTCGTTGCAAGGAGGGAATCGTTGTTGGTAGGGCCGTTGTAGGGAGAGAACACTGTAGAATGAACATCTTTGAGAAACGTAATCCTTTTCATAGATGCATATGAAATTATTTATTACATATCTGTTATATGACCAGCAGATTCTAACATGTGGAGGGCATCACACAGTGAACAGTTACCAACATCAGTGAGTTCTAGATTGAGCATAAGCACTATGTAAACTATCTAGACAGTTTTACAAAGTACAAAAGACTTAATCCATGCATGATCAAATTTATCGTGAGGTGTTTACCCCCCCCCCCCTCCCCCCCCCCCCCCCCCCCCCCTCATCGCCATGTTTTCGTCTGATTCATTATTGTTGTTTGCAATACCGTTTCAAAGTAAGATTTAATGCAGTATGACTGTCGTAATTTCTAAACTAGTGGCAAACAGCTTTGATCTTGAGGTCAGACGCCGCGTTACGTGGCGTCTGATCAGGAAAAAACTGTTTGCAAATGCGCCTTTATGACGTCATTGAGAGTGAAAGGGTTAAATACTTGGTCCTAAACTTATTTTTCAATACATACAGTGGAGAATGTGTTATTCTTACCCAATAAACGCGTTTACGCTAAAACTATTATTTGCAGTGCAAACAGTTTGGAGCCAGATCAGACGCCGGGTAACCCGGCTTCTGATCAGGCTCCAAACTGTTTGCCACCAAGATAAACAAGAATTATCAGAATTGTCCAAAAGTTGTTCTTTTCTACGTTTTAGTGCTTTGCGTTTGCGTACGTTTGCGTTTAAACAGGAAAGAATAACAGATTCTCCACTGTTTATATTACCCACACCAATAGTAAAATACAATAGGAATCTCCTCTATGAGTTTTACATTGAACACCATTCGCCCTTGAAACTTTAATTGGACAATGACAATTTCCAAATAAAATTGTCCATTATTGATTATTTAGGGTTAAGTGTATCAATATATTGCAAAATGACAAACGGTACAGACCTGATCTGATGATACCTATAGATTAGTGTCTACACTGTTTACAGTGGAGAATCTGTTATTCTTTCCCGTTTAAACGCAAACGTACGCAAACGCAAAGCACTAAAACGTAGAAAAGAACAACTTTTGGACAATTCTGATATTTCATGTTTATCTTGGTGGCAAACTGTTTGCACTGCAACTAATAGTTTTAGCGTAAACGCGTTTATTGGGAAATAATAACACATTCTCCACTGTACATAGGACACGTGCTCTCTTCACATATAGAATGTTTGTTAATGACAAGTACACTCGTCGCCAGGGTTGAATATATTAACCCTTATCCTTCCAGTTGAAATCTCTGTCAAAAACAACACCGAGAAGCCGTTGGAAAAGTCTCAATAAAGTGACTGTATCGTATCATATCTTGTTAATTTGTTATGGTGATTCATGGAATTATGGAGCAATTCAATCACGATGTCTCTCAACCTGTAATGCTTTCAAATGAAACTGTATATATTACGTAGTCGAATGAAACCTTTAAAGTGATTAATCAAACAATGTCGAATTGTCCATATCCCGACGCCGTTACCATTACCTATAACTCTTGTAGGTTATTAGGTTCGATTGGGGATTATTTTAGTTGCCAAATTCAGTCTAATTTGAATTATGGGTATATTAATAATATGATACTGGTTTCAATTAGTAAACAGTGTAGATCTATAGATCCTGATCTATTGGAGCCCTCTCAGCTTTGTTTACATTTGTTTGAAAATGTTATGAGTATATCTTAACAGGTAATTTCTTCGGCTCTTTCCGAAATTTTCGGATATTTATCCTAGCAAATGGTAGCTTAAGCAGGTTGAAAGTAAAATAGAATGCGCATTAAGGCGCGTTCTGCTTTACTTTCAACTTGCTTTAAGTAATCGCACTTGAAAAATATAATATTTGGAAATCTTAGAATTTTTCAAGATCAACGTATGGCAGCCCTGTGCCCTGTATCATACTGACAAAACTTACTCAACCACAGAACAACGAATACCCTTGAGAGCAATATTGCAGTCTTGTGAACGATGTGACAAGACGCAATAACAAATTACAAACGTTTTCATAAAACTCATTAAACAGAAGTTATGTCAGATCAATGTTTGTGATACGAAACGCCATGGGAGATGCCTGCATCTCAACATCGATTGATGGATTTTACCTGGCATTCCTTCATATTCTTTATAACTTTCACCCTTATCTTGTTGAATTGTCGTCTGCTTCAAATATATCGTCTGCGAAATTAATCCAAATTTGTTTGTAAGAATTTAGAGCTGACGAAAGGTTTAAGATGAGTGGCAAATAGTTTAAATCCAGATCAGACGCCGCGTTATGCGGCGTCTGATCTGGGTCCAAACTGTTTGGAAATGCCAGCCAAGTCGTTCTTAGCATGGTATTGGTTAGCCGTCACCAGGTCGATTTCGTTATGATCTATTGGCTGCATGTTTTGTTTTCGCGGCTTTACAGATGTCTCAGAGGACATTGAAACAAGTGGTCCACATTTTTTTCAGATTCTTTAATCCTGCTTTAAATTACTGCAGTTTCTTTTTTAAACATATATATATTATCCTAGCGATGAGGACACATGTAAATGTACTTGTCATAAACAAGAAGTATACCTGTGAAGAGAACACTTTTCCTATGCAGGCAGTGAATACCCTGAACAGAGCGATCCTCTAACAGACCTCTGATCACGGTCTACACTGTTTGGTATTTTGTTAAAATTATAGTCAAATATTTACTTACTTTGAAACCGGAATTGTTGATTAAAGATTTCAGGAGTGAATGAGTTCTCGCCATCTTCAAAACACTTTAAATAGAGACCGTTCTATAACAACCAAGGTATGTAAAACAGCCAATAGTATGATATGATAATTATTAAATAGATGGAAGGGATATAAATATTAGGTGGCAGTTTGCGTGACATTCAAATTGTCAACCCGAGAAACAGAATGTCATTCGAGGCGAAGCCATGGCGTCATCAATTTTAAGCACTTATCGTTTGCTTTTATTTCTCAAATCTAAATTTTAGATATTTTGACTAAATAAATATTGAAATGAGTGTCAACCAGTTTGGATCCTGTTCAGACGCCGCGTTATGCGGCGTCTGATCAGGATCCAAACTGTTTGCAAATACCAAGTGTTCACGGGATAACGAAGTTTACATCAAAACTACAGGAAAGAATATTCTTCTTAAGAGCTTTTAAGGTCAAAGGCAACAAAAGTGTTTATTAATCGAAAGGTGCGCCATCGTTACGGCGGTTTTAATTACAATCGAACTCTACAGACTAAATATCTTCATCGTGGTAACATCTCTATTACAAATCATTGGTGGTATCGGTATTCAAGGTAGGTGGCTGCTTTGAACAAGAATAAATAAAGCAAGAAGCTCATTGCTCCTTAACTTCAGATTAGAAATTTATTTTTATTTTAGTGGCAACGGTGACTCTGGTTCCAAACTGTTTGCAATAGGAAGAATAGCCTTAGGGTAAACGCGTAAATTGGTAAGAACCTCTTCCCCTTTAGTACCTTATTAGTAATAACAGTACAAAATTATCATGACCTTTACTTTGTTATGGCAAAATTAGATGATTAAACGAGAACTTGGTTTTCAAATTAACCAGGGATCGTTACTTCTGATTTCAACTCATTAGAACAAGTAATGAACCTACATTATACCGCCATTGAATCTAAATTAGCCTTTAAACCGCCTCGAATACAGTCCAAACGTTAACACTTAACCCCATAGACCTTTTCCAATTTTAAAGACAAGTGGCTTCTTAAAGCAGGTTGAAATTAAAGCAGAATGCGCCTTAAGGCGCATTCTGCTTTACTTTCAGCCTGCTTTAAGCTACCATCTACTAGGATATGAAAACAGTTTCTTTTGGTTCATGTTTATGAGTGTATAAAATGGAACTATTTTTTTCAGTGGAAGAATACAATAATGTGCTAAAAGGCGTTTCTATCGGGGAAACGGGTTAACAGTTATTACACATGATACCGTTTGGATTCCGATTAGACTCCAAGTCCCTCGGTATTAGATCAAGGTCCATTCTTTTTGACATACCATCTGATATGCATTTTAATCAAAAATATTCTTATAAAAAATTGAAAAATAAAAGTAGACAGCGTTATAAAATGTTATAAGCCAAATGCCTTTCAGTGATAGGGTTAAGTGGAAAATGTGTATTCGTATTGACAAAGCTAAAGTTTTGTTGCGTGTAACTTTGTCATAAAAACCTTATTTATATTAGACAAGAACAGCCACCAATACAGTACAACTAACTCACGTACAATGTATAGTTGATTTAAATATTCGACATCATTTTAGCCATGTACAATGGAGACTGCGTTATTATTTCTAAATAAACGCGTTTGTTTAATCAATGATGTCCATTGCAAACAGTTTGGAGCCAGATCAGACGCCGGGTAACCCAAACTATTTGTCCCTCGGACTAAAGTGAATCTTTAGATATTGTAAGAATATTGTACTTTGCTACAGTGGAGAATCCGTTATTCTTTCCCGTTTAAACGCAAACGTACGCAAACGCAAAGCACTAAAACATAGAAAAGAACAACATTTGGACAATTCTGATAATTCTTGTTTATCTTGGTGGCAAACAGTTTGATTACCCGGCGTCTGATCTGGCTCCAAACTGTTTGCACTGCAAATAATAGTTTTAGCGTAAACGCGTTTGTTGGTTAAGAATAACAGATTCTCCACTGTACATAGTATTTCATTGCGTTTCCGTTTATTTGTGTATTTAAATGCGAGAGAATAACGTTTTCTCCAATGTAGAATACTAAGCCAAACATTTTCTTCACTTGGCTTATTAAAGAAAATACAGTGCTCTCTCCCCACAACGGCCCTCCGAACAACGATTCCCTCCTTACAATAATGATTGCCGCTATTCTACAAACAAGACAGTTATATGTAACGCTTTCACTGCTGCACTATAGTCTTCTGCTTTTCTCAATGTTACGTATTGGATATTTTGCATTTAAGAAACATAAAGTTTGGTGGAAAACAGTTTGAACCCAGATAAGATGCCGCGTTACGCGGCGTCTGATCTGATTTCAAACTGTTTGCAAATGTAAACCAAGTGTATGAATTATCCCTCCCAATAACAACTCCATCCGAACAACACACACAATCTTTGTCTTCCACTGGGTGTTTTCGTAGAGAGAGAGAACTGTATCTCGAATGACTCATCTCCTGTTGGTCGTTAGATAAATGGTATTTGGATATTGTATGGAACCAGATCAGATGCTGAATATTTTGTTTGTTGATTAAGTCGCTGATTTATTTATTCTTTTACCAGATACGATCTATAGTCACTTTACTCTTGTATTTTCAAGCAATGTTAAAGTGTAGTGCAAATATCATAAAGACGCATTGTCTTTTAATTTTACCTGGCGTTGAGCTGTCACTCGTTCGACACTAGTTAATGCAATAGGGAAGAATCGGTCAATTTCAGATAATTTCTGTACACTCTCGGAAGTGGCTGAAAAATATTATTTTAGTTATTCCTTTTTATTTCTAACATACATCGACTATTGCACGATAAAATACTATTTTATTAATTAAATACTAGTGGTTTAAAAAAGATAATTACAATAAATAGTATGATCAATTAACCCATTATCCGATAGCCTGTTTCTAGTTTTGATAATAGATGACTACATTGTACTTAAAGCAGGTTGAAAGTAAAGCAGAATGCGCCATATGGCGCATTCTGCTTTACTTTCAGCCTGCTTTAAGCTATTACCTGCTACAATAAGGAAGGTATTAAATATTCTGTTTTCCAGTCCTACGTCATACACCCTTCATTCGGCATCACTCAGTTTGAAAACAAACCCGAAATCTACATGCGAATTTTCTAAAGTAGGACCAAGAAGTTGCGTATGACATAAACTACCCGGATGACTGGAAAAGAGAATGACACATATTCATTACGGTATATATTGGAACTATTTTCTTCAGCGGATGAATAGAATGCATGTGCTAAAAGTCGCTTCTATAAGGGATTGGGTTAAGGCTCGGTACTGATCGTCAGAAGGCGCTCTAAGTAAATTTCCGATATTGATTGTCCGACATTTACCCGATCTTACAAGGGTAGTACTACTTTAACACCGCCACTGTGTACCCGCATGAGTAGTTGTAATAGTATGTTTGCACTGTATCTTATCCTTGGTCCAAGGTTATAAAGCGTCCAGTTGAGTCTGAGGTCGTTCTCAAGCATTTGATTGGTCAGCTATTGCTCAAATCTGACAAATCAAATGCTGGAGAACGATATCAGACTCAATTCAAACCCTCCCTTTACCCAATAGACGCGCCTTTGAGCGCATTCAATTATTCCTCCGCTGAAGAAAATAGTTCCAATTTATACCGTCATGAATATAAACTATAAGGAATATTTTTTTTATTCTAGCATATGGTACCTTAAAGCAGGTTGAAAGTGAAGTAGAATGCGCCTTACGGCGCATTCTGCTATACGGTTTACATGCCTTCAAAACTAAATACCTGCTATTGGGTAAAGGGTTAAGACCCACTGGCCAGTCCTAAACTTTCTTTTGGTAATTATGATAAATCAAGCAAGAACCATTTTTGAAATCAATCAGCGAGCATCATTATCTATTTTAACTCTCATTATATTCTATTAGTACAAACGAATGTGATGTCGTCAATGTTTCTAAATTAACTCCTTTGCTGCCTAAGTTTTAATCTACTGGTAGTGTCTAACAGTTTGGATCCTGATCAGACTATGGGTTACAAAATGAACATGGTGTCCGATCAGGACACCAGCTGTTGAATAACATTTTGGCGAGCCTTTAGTAGGAATGTTTTAACTATAAACTGGAGAAATACAAATTGACAATAATTGTTTAGGATACGATATTATGATAGTGAAAGATTCAATCCCTTCCCTGCCATGACGTCATCAATTTTGAACAATCGTCAGCTGCATTATTTTTTCAAATTTATTTTTTCTATTTTGGATCTTTTTGATTGAAGAAATATTTAAGTTAGACTAAGTGTCAAACAGTTTGGATCCTGATCAGACGCCGCGTATGTTAACAAATACATGTAACTAGTGTATGTGGGGTAAAGCAGTGAAAGGTTTAACTCATTGAGCCCTAGTGACGCACAAATGCGTATTTTACCAAAAGTGTTCCTGTCAAGAATACACTTGTCCTATGCAAACAGTGAAGTCCCTGATCATAGGGCTCCTGCAGGAGCCCTCTGATCAGGGTCTTCACTGTTTGTCATTTTGTCAAATATCATAAAAAACAACCCTTAATAGTTGAAAATGGACTAGTATTTATTAAAAACTGGACTTGTCAATTGATAGGGGTGGGGGATAATGCGTTAATTGAAATTGTGTATTTTTTGTTGACAGAACCAAATTGAGTTGCGTGTAACATTGTCATTAACGATTGATTTAAATGAGACAAGAACAACTGCCAATTAATACAATATCATGCAAATTAACTCATGTAAAGCTGATTAGCATATACAATCTCTTGTTATATTGAGATATGCAAACATGCCCGAGGAAACATGTAGAATATCATTAAAGGTTTCTCCTTGAAGCACCTTTGTCATCCCAGGCTCTGTATCTGAGTTTGGTCTACACTAAAAACTACCAAATATAATACAGCTACATAAAAGACTTTAGTTACATGTTGGTATCAAACCAATGTGTAGTTCAATGCCAGTCGCGCCTTTGAAGTTGCGGCTATCGTTGATCTACACTGTTTGCAATGCAATACGTCAGATTCTGCCATGGCACGGGTCATATATTTTATACTATTAAGGATTTAGGGTTCTCTATTTCGCAACACAATGACTAACAGTGCAGCCTTTTGTCACAGGGCTTGCATCTGAATGTGCATTGTATACATAGGGTACAGTGGAGAATGTGTTATTCTTTCCCAATAAACGCGTTTACGCTAAAACTATTATTTGCAGTGCAAACAGTTTGGAGCCAGATCAGACGCCGGGTAACCCGGGCGTCTGATCAGGCTCCAAACTGTTTGCCACCAAGATAAACATGAATTATCAGAATTGTCCAAAGTTGTACTTTTCTACGTTTTAGTGTTTTGCGTGTGCGTACGTTTGCGTTTAAACGGGAAAGAATAACAGATTCTCCACTGTATAAAATGCCTCACTTTGAGTCAACGGGGCTTTATGGGGTTTATGAAAGGCACTTAAACTGGACATCGATTGATGTATGTTCAGGATTAAATCTTTTTACAACTAAAATGTATTGTCATAAAAGTAATAAGCCACGAATTACATAACATTTCTTAAAATGCCTTGGAAAATGTCACCGTGATGGCTTCGTCTTAGATTTAATATAAACACCTTAGTACTGTACAGTCCTGCTTTGATTAAAAGATGGTTCCTTAATCTATCCCCCGCAAAATGAAAACTATAGTCCTAACTCGATAATTCTATCCTGTTGGAAATTATATGGACTCAGCGTAAACGCGTTAATTGGGAAAGAATGACGTCTCCACCCTGTAAGTATGATAAACACAGGTGACCCTTTATAGAAAGATGGAAGTATCCTGTTTGATCCGTCTGGCCAGGGATTTAACTCATTCGTCCCGGAAAAATTTAATGGACAATTCCAATTTGAAAATATGTCTATGTATATGTTTACGTCCATTTTTGATTATTTGGGGATGATTTAACAATATATTTCAAAATGACAAACAGTGTAGACCACTAGATCAGAGGGCTCAAGGTCTACACTGTTTGCATATGAGAAGTGTAATCCTTATAAGTACACTGTTTGTAAATGACGACTTTATTCGTCACTAGGGTTGAATGTGTTAAACTGTTTTCAAATGTCAGTGTTGTCGGGCTTGGCAAGGAAAGCGTTAAACATGGAAATGATCAATTGATGACAGAGGCATGAACTCACAAGCCATCTAAATAATAAGCAGTGATTAATTTAACGGAAGCTGGTTTATCAATGGTCCCTATGACGACCATTGATCTACTGAATTACTCCAGGAATATAAGACAATTGTCATTTCATGGTGTGTTCATTGAATAAAACAGTCACATAGGTACAAAAAAGAAAACGCTATTCTGTCCCAATAAACGTGTTTACGGTTACATTATAATTTCCTTTGCAAACAGGTTGGAGCCAGATCAGACACCGGCTAAGCCGGCGTCTGATCAGGCTCCGAACTGTTTGCCACTCAGTTTAAAATGAGTCGTCACACTTGTCTAACATTTGTCATTTTACTCATCTTAACGCACTGCGTTTGCGTTTTGTTTGCGTTTAAACGAGAAAGAATAACGTTGTCTCCACTGTACAGTAGAGTCGTGTTGTCACGACCACTCTATGTGATTACAGTAAAATCTCCTTATTACGACCAATAATAAGCAGGCTAATTAATTGAATATATAAAATACAACTTAAAGCAAGATGACAGTTAAAAACAGAAAGCTTCTTAAGGATGACAAAATGAAACAAAATAGACTAGACTCAATTGAAAACTTGAATTATGCTTTTGAATTTTCAGGAAGGAACGGGTTAAGGGTTTTCTGCAATACTTTTGTCCTACAATAAACAACCATTGATCCTCTACCATTTATGGTCTGTTTAATGGTCACGTTAAGACAAATTTAACTATATCGCTAAAATAATAAGAGCAATTTTATACAGTAAAACCTTTCTATTACGACCACTAAATAGTGTTAATGATCAGATGTTTCAGGCAGGGGACTGCTTAGAGCAAGGTGAACGTAAAACAGACAGCTCCTTTAGGAGCTGTCTGTTTAACGTTCACCTTGCTTTAAGCTGTCATTCGAGTATCTTGCAGTCAGTTACCATTCTTTTAAAGGTCGTAATAGGGAGATTTTAATGTATTATTTGTTGGCGAGAGTTTATACGAGAACAAATCTCCTGACAGTGCTTGAGATCGATTTCTGTGTAGTTACAACACCATGCATCAGATTACATACGTTGGCTTATATAGTTTCTGCTCAGGATCTGACGGGAAATTTCTCTAAATTGACAGTAAACTCTGGTAAACACTGTTAAAGTAGATAATTATAGCTATCTAGACAGACATGAGATATATTATCCCTGTCATTACATACAAATTGTTTTCCTACAGAAACTGAATACTGATTCCTGTCTTGAAATTTGTACAAAGATACCGATGAGGCATATTAACACATTGAACGCAATTGACAAGAGTATTCGTCATTTACAAGTGTACGTACAGTGGAGAAAACGTTCTTCTTTCCCAATAAACGCGTTTACGCTAAAACTAATATTTGCAGTGCAAACAGTTTGGAGCCAGATCAGACGCCGGGTAACCCGGCGTCTGATCAGGCACCAAGCTGTTTGCCACCAAGATAAACATGAATTATTAGAATTGTCCAAAAGTTGCACTTTTCTACGTTTTAGTGTTTTGCGTTTGCGTACGTTTGCGTTTAAACGGGAAAGAATAACGTTTTCTCCACTGTAGATGTGAAGTATTCATATACGAAAACACTGTATACCAATTTCAGAGGGTTCCGTTGATCAGGTTCTACTGTTGTTGTCATTTTGAAAAATATAGCAGAACAAAATCTTGTATAGAAACATTGGACTTTACTTAGTTGGAAACTGTTATTTTCTATTATTACTTTTAGGAACTAAATGTTAACAGGGGAGACACGTTGTTTCGAAAACGAAATACAGGAAAGTACCATTTTCACATAAACGTAAACAGATATTTTTTAATCTAGTAGATCTAGTTGCCTAAAGTTTGATGGATGTAAATCAGCTTTCTGCTTCCTTCCGCCACTTTTTTAAGGTTTCTATCTGTTAGCCCGGGGCATAAGTCGAAAAATACTTCACTTCATGATGCAAGCAATCCACTTTGCAGGTTTACTAACATGACCATTGTCTACCGAAAAAAGCCGTTAGCCACTTAAATATCCCTGGCAGATTCAAGATGGCGGCCATTTTCAAAATGGCCGCCATTTAAATGTTGTATTAGTTATGTCGTAATGGTTATTTCCATGGCAGTTAAAAGATTCACATAAAAATAACAAGTATGAGATGTAAAATGTAAATCATCAATTGTGGATTACGAAATACTGCTAATTATTCAAAATGGTCGCCAAAAATTCAAAATGACGGCCATTTGTCACTATTTTCAATTGTACTTTAACTACATGTAAATTTGAAGGATTATTAAACAATTTTCCACGGGCCGTGTGTAAACTTTTCTTTTCTTATGTTACTATTTAAAGTTATCAAAGTCTATACATTTGTTTTATGCATTATTTCCAATAAGATTTCCACGTCCAAACTACCTAATAACACGAATATACTAACGAAATACCTTCGCATGATTTCATTTTCATTTTTATCCAAGTCTTGTCGGACTTTTGGGTAATGGCATTTTTTGAGGAAAGTTGACAGACCACCGTTTTGCCATAATTAAGGTGTGCTATGTCTATATCTGTTGTCTGGTGCCTTCTCCCATGAAGTTGAAAGTCAAAATATGGTAAACAAAAACAACAAAATGGCCCCCAAAACACTTATTTTCGTTAGTATATCAGATCTTTCGGGGATCAAGCACACTTATTACATCTGCTTCTCCGAAACCACATGACTGATTACAACGAAACTGAACATGAATATTCTTTGGACTAATCTCTTTCAACATATTGGTTCCTTAAAGAACTCTGATTGCCATGGCGACAACAGTAAAAATCTGCATAATTTAAAAAACCACACACAATGCCCAGAACGTAGATATTTGAAGGATAGTAATACCTAGCAGACGTCAGTCAAGTTTGTTTATATCATATTTCTTCATCTAAATTGCTGTGGTGTAAAATACACTGAAAACCATATTGCAATACGGAGAAACTGTATTGCAATATAAGTAGATTGACCATGCGCGGGGATTAATAGCCTTACTTAGACGTATCGTGTATATATAGGAAAAATGTTTTCAAAAAGTCACAAAGCCCAAATTTAGATATTTGATGTGAAGTATAACGTTGTAGACCTCAACCCAGTTGTTAAAAGCATTATAGCCCGGAAATAATAGATCACCCGCCCATGGGTCATTAGCTTTAGATATATTTAAATAGGACATTTTATAAAAAATCTTATCAAAAGCCTGAGAGCCTCGGTTTTTAGTGTAGAGTATCGCCTTGACGACCTCTATCAACTTTGTTAAAATCATAGCCCTTGTTTTAGAATTTGGTATCTATAGTTTTATGGTTTTACATATACTTGTATTTGAATACCTAAAAGTAATTAATGTCAAGACATATAGCTTTGAAGTCTCCCTACATAGTCCCCCTTTACAACGAGTCTCTCCTTACAACAATGATTACAACTGTTGCACATAATAATTCGGTCTAACACACAACATATTTGTCTCCCGCTGGGTATTGTTGTAGAGAGTCAGCGGTGTAGATTTCTTTCAAGTTTATTTTAATAGTAGCTGTCATGTCAACATATTACTGATGAAAAAGCTTTTTTTTTTTAGAAGAGTCCTTACCATAATGTGACACATCCTATAAGTGTATTTTGTCCAGAATTATCAGGTTGGTTAAAATCAAAGCCCTAGTATTAGAATTGTCCTCGTCCAGAGGCTCTTGTGTAAAAATCCATGACACTGGTGAGCGATATAGGGGGTTTACGGTCCTCTTGATTAAGCAGTTTGATCGTACAAACCATACTCAAAAAGGAAAACTATATGTGAATGAAATTCACCAGCTATCAACAGAAGTGTTGGATGAATATTTAAAATGGAAACGTTGTTGCGATGATACCTAAGCATTGATTCAACCAGGTTGATCCAGTCAAGAGCCACGAATTGCTAAATAAACAGAAGAATAGGGAGGTGGAATTATTGGTAACACTAAGACCACAACATCCTTACTAAGACAATTCTTAACCTTAGCCATATACCAAACCTACAAACAGGCGAATGCAATTATCAAAGGTAACGGGTGCAATTTGCATCATAGAGGACATTCAGCTGTAAGACGCTGAATTATTACAGGACCTGATGTCAGTCGATTATGTACAGAATACGATGAAGAATCTATCGTCAAACACGTCTATGGTAGCGCGAGTCACCATGAGCAAGCAAAGAGTGCGCTTACATCACTGCTTTAGAAAGTGACAAGGTTGACATCAACCATCAATGAGATCGGCAATCCTTTCCAAGAATACTTAGATCGCAGTGCTATGAATTTAACAAAGTTAATAGAGGTCTTCTAGATGAAACCTCTACACTAAATATTGAAGTCATTGGCTATAAGGTTTAGATAAAAAAAATTGGCGTTAGTGACCTATTGGTGGGATCATTTAATACATCCCGGACTACAGTGTTTTTAACAAACTGTGTAGAGGTCTACTTTGCGTTGCTTCACATCAAATATTTGAGCTTTGGGTTTTGCGATTTTTGTGAAGCATGTTTTCCTATATGCGATAAGTCTATGTAAAGCTGTCGACCCCAAAGTAGTGCCAATTTACTTACGAGGGTCATTCGAAAATTCTTTTAGTTGGATGCATTATTCATCGACAACAACACTCCTCTTCGTTGTGGGAAAAGGGCATTAATGTTTGACACTCATAGGCACACGAAGTATTTGCTACAGAATTTAATCATAATTTTATATCATGTGATTTAGAAAAAGTGACATACCGCTTTTAAATTTCGCACTAGCTTATTCAAATTTTACTTATGTTTTAGGCCAACAACACTTAATGTTGAATAGTGTGAATAAAATTGAGATGTGTTTCACCTACTTCTATTGTAAGATTAAAGCATACATTAACATATAACTTGCTTTATTAATGTAAAATTCAAAACAAACTAAAGTATTTTACACTTCGCTATAACTAAGTTGTTAATTTAACAACTATATACTGTATATATGAATATAGTATTCATCGACAAACCACACTAAATTTAATAACTCTGTTACGAAATTTTCGCATAATATCAGACCAACATTAATATTGACACATTAAAGTATAAAATTATATTTGTCTCTTCAATGCATCACAATAGTAATTACAAATTCTATGGAATGTTTGTAGTGATAAATTATCATATCCGCAAGAAATTGATGTATTATAGACAAAATTCGTAAATGTAGATTTCAAGAAAATTTCAAAGTAACACAAAGTTTGAAGGACCTTCTTTTATTGCTATATATTACAATACAGTGTCTCCATATTGCAATATATTGCAATATGGCTTTCAGCGTATTGTTACCCCATTACAATTTAGATGCAGGAATATGATATGAATAAACTTTAGATCTGCTAGGCAATACAATAATTCAAATATCTAACCTCTGTGTCTTGTGTTTTTACAAGAACATATTTCAAAGATTTCCCCAGTCTTTCACCTTGGTTGTCATGGCAATCAGAGTTTCATTATTGAATCAATTATTTGAAAGATATTACCCAAAAGAATATTTCTATAAAGTATGGTTGTAATCAGCAATGTGGTTTACAAAGTAATTACTATGTGTAGTTGATCCCCGAAAGATCAGAAATAATAACAAAAATAAGTGTTATGGCGGCCATTTTGGTTTTTACCATTTTTGGGCGCCTCGTGGTCCAAGAGAGTGAAAGACAATAGAAATGGATTAAGCACACATACATTATAGCAAAAGGAGGTATGTCAACTTTTCCCCAAAATTCCTATAGGAATGTTATTTTCCTAAAAGCCGACAAGTCTATTCTAGATTATAAAGCAATGTTACAAAATGACGAATCTTCAGTGTTATTAGGTATTTTGAACGTTGAAATTATATCGGAAATAATGCATAAAACAAATGTATAGACTTTAATATCTTTACATAGTATTAGAACAGAAAAGTAAACACACAATCCGTGGAAATGAAGTTTGATAATCCTTCAGAAATACATGTGTTCTTATTACAATGAAAAAATAGTGAATTTGGCCGCCATTTTGAATTCTTGGCGGCCATCTTGAATAATTAACAATATTCCGCAATCAGCAATTGATGATTCATATTTGACATCACATTAGTGTTAGTTTTGCGTGATTTTTATGCTTTACATTAGACTTGCAATAACGACATAACTTATACAATGTGGAAATGGCAGCCATTTTGAAAATGGCCGCCATTTTGAATCTGCCAGGGAAATTGAAGTGGCTAACGGGTTTTTTAGGATAAGATATGTCTAAACACTAATTGTGGAAAGTCCCTTGCTTGCATCATAATTTGAAGTATTTTGGCAAAATATGGACCTTATGCCCCGGGCTATGTGTCGCTTTTAAGACATTTTCAAAAATTCTTCAGTTTAAAAGATGACCGCTACATCATGTCTTTATTGTTCCTATAGTCTGATAGTAAGCTGAAAATAATGCGCACAACTTCAATGATAACTATAATTTAGAGCAAACCTGCTGCTAAGCTGGTACTGGTCTTAAGTATGGGTAACCGCTTTAGTTTGTCTTACATGATGTAAATTCAGTATATATCACATCAAATTCTCTCCTTAGCCCTACAATTAATACGCTCGTGTAGCATTGACTTTCTGTATTTCTTGCATATTTCATTATGCAGTTACAGTAAAACCTCTCTATTACGACCACTTATTTTGGGTGAATTATTAGGTTTATAAGACAGGTTACTGCTTAAACTAAGGTGATATTTACTGTCATCTTGTGTTAAGCTGTCACTTGAATTGTATGCAGTCAATTAGTATTCGTTTGAGTGATCGTAATGGAGAGGATTGACTGTATATTAATTGCATCAACGAATATCTAGCAAAATTGACTGATCTGGCAGCGAAAGTAATTAAACCAATTACTCAATAAATACGCACTATGACGCCTTTAATTAACTCCACTCCTCTTTATGCCGAATAAAGATTATTTTATGTTATGTTATGAACAAAAGTCAAATATATTTTGTCATGAATATGAAGAATTAACTATTTTCCATATCCAAGCAGACGGTAGCTGAAATCAGGCTGAAAGTTATTAGGGGACTTAAAGTACTTTCAACTTGCTTTAAGTGGTCACATATCTTCAAAATTAGACACAGCCGATGGGACAATGAGTTTTACCCATCTGTGCCCACGACCCCATATATTGGACATAGGCAGACGGTGTAGACAATGATCAGACACCGCATTATGCGGCGTCTGATCATTGTCTACACTGTTTGCTGATAGGAATTTCAAAATAAAACAATATGAAAATGAAAATTTGGACCAGGCTTCCCTTTGATAGAAAATGGATAAATCCAATATATAAACATGGAAGAATCTACTGGGCGTAAATGGGTTAAATATTAGACCAATTCGATTGTCTTTGTGACGTAGATGAGTGCAGTAAAATCTTCATATGCGGCTTACTTCTGTCACTACCATACGGTTCGCAAATTGTCGCCAGTAATATGTTTTAGAATTTTAAATTTAGCTTTTAATGCATTTTTAATTCAAGAAATTCATATTCATATGAAAATCAATCTTCTTGTCCCTTGTGTAGAGATCGAATTACTATATCCAACAAGTTTTGAAATTCCAATCAAGTCTCACTCAATCTTTACCACGCTAGAAAGAATTTCGTCTGCAAAATTATCGTCTGGAGCAACCATGATAGATATGTCTTTTATTTCTTTACGAATATATCATCAAAGTTTCTAATTTGTTTAATCCAGATGAGACGCCGAGTTTCTCGGCGTCTCATCAGGATCAGAAGATTTACAGCAATAGTCACAGATTTGCCTCAGTATGCAGACAGGTTAACAGAAATTCAAATATCCTGAGCGTACGCTCATGCAATAAAACAATAAAAGTGGCGTCCATTATTTTAATTTCTGAAGAACCAATAATTATTATGCATTAGGAAGTAGGTCACCATTTCATCAGGGCTGCCATTTCTCCTGATTTTTCCTAAATCTCCGGATTTTTCCTAAATCTCCGGATTTTTTCCCAGTTCATGGTAGCTTAAAGCAGGCTGAAAGTAAAGCAGAATGCGCCCTAAGGCGCATTCTGCTTTACTTACATCCTGCTTTAAGTAGTCGCATGTCAACAAAACAAGAAAAAGGCTATGGGGTAAAGGTACGATTCATAAAATCGCACTTGAAAAATGCAAATTTTGAAATCTTAGGATTTTTCATGTCAACTTATGGCAGCCCTGTTTCATAAAATGACGATAACAAGTTAAGTAAAACCTCTTAGAGACATTGAAAATAAACCTAGTTATTGTAAATAAAGACAAGTTGCAGCTGAATGCAGTACAGCGGTCCCTCTCGACAACGACACCATATGGGAGACAAATACAGTGGAGAATCTGTTATTCTTTCCCGTTTAAACGCAAACGTAAGCAAACGCACGCAAACGCAAAGCACTAAAACGTAGAAAAGAACAACTTTTGGACACTTCTGATAATTCTTGTTTATCTTGGTGGCAAACAGTTTGGAGCCTGATCAGACGCCGGGTGACCCGGCGTCTGATCTGGCTCCAAACTGTTTGCACTGCAAATAATAGTTTTAGCGTAAACGCGTTTATTTGGAAAGAATAACACATTCTCCACTGTATAGTGTGCGTTGTTCAGAGGGAGTCGTTGTAGGGAGATAATTTGATTTACATTTGCAAACAGCTTGAATCCAGATCAGACGCCGCATTACGCGGCGTCTGATCCTGATTCAAGCTGTTTGACACTCCTCATTAAGTTTTTTATCTGCAAAGTGTCCATTATGTAACTTTGAGAGAAACAGCAGAAGAGAACTGTAAGCAGACGAAATTGAAGCAGTAAAAGCGTTAGACATAATTTATCTGTTTAGGGAACAGCGGCAAGTGTCGTTGTAAGGAGGGAGTCGTTTTGGGAGGTCCGTTGTAGGGAGGGAACGCTGTACAACATCAATGCATTGTTTGAATTGTTTGCAATTGTTTGCAATAGACAGAAGGTTATAAACATAAATGCGTTTATGGACAGGAACATTGTCTTCTCCACTGTGTTTGAGGAGATCATAATTGGTTGCATTAAGTGTTGTTTCTACAGTGGAGAATGTGTTATTCTTTCCCAATAAACGCGTTTACGCTAAAACTATTATTTGCAGTGCAAACAGTTTGGAGCCATATCAGACGCCGGGTAACCCGGCGTCTGATCAGGCTCCAAACTGTTTGCCACCAAGATAAACAAGAATTATCAGAATTGTACAAAAGTTGTTCTTTTCTACGTTTTAGTGCTTTGCGTTTGGGTACGTTTGCGTTTAAACGGGAAAGAATAACAGATTCTCCACTATAAGAGTATTGAGCTCCATCGACTAAGCACATACTTTGTTGCTGAACCCCTAACATTGCGATATGTCTCGTATGATATCATTTAAGTGATATCGTTGAACCAATTTATTTTCACCACTAGTATATGCAATAAAACACACTATATTTCTGTAATATTTTACTCACTCCTTCCCTTTCTTATCATAATGCTCTGAGTTCATATATTACGGGCAGCATTTTCTTTAAAAGTTTAGATTTAGGTAACATAATGTATATAGACAATCATAAAATGCCATTAAGGACTTCATACACCAAGAAGAACAAGAGATAGAGTAACTGTATTCAAACTGGTTTCAAATACAAATTAAGTATTGCTTAATTCAAATAATTATCTCGACAGACACACATGCAATAAAATGGTAAAAAGGGCGTCAACAATGCAGGAAATAATAATACAAAATGTTCATTTTCTACATTAGTTTATTAAGCAGTAACATGCTTGGAATGGAATCGTCTTTCTATACTGGTAACAGTAAAGCTGTTAAGCGATATACTTTGCTATTAAATGTATTATTGATTATAGCTTATAAATCAATCTAGTTTAGTACTATATCCGACTGAAATAAGATGGTTGATAGGCTATTAGTACAACAATATTATTATACAACTTCGTGAGAATGAAACTGTCTTTAACGGCAAATTTGTAACAAAGGCTCCAAAATTCGGACCCATTAGAGCTATGAGTTATTTTTGCAGGTTTTGCCGGACTGTATTACATTACAGTGGAGAATCTGTTATTCTTTCCCGTTTAAACGCAAACGTACGCAAACGCAAAACACTAAAACGTAGAAAAGAACAACTTTTGGACAATTCTGATTATTCTTGTTTATCTTGGTGGCAAACAGTTTGGAGCCTGATCAGACGCCGGGTTACCCGGCGTCTGATCTGGCTCCAAACTGTTTGCACTGCAAATGAAAGTTTTAGCATAAACGCGTTTTTTGGGATAGAATAACAGATTCTCCACTGTACTTCATTACGTGATCCTCCTGATTGTAAGCAGTGGCAGTGGCAAACAGTTTGGATCCTGATCAGACGTCGAGTAAAGCTCTTTTCGTAAACAGTTTTGATCCTGATCAGACGCCTAGTTACATAGCATCTGCTGAGGCATCTTTGGAGTTAGAATTATATAATGTTGCAGAAACTTGTAGCCCAATCCCCTGAGGTTCAAAACAGTTTGACACTCATTTCGATATGTTGCAGCTTATTACAGGAAAGAAGAAGAACAGACAGCTTCCCAAAAGGATGCTTTCTGTATTACGTTTTTCCTGTATTAAGCGAACACCTGCATCAAAGACCGGTACTACTATTTTCAAATGTTTGACTTAGATTATACGTACATGTACGTATTCAAATCTGAATAAGGGGAGATCCTTTGAAAGTACAGGAAACAGAGCAAATACTGAAAATAGCAGACTCGTTTTAATTGAGTCTGTTCATGAGCAAACCAGTTTTCCTTTGTTTCCCCTGGAACACTAGTATATACATGTGAGCTAACTGCCTAGTTAATAGCATACCGTATAACCCAGTTTAAACGCTTCCATTGGATATATACCCGGTCAAGTCAAACATTTAAATCAGAGTGGCAAATTGCAATGTTTAATTCCTTGCAAGCTAACGGCTAAATAGTATAACCTTTGCAAATAGCATGACTCCAGATAAGACACCGCTAAATACGGCGTTTATTAATGCTCCAAACTATTTGACACTCTGACCCTTTTCCAAAATAATGTTTATAAAAATTCAAAATTCAGATACAAAATCAGACCAAAACTTATTTAACGTTTAAAGCGACTCGCAACCAGATGGTGCATTAAAAATAGTAATTTGTAAATATGTGTCAAACGCTTATATAAATGGTAAAGAATTAGTTTAGGATAAGAAATTCTGTTTAAAAAAAATGTATTTCAATAAAAAAAATATTGGTCTCTGGTGGGATTCGAACCCGGGGCCCCGGCATTGGCGGACAGAAGGCAAAATAGGGGAAACCGCTTAGACCAATGGACCACGGAACTATCCGTTTATCTCGGATCGATTTAACGTATTTCAATGTGTAGCTATCGAAAGTGCATACAACTTCGTAATTCGGCTCGTGTTTATGTCTAAGCCCGTGTAGAGAAGCAACAACAACAACTATACCGTCTACTAGTCGGTATAGAAAAACGATGGAAAATATCTAAAAATCTAAGATTCGGTGACGATTCTTGAGACTTTTTTTGGACTGATCATATTTTTTTAATGTCAGAAGCCAAATAATGCCACAAATTTGCTTTTATTTGAGTATTTTATTTTATTTTGACAAGTACACCATCCGGTTGCGAGTCCCTTTAAAGGCTTAAAGTTTAGTTAAGTTCAATGATTTTGATGGTTTCAATCCTTCTGTAGTCAGAGTGGAATTTCCAAGACTTTGTTCAGTCGTCATCCGCTCAAGAAAACAATACTCAAAATCTGATATTATCAATAAGAAAATAACCATTAATAAATAAAAAACACCAGTTCATTTTGAGAAACGTGTTAAAAGAAACAATGCAAAAATTGCAAATCTTTTCCTTTCACTGAAAAAATACTACACTCTTAAGTAAACATGGAGATAATTCACGTGGAACTATATATCGAACCTTTAGTCAGGCAAAGTGCGTATTTAAGGTCGGCAAAGGAACACCGATTGTCGAACCAATAAAAACTGCAAATGGGGTGTCTGCGGTTAGGATCACAGGTCGAATAACGTCAGTTTAGTGTCTATAGATCGGACAATAGTTCCACGTGAAGATGCTCATGGTAATCTGCTTTCACTTTATGTTGTGTCTGAATAATTCCCAGACCGGTAAAGGGACAGGCTGCTTTGAAATGCAGCGGATCGATGAAATGCGGCGGCTCGATGGTTTTCGATTCCATGGCTTTTGAAAATGGTTATTTGAGATTGTTTGATAAAATTCAAAAAACATATGTATAGGTGATCTCCAAACATGTCTAAAAGAATATGCAAGTGTTTAAATTATGCATTGTTTTCAGAATTTTCACTTTTAATCTCCGTTTTTTTTTCAATCCATACCTCTGTATTTCAGTTTGAAACCATCAACAGTGGTCTGAAAACCTTGATTTTATTAAATTTTGGCAGGTATTTGGACGCGACTTTATTAGAGGGATGGGTGAGTTGCGTTTAAAACAGAAGTATACGGTAGTTGACGAGAATCCATATTGCTGTCGGCGATGTGTCATGAAAGTATTATCCAACGTTGAAGATAGCATCTGTTATTCTGGGCTTAATGACAAAGGTGTAATAGTATTGATTTAGTTCTGCAATATTGTCTGTAAAGATAAATCTTCAATCACAACATATCACCAGGAAAGTTTACAATATATCGTCTTTCGGAATTATCTGTGACAATGTAGGCTGAGTGCGGTTTGGCTTTAACGACGCTTTTACCATATAACAGTCACATAGCGATCAAATTCTACTTCAAGGTTGTGGAAGATGCCATATATGGTCGTTTCTGTATATGCCGAGTAGTATATATCATGACACAGATGATTTTAAAGGTTTACCCTTTGACTAACTGCGAACCAGCATGAAGGTTTCTTAACATTGACCCATTTGTGTAAAGCGTCCAAAACTGGGAACTACATATGTGGAAAATACAAACTTAGAATGAAATAAATCGTTATCGTTTGAAGACATTGTTATTTTTACTTGACTTACATTTGCAAACAGTTTGAGCCTTGATCAGCCGTAACGCGGCGTCAGATTTGTTTTTAAATTGCGTCAGGTATACTATTTTAAATCTAACTTTGAAACAACAGACAAAAGTATTGAAGCAGACGACACTGTGGTGGTGATGGGGTAAAACGTCACGATAAATTTGATCTTGAAAGAGTTAGAGTGGAGAATGTGTTATTATTTCCCATTAAACGCGTTTACGCTACATTTGTAAAACTATTATTTGCAGTGCAAACAGTTTGGAGCCAGATCAGGCTCCAAACTGTTTGCCACCAAGATAAACAAGAATTATCAGAATTGTCCAAAAGTTGATCTTTTCTACGTTTTAGTGCTTTGCGTTTGCGTACGTTTGCGTTTAAACGGGAAAGAATAACAGATTCTCCACTGTAATATTAATTCAATCTACATCATTTTCAAGAATTCTCATTACTTTGATTTGCATTGCGACTGGAGTGAAGTGGAGAAGACGTTATTCTTTCCCAATAAACGCGTTTATGCTAAAACTATTATTTCTATTGCAAAATAGTTTGGAGCCAGATCAGACGCCGGGTAACCCGGCGTCTGATCATGCTCCAAGCTATTTGTCACTCAGATTCAAATTTACTGTCAGAATTGTCAAGAAGTTGTATTTTTCGGTACTTCATCGTTATGCCTTTGCATTTCGTATGTTTTTTAAAGTGGGAAATAATAACCTCTTCCCCACTGTAACATAATAAAAGGAGTGCCTGATTGCCCTATTGTAAAACCTTACAATATTACAGATGATCAAACGATTTAAGGGACTATTTCATCTTTGCCTCCCATGACACGAAATAAGATCATAGATTGAGTGTCTGTTGGAATCTTATACGACACATATTGACACAGTACATGTAATTGTAAATAATAAAAATATTAAACCCGTTTGTTTTTTAAAACCTACCCACGTAAAAGATTTATATTCACTGCTGTATAAAGTCGAAGAATGAGTAAAGGCGTAAAATGCATAATTATGGGGCTATGGGTTAAATGAAACTGACAGACGAAGGCCTTACACGATTCTTAAAACAGCCATACCTCGTCTAAATAGGCATACAGTGTAGAAAACATTATTCTTTCCCAATAAACGCGTTAACGTTATAATTAAAATTTGCAGTGCTAACCGTTTGGAGCCAGATCAGACGCCGGGGTCACCCGGCGTTTGATCAGGCTCCAAACTGTTTGCCACTCATATTTAAATAAATGTTCAAAAGTTTCAACAAAATGTCATTTTCTACGTTGTAATGCATTTGCGTTTGCGTTTCGTTTGCATTTAAACGGGAAAGAAAATCGTTTTCTCTCACCGACTAGGAACATTTCATTTTAACTTTTTCATTTGCTAATTGGAATAAAACAAAATAAAATCGAGGAAAGAGGGTGAAGATCCGGATCAGATGACTTCTAAAGGAATGTGTGTCATTTTGCTTTTTATTGTTGCAATCAACCCTAAATAATGAACTTAACTTATTCAGACATATAATTTGATCATTTACAGAAAGCTGTAGGGGAGAATGAGACGCATCAAAATTAAATGCAAAACTTAATTGCCATGAAGTTATTCAACAACTGACGGCGCTGAAAGTCCACTAGCCCGCATCTGTGAATTGTAAACAACATCATAATTAACTCAGGAAAGAAAAATACAATTAACCAGTACCATCACCACCGAAACAAGTGTTTCGTTTTCTTCTGCGCTGCGTAAGTGAAAACTTAACCCAATATTAAAGTAAGACAGTAAGTTTTTATTTTACAAAGACTTTATTTGAAGAATTCCGATGCAAACGAGTTATATCCAAACATATGTTTTAAATGTAACTAGAACTCTATTGAAGTTTCGATTGAACAAAATTGCTTATTACTAAATTTAATTGTGTTGTCTCAACCACGTCTGATAACCATCCAACAAAAGGCTAATACGGAACATTGTTCCATCACAGATAACCCACTCTCCATACATTTGACCACTTGAACTATAAGACCGTTAGGACCTGATCTTAATCAAAATGAAAGCCATTAACCAGGGAAATTGAGAGCGTGTATTTGTGGTTTTATTCAGCAATATCTCCTTACAGGAACTCAATCAAGCCAAACTGACAAATTTACGTCCTCAAGGGAGTTTTCGTTACTATCGCTTCCTTTTTTTCTATCAAACATTTTGGTATTGCGCTCAATATAGTTCTTCTAGAGTGTAAGGTTCATGGTCTGTAACGCATTATCTAAATGAGCTGTCTCAGTGCCATACTAAACGCAAGTACGCTAATACAGTTGAACCTATGTCCAAGGTTATAAAGCTTTTTAGTTGAGTTTGAAGTCGTTCTCAGGCATTTGATAGGTCAGATTTGAGCCTAGGCTCAAATCTGATCAATTAAAAGCTTGAGAACAAACTCAGACTCAACTCAAACGCTTTATAACCTTAAAACACTGGCTTATCCGGCACAATCAGCCAGAAACCTGATTTATCTGAAAATGATTTTCAGACCCAAATATCAACTGGTATAGTCGAATTTTGCTATTTGCTATCTCGAACGCATTTCAGTCGAGTTAACCCGTATGTCTTACAGTGGAGAAAACGATATTCTTTGCCGTTTAAACGCAAACGTACTCAAACGCAAAACACTAAAAGGTAGAAAAGTGCAACTTTTGGACAATTCTAATAATTCATGTTTATCTTGGTGGCAAACAGCTTGGAGCCTGATCAGACGCCGGGTTACCCGGCGTCTGATCAGGCTCCAAACTGTTTGCACTGCAAATATTAGTAGCGTAAACGCGTTTATTGGGAAAGAATAACGTTTTCTCCACTGTATGATGCATTTCTATATTTTGAACATACCCGTAATTGAAAGTTCGGCTGTATACATGTATCTAAAACCTGCTTTATCCGACTTCATATATGTTGGTACCGAAGGGTGTCGGATATGGCAGGTTATATAGTATACGGAACGTATAAGCCACACAAAAAGGTTTCTCGCAATGAAAACAGCGTAGACCTTGATTATTCACTGCATATGAAACATCTGATCTGAATCATATTCAATTGTTACATGTAAAGACAGAACAATTGCGTTCACCATCCTTGTACTTTGAGAAGATCCTATCCAGATGAACCTTTTCTGCTTGTCATGTCTAATAATCCTTTGCTTATACATGTTCCCCTCGTATACATTGGATAACATATCCTTTGCCTTTGACTATGTATTCCATGATTTGTATGCTTGTGTACCGTTAGGCCGCTGGCCTTATGTATAGATTAAATATCTATCTATCTACATGTATAAAATATATGTAGATCTATCATAATGTTTTGCTGTTTTAAAACACAAACTATGTTTTTATTGCAGTGGAGAAAATGTTATCTTCCCAAATAAACGTGTTTGCGCTAAATACCTTAATTACAAATAGTATCCACTTCAGACGCCGGGTAACCTGGCGTCTGGTCAGTCTAAAACTGTTTGTCACTTAGACTAAAGTTAATCGTCAGAACTTTCAAAACATTGCAACATACTACATTCTGATGCATTTTTTACGATTCATTTGCGTTTAAACGGAAAATATTAAACATCATCTCCACTGTACATGTATGTGTTGCACTGTTAAATTTATCAGTGAACAAATACGAGAGAGTCTAGTTTGTTTTTCTAATACTTTTCAGCATTTATATCTTTTAAAGAACAGTGTTAACGTATTACAATGTATTAACTTAATTACAGAAATGACAAATTTTCCTCTGGAATTTTTAACAAAACAAATAGATATTTTGCCTTAAAGGCACAATACTACTGAAAAGCATGTTTAAAATGCGCAATTTCTTATATATATACACTTTCTATGTATTAAAACTAAGTGAAATCGACTGTAAGATGCATGACATATATCCCCCCTTCGTTAAGAATCATGCATAAATGTGCCGAATTCTTATCGTGATGGTTTACAAAATAAGCCGGTTTGTTTACTAACAGACTTCGGTCGTTTTCCGGAAGAGGTCACATGATCGAACGGGGCGAAGATAAACATGTACCGGTATACATGTTCGGTGATTGACGTCATCAGTATGTGTGTGGTTAACGTGTTTGACAGATACAGAGGGAGAAATTCGACTCCAGAGAAGTGTTTACATCCTGACCGAACAAAGACTGGCGGTCAGACACGAGTTGTAATCGGCGAACATTTCGATCGATGGAGAAAGTAGCCATGAGGGTGTGTGTCAGAATCACAAGATAGAAAGACGTGGAATGGACACTTCAAGCAAATTACGGCTTACGCCATACATGTACAGTAACAGATTCTGTCGCCGTGTTGAATTGGTAAGATGCAAATCTCACAACTCGATTATTATTGCTACATATTGAACTCCGGGCTGGGTCACAATATCAGGGTGTAAAGTATTCCAGTGAGCAGTGGTACGGAGAAAGAATGACTTGAATGAGTATACACAGTATAATTGCAAACAGTGTTGACCCAAAGCAGATATCGAGTATGTACAGTATCTCAGCTTTTAGATCAACAAGTGCCATACAAGCATGCTTATTTGTAACAGGAAAGCCCACTAAAGAAGTGATAAACCCATACACTGTCTCCCAGCAAGTTGAAATTCTTCCCAAATTTTCTATCTATTGGTATAATTAAATCTCTAGAGGTACGTCAAACTCTGAGCACAGTCAGTCACATTCCCTCTAGTCCACTCTATTATCTATATACAGTTAGAGACAGCAAGCTATTTTTAGACTTCAGACGCTGTCCTCACATAAGGACGGCACCCGTCAAAAGTTAGCTTGTCGTCACAGGGGTTCATTGATGAGACTACATTCCCTCATAATTGGGCCTCGAATGTAACCAGTACATACATTTAAAAATGATTTTTATCAAGAAACATACCTGTTGCTAGATTGGCAGTCATGCACTCTACCATGTCGCCATAAAAGCGCCCTTGTACAGGAAGGCCGTACAAGTGATGATAAACCTACACACTGTGTATATAATTGGGTATGAGAAGGACTGGGGGTCGAACTGGGAGCATATAGATCTATACTCACAGAAACCACGTTTGGCGCCCAATGTAACGGGGTGCTCTTATAAAGAAACACCCGCGCCGACCGGGTTTGAACCAGGGTTGAAAGGTTTGCAGTCATTATTCATTCACTCTACCACGTCTCCATAAAAGTGCGCTTGTACAGCAAGGCAGTACAAGTGATGATAAACCTACACACTTTGACTATACTTCTTTAGAATTTGTTTCGGTCAGAACTGAAAATTGGTGGGCCAAATTGACCCATTACATTTTCAACAGGGGTGTCATTTTGGATTTTAGGGGGTCAATGGCGCAAGGGCCTTCTCTAGTCTAAACATTGACATCATCATCCAGTTTAGTTTAACCAGGTCATTGATTAACCTTCTTATGTTAATGATGGTCATTACCTTATAATATTAAGTGGAAGTAGTTTCTTCAGTGTAGAAGAGATTGAAAGGGTAGTATGGCATATTTATGGAGTAATGGATTAATAAAAAGTACCCTTTGACCCCTTTCTAATAATCTTTGTTTTGAATATTCACACAAGAAGATTCTACTCAATACAAATATCAATAATATATATATAAGCAAACAAAGAAGACCCTGATTAACATAACCAGCTCTTGCAGGATTTAGCTATTCTGGGTCTACTGTGTTTGCAAACATATATTTTACAGTCTGTTGATCAAGTGGCTTGGTAGATTGACAGTTACAGTATTTGCATATGAGGGTTTCAGTCCAGTTTTGGCCACTACCGGTATTTTTTCATTATGTTACATTTGAGACCCTAAATAAAATTTCTCACAAGTTGTGACGTACGTAGTGTGTTATGGTTAATATTTGTATGATTTCTTTCAGAATGTTTGGCAGACATTCTGTGAGAATTTTGGGAGGAAATCTGAAATGGTGAGGAGATTCATGGTGCAGAGATTTGACATTCTCTTGATTGTATGGTCCAATATTAGCTCGGTAAGTCACCCACTGTATGTCTAGGTCAGCTGGAATTTAAATCCGGTCGAGCTACACATTTTTATCCATTAACCCCCAACCCCTCTAAAGGAAGGCATATAGTAGTGGCACTGTCTGTATATCTGTCTATTCCACACTGTGTCTGCTCTGTAACTCCTTCATGCATTTGTGGATTTTGAAGAAGCTTGGTAAACATGTTCACCACAGTAAAGATGAATCGTAATTATAACATGAGTTCCTATCTTAACCCATTACCCCATGGCCTGTTTCTAATATTGAAGATAGATAACCACTTAAAGCAGGTTGAAAATAAAGCAGAATGCACCTTAAGGCGCTTTCTACTTTACTTTAAGCCTGCTTTAAGCTATCATCTACTAGAATATAGAAAATATTCTTTATGATACATAATCCTTACTGTATAAATTAAAATTAAATTAGAGGCGTAAAAATGCATACTTATGGGGTAATTGGTTAAATGTCAAGGTCACAATCTAGTGCCAAAGGTCAAAAAGAGGAACATTTGGTTAAGTCCAGACTCTAAATCTATCATACACAGGTGGAATCTGAAATAACTGGTACAATTTTTTTTTCTGGAGATTGCACAAGATCAAGATCTGTAGGTCAAAGGTCATAGTCTGGGATAATTTCAATTGTGTGATTTATTTTATTTTCTGCGCTTCAACTGCCATCATACATGAAGATTTTGCGTTAATTTATTGTAGCACAAAATTAATTAATGTTCTTGTAGAGAAAAACAATGTACCTTGCACAAGACTCAGGTCTGTTGGCTCAAAGGTCATGCATGGTCACAGTCCAAGATCAAAGGTAAAGAAAGGGAACATTTGTTGTGTTCAGGTTTTAACTACATCATGCATGAATCAAATTTAAAATATCGACTTCGCACTCAAAAAGACAATGTGAACTACGTGTATTTCAGACCAAGGTCTGTAATTTAAATGCCAAGGTCGCAACCTGGGGTCAAATGTAAAAAAGGGGAACATTTCAACTTGAGTAATGTGAGAAGAATTAGAGTCAAATCGGCAACATCAATCAATTGATAACTTTGGAACTAGTACTATAATTATGTGATAGAGACTTCGTATTTGGCATGTGTACTCCAATCAAGAAACCCCTAAACTCAGCCCATTGCACCTAGGGTCTTGTCATTTAGAGGTCATTGTCACATCAGGAGCCAAAGTGTTTCAGTAAAAAAAAACAAAAAAACACCACAGTACATATGATAAATGGACTCCATTAATTATTTTTTTATTTCTAGTTTTGTTATGATAGACTTGCAGAGAAATTATACAATTTAATATTACTATCATGTTTTACTTGCAGTTATTTTGACAGGCAAACCTTTCCAAAGCCACAAACTGTCTTGACAGAGCCATCAAAAATGCTTACATCAACTCTCATCGCAAGAAAACGACAGCTTACAAACCTGTTGCTTGACATTTCATCTTTGAATCACATTCCAGGTTAGTTTGAAGAATGTCTCTGGTTATAAATGTGATAATGAGGAGTTTTGTATGAAACCATTGTATTTGAGTACCATCCAGAATTCAAACCTGGCATGTCTATTTTCAACTAGCAGGTCCAAATTCAGGCAAAGTTTATGTTATCACCCAGTTGTTGGCTTCCCCATCCTTAGTTAGCAGCAGTTTGAAGAATGTGTTCACAACTTCTAAAAACTATCCTCTTTGTCAACACAGCATTCGTACCTGTAGCATACAAACCATGAAACAGGACATTTCAACACCTGTAAAATATATGACCCATGTGACCTTGACATTAAGCTCTGATTTAAAGTTTTAGAATTTGCATTAAAGTTATGAAAAATGATCACAGCTACTGTACATTTTGACCAACAGCTTTCATACTTGCAGCCCACATACCGTTGAACAAGACCTTTCATTCCCTGTGGAAAAATATGTCCCCTGTGATCTTGACCTTTATTTTAGCCTGTGTGTTTAAAGTTCGAAATGTGCAATTTAGGATTGAAAAGTGCTCAAAACTGCTATACATTTTGATCTAAAACTTTCCTACTTTCAGCCCACGTACCTAAAAGACCGTTCCATGCCTGCAAAAAATAAGCCCAATGACCTTGACCTTGAGCTTAGGTCCCTGGTTAAGTTTTCGAAATCTGTGTTTAGGTTTTGAAAAAGACTTATAATACCTATGCCTTTGAGGTGTTACTTTCATATTTGGTTTGCATGTGGTCTTTCCATGCAGGCAAAAAGGTTAACCTCTGTGACCTTGAATTTGTTTTAAGTTTCTAAATAAGCCTATGGCGAGCTTTGTTGTTTCTCTGACAACTCTTGATAGAAATGCTTATAACTCATGTGACGTCTCTTGAGGTATTTGCTTTCATATTTGGCATGCACAAGTATATAGCCAATACCTTTCCATGTACACAAAAGTTAACCCTTTCTTTACCTTGACCGTAAGCTGAGGGTCTGCATTTAGGTTTTGAAATCTTCTGTAATTTAGAAATAAAATACTGTTTAAACTTAATCTGCAGTTAGGGTTCCAAAAATGCTTAGAGCTCCTCTGTTCCTTGAGGTTTTAGTTTGCCTGTATGAAGTACAAGGCAAGCTTTTACTGTACCCCCGGTTAGTCAGTGCTGTAGTCATTGTCGGTGGCGTCGTGAATGGCATAAACAGTTTAAAGAAAATGCCTATAACTTCTATGTCCCTTTAGGTATTGATTTTATAGTTGATAACATGTGTGTGTATATGGACAAACATTTCCATGCCAAAATAAAATTTGAGCCCAATGACCTTGACCTTTTGACTAGCGTTTAGGTTTTGAAACATGTTTTTCGGTTTGAAAATTTCATGACTCATATGTCCTTTTTAGCTCACCTGTACGAAGTACAAGACGAGCTATTGCAATATCCCCGGTGTAGTCGTTGTCGTCGTCGTGAACAGCGTAAACAATTTTATGAAAATGTCTATAACTTCTATGTCTCTTGAGGTATTGCTTTCATAGTTGGTATTTGTGTGCATATGGACAAGATCTTTCCATGTACATAAAAAATTGGACCCCTGTGACCTTGACCTTGAATTTAGAGCCCCCGTTTAGGTTTAGAGAATGGCGTAAACATTTATAAGAAAATGTCTATAACTTTTATGTCCCTTGAGGTATTGCTTTCATAGTTGGTATGTGTGTGCATAAAATTTGAACCCCTGTGACCTTGACCTTGAACTAAAGGCCCGCGTTTAGGTTTCGTAATCTGTGTTTAGGTTTCGAAAAATGCCTATAACTTCTATATCCCTTGAGGTATTGCTTTCATAGTTAGTATGTGTGTGCATATGGCCAAGACCTTTCCATGCTCAGAAATATTTGGACCCCTGTGACCTTGAACTTAGGGCCCGCCTTTAGGTTTCGAAATCTGTGTTTAGGTTTCGAAAAATGCCTAGAACTTCTATGTCCCTTAAGGTATTGTTATCATAGTTGGTATGTGTGTGTATATGGACAAGACCTTACCATGCATAAAAAAATGGAGACCCCTGTGACCTTGACCTTGAACTTAGGGCCCGCGTTTAGGTTTCGAAATCTGTGTTTAGGTTTCGAAAAATGCCTATAACTTATATGTCCCTTGAGGTATTGCTTTCATAGTTGGTATGTGTGTGCATATGGACAAGACCTTCCCATGTACAGAACAATTTGGACCTCTGTGACCTTGTACTAAAAGCCCGGGTTTAGGTTTCGAACGGCGTAAACAATTATAAGAAAATGTCTATCACTTCTATGTCCCTTGAGATATTGCTTTCATAGTTGGTATGTGTGTGTATATGGACAAGATCTTCCCATGCACAGAAAATTTGGACCCCTTGACCTTGAACTAAGGGCCCGCGTTTAGGTTTCGAACGGCGTAAACACTTATAAGAATATGTCTATTACTTCTATGTCCCTTTAGATATTGCTTTCATAGTTGGTATGTGTGTGCATATGGACAAGATCTTCCCATGAACAGAAAATTTTGGACCCCTGTGACCTTGAACTTAAAGCCCGCAATTAGGTTTCGAAATCTGTGTTTAGGTTTCGAAAAATGCCTAGAACTTCTATGTCCCTTGAGGTATTGTTTTCATTGTTGGTATGTGTGTGTATATGGACAAGACCTTTCCATGCACAGAAAAATTTAGACCCCTGTGACCTTGAACTTAGGGCCCATGTTTAGGTTTCGAAATCTGCGTGTAGGTTTCGAAAAATGCCTTTAACTTCTATGTCCCTTGAGGTATTGCTTTCATAGTTGGTATGTGTGTGTGTGTGGACAAGACCTTTCCATGCACAGAAAAATTTGGACCCCAGTGACCTTGACCTTGAACTTAAGACCCACGTTTAGGTTTCGAAATCTGCATTTAGGTTTCTCAAAATTTCTATGACCCATTGAGATATTTCTTTCATATTTGACATGCATGTCTATATGGACAAGACCATTCCATGCATGCAAAAAAAAGTTAGCCCAGTGACCTTGACCTTGAACTTAGGTCCTGGGTTTAGGTTTCGAAATCTGCATTTAGGTTTCAAAAACGCTTATAATTCCTATGTCCCTTGATGTGTTACTTTCATATTTGATTTTCATGTGTATATGGACAAGACCTTTCCATGCAGGCAGAAAGGTTAACCTTGGTGACCTTGAGTGTGCTTTTAAGTTTCTTAAGGTGCCAGTGGCGAGCTTTGTTGTCTCTCTGACAACTCTTGTTAGGTATTGCTTTCATATTTTGTATGTGTGTGCATATGAAAAGACCTTTCAATGCCCAGACAACTTTGAGGTCCTGTGACATTGACCTTGACACTAATAATTTCATGTCCCTTGAGGTATTGCTGTCATATTTGGTTTGAATGTGTATATGGACAAGAACGATGCATGCAGGTAAAAAGGTTGACCTTTGTGACCTTGACCTGAGAGTTTGCTTTTAAGTTTCTAAATAGGCCGATGGCGAGCATTGTTGTCTCTCTGACAACTTTTGTTACCTTTATAATTGGTATGAATGTGTATATGGACAAGACCTTTCCATGCAGGCAAAAAGGTTGACCTTTGTGGCCTTAACCTCAGGCTCTGCTTTTAAGTTTCAAAAAGTGTCACTTGAAAGCTTTGTTGTCTCTGTGACAACTCATGTTTTAATATTTGAGTCAATATTTAGCTCACAGGTTTAGTTTTGGATTTTATGTTGATATATCCCCTGCATTTGCTCGATAATCTGAACATAGAACAAGACTGCGGGTTCAATAAACGCTTATGCCCTGATGGCATCCTTGACAATATAAAATAATTTCTAAGTCCAAATTAGGTCAATGTCAAACTGAGCTTGGGTAATATGGGTCAGTTGGTAATGGTCCATGGCAATAACTGTATCAGTATTGAAGCATTGTAGTAAGTAGTGTTGATGAAATGGTAAAATCTAGTTAACCAAGAAATAGCCCATTCAAAATAGGTCAAGGTCACAGTCAAAATAAAGGTTGGTGGATAGGAAATGGTCCAAGGCATAAACTGTATAAGCATCCAAGCATTGAAGTTAGCGTTGTTGATGCTAGAGGAAACAGTAAAATCTAGATAACCAAGAAATAGCCCATTCAAAATATTCTACAGTGTTCCCTCTCTACAAAGGCCCTCCCAACAACGACCCCCTCCTTACAACGACCCTTACGGCTGTTCCCCAAACAAGACAAAATGTTTAACACTTTTACTGCTGCAATATCGTCTGCTTCAAATTGTCGTCTGCTGTTTTTTATCCCATTACATTTTGATGGAATAAATATAATGACGGTTTACAAACAGCTTGAATCCAGATCAGATGCCGCGGCGTCTGATCTGGATTCAAGCTGTTTGCAAATGTAAGCCAATTTCCCTCCCTGTAACGACTCCCTCTGAACAACACACAATCTTTGTCTCCCATTGGGTGCCGTTGTAGAGAGGGAACGCTGTAAGTCCAAATTAGGTCAAGGTCAAACGCAAGGTTGGTTGATATTGGTGGATATGGAATGGTACAAGGCAACAACTGTATAAGTATCCAAGCATTGGAGTAAGCGTTGTTGAAGCTAGACGAAACGGTAAAATCTAGTTAACCAAGAAATAGCCCATTCAAAACATTTTAAGTCCTAAATAGATCAAGATCATGGTCAAAATCAAGGTTGGGTAATATTGGTGAATAGGGAATGGTTCAATGAAACAACTGTATAAGTATCCAAGCCTTGGAGTAAGCGATGTTGATGGTAGACGAAACGGTAACATGTACTGAACCTTGTTACAGACGGACAGATGCATGGACGGACAGGACAATTACTATTATGCCTCTGCATCTACAGATGCGTGGGGCATAAAAATGTTGAAGCATTTTTGATTTGTTGTTATATAGCTTCATATTTGTGCTAGGTGTTGATAATTTGTAATGGGATTTATTTGGGGTCAAAAACATTGATACCATGGAGTTAACTTTTTCATGCTCCCGGAATCTTCAGGGGCCCGTTTCATAAAACTTCGTACGACAAATTTTGTCGTAAGTCAGATTATAAAAGTCTCAAAAATTATTTATTTCTCTATCTAATCCTGTCTTGTGACATCTTTTTGGAATCGTCTTAAAAAGACGATTCCAAAGAGATGTCACAAGGCAGGATTAGATAGAGAAATCAGAAATTAAATGCATTTAAAGGTTTTGACTTACGACCGTTTTTGTCGTACGAAGTTTTATGGAACGGGCCCCAGATGTGTAGGCATATATTATTATATATAGTGATTATCCTATCCGTCTGTGCGACAGTTTGGCCGTAACAGAGAAGACCCAATTAGACAGATCATCTATGAACTGGCTCATCTAGGTCTTCTTTGTTCGAGTAAAATCAAAATGCAAATAGTTTGCACTTTGATGAGGTGTCAAGTAAATTAGTACCTCATCAGGATCCAAACTGACTGACAATCTAAAACATATGGAAAAACTCGTAGCAGGTGACAATATTTGCTGCCTTAATCAACTTTTGAGTATAAAGGGCTAGTGGTTCAATTATAAAATATAGACACCATTAATTTAATTTCAGATGCTACAATGAAAATAGTGGATTGTTGAGTGTACAACCAGTAAAGGTGGCGAAAAGGTGCATACTTGTGAGAGAAATACTACAGACAGCTCTTCTGAGGCACGTTAGGACAAAGAATGCAAGAGGAGAAAAAGTAAACTTGAACAGCAAGACCAAGGCACTATAGCACTCACATTACCCTAAGTTGTCCTCAACCAACAACACAGCTAGGGGCAGAACAGAAGTAAAGATTTGAGATATATACTTGATAATAGGTTGAGGAGTTTGAATTTTCATCTATTAGACATTCACAATCAGAGGGTTTTCTGAAATATAGACATGAAAAAGTTGGGACTGATGCTAGAAATGAACATATTGAGCTAACCATCCAACTGTGATAAACTTTTCAAGTAGTGCATAATCCTTTAAATGCAAAAAGGATTAGGATTTAGTCTATAGACGTTAACAGTTACACCCTTCATCAGCCTTATAATGCAAATATTTATATTTTTATCTCAGGCAATCACAATAAAAAAATGTCTGAACATATTTATGTGAAAAATGTATGCCCGATGCCAGAATCGAGCTAGGAACCCATTACATACTATGTCCACATTTTATTGATTGAGCTATCCGGCCAAATTTGACAATATTTGCAAGTCCAGTACATAGCTGTAATCATTGGAACTTTTATTTAGTCAAAAGACAGTTCATTCAAATAGTTAAGCACAAACAGAATGTTTTTCTGAGAGACTGACTTTAAAATTTTGTGAATGATGCCTAATTTGAATAGGTGACCCTTTGCATAAAAGGCAAAATTCAAAGGTTTACCTAGACTACATGGCTTTGAAAAGTATATCATAGTTGTCGGGTTAGCTCAATCGGTAGCACATTGGCTTTGTATGCTAAGGGTCACGGATTTTATTCTGGCATCCATTCACACTTTTTATAAGGAAATAATCCAAATTATAATTATCTGAATAACCAGGTTGATAAACCGTCTGTATATGTAACTGAAAACAAATGATGGGACAAAGAAAGTCTATAACTTTTAATATAATATTCTAGTCTCATGGAGACTTCATACATGTTTACATGAATATGCATTTTAGCCATGTTTGATCAAATATCTTGAATTTTTGAATTGCTGCTAAAGGGGGCATAATGTTTAACAAACACATGTTGTTTGTGATATTTGGATATGATTTATTAAAGTATAATTGAACAGAACAGTAAACAATATTGTTGAAATTACTACAAAGAAGAGTCTGATTTAGATCTTATGGCACACCCACAATACCCACATGCAAGGTAAACAAAACATACCTTTAACATTGATCTTTCTCAGTGTTATAAGGTTTCAGATCCCTTTCTCAGCAATAGAGCGACCATGACCTAAGGGTATAGGCTGAAAAGTTTATGTTTGAAAGATACCGAGTTTAAATCTCACTGACAACAACTTTTATGCACCTGGCATCAATAGATAGAGACATGATTATTCTGTCCGTCCATTGCAAGGTTAACTACCTGGTAAATGTAACTGGTTCATGTAGCATCAGGGCTCCAGATAAGAGGTAGTTATTTCAACAAATTTAACATTTTCTCATTCAATTCAGTACCAAATCCTATGGTGTTACTACTCATTAGAATTGCCTCGAAGAGACGATTCTAATGAGTAGTGACACCATAGGGTTTAATTCAGAAATAAAGATTTTAAGTTTTGAAAAACTACCCTTATCTGTTGCTCTGTAGCATCATCATTGCCCTCTCAAATGCTTAGATACTTCCAGTTGTTGCCTTGTACCATTTCCAATCAACCAATATCACCTAACAACATTTTACCTTGACCTAATTTGGACTTAGAATATTGTAAATAAATGGGCTGTTTCTTAGTTAGCTAGATTTGACCATTTCCTCTAGCATCAACGCTACTCACTACTTTGCTTTGATACTTATGCAGTTGTTTCCTTGGATCACAATTTATCAACCCATGTTACCCAACATTGATTGACCTTGACCTAATTTTGACGTCAAAACTTTGATACTTATAAAGTCGTTGCCTCGGACCAGTACTTATGCACTAATATAACTCAACCTTGATTTTAACCATGACCAAATTTGGACTAAAAAGATTCAGAATATTTTGTCAAGGATGCAATCTTGTTTTAAATTGTATATGCCCAATCAAAAACCTACAAACAAAATAAATTGAAAATCTCCATTCCAAATGTAAAACATATATAAAAACATTCAAGTAAAAACTCTTACCTACAGTGAGATTTGAACCCAAAACCACAAAAATATTCATTATGCTGTCATTATAGCAACTGTTTATTACCATTTTACAAACTCTTATAACAACAGGTGTGCCATAAGATATAAATTTACTTGTATTTTTATTGTTTAGCCTACAGAAACCCACAGCGAAACCCCTCTAAACCTTGAGCAAAATGAGGTTTATTTGAAGGCTTTAAGACAGGTGACCACTTTATGCAGGTTGAAAGCAAAACAGAAAGCTACCTCAGGAGCTTAGTGTCATGCCTTCATTCTGCATTTAGCTTCCACCTGATTAATGGACCCTATAAGAATTTCTGTAGATTTCAGGTTTGAAGAGGTTTTACTGTATACAGTTATCCTTTAAAAGAAAAAAAATGTGGAACTCCTTGTACAATGTTCTGAGTCTGAATGACAGGGTGGATGGTGAACCTTTACACTGCCTCAACCAGAGTAAAATAGTAATTTGCATTCAATTTGGATCCTGATCAGATTCCACATCAGGTGGCATCTTATCAGGATCCAAAATGTAACACCTGTATCAATATTTTTTATTTAAATGCCTGAAGAAGTCTAGATTTGAGAAATGAAGCAGATAAAACTGTTTAAAGCAGATGGCAATGTTTTATCGAAAATATAATGAGCCATAAAAACAGACATTAGAGCGAAGTATTGTTAAAAAAGTACCAGGTTAACTTATGCTTACATGTGATAACCACAAAAAATGACCATAAATGCATGTTCTGGTTTGAGGTTTCTTAATCTGACTCTTATTAGCTCCTAAAACTAAAACGTTGAACACCAACAAAATAATGTCTGTTTTACAACATATAAGTTGTATAAGTTACCATATTTATATTCGTAATTTCAATAAAATAGTAAAATGCTTTCAGATGTGTTCATTTTGTTTAGGCTGGAACTTAGGGAAACATTTTAATAATACTCTCACCACAAGTCGTTGAGGGAATATAGGAATCTGCCCATACGTATGTGTGTGTACATAACATATTTGTCTGGAGCATATTTCCTTAACCACATTAGCTAGAGGCACCAAATTTGGTGGGTGTGTACATCTTGGGATGGGGGGAAAGTTGTGTACTACTTTTAGGTCACTGTGGCCTTGACCTTTGACCTCAATTGTAAAATAAAGTTTTTACAGAGCATATCTTCTGTATTTTATCAGCTAGAGATAGTGCATTTGGTGTGTGAGTATGCCTTTAGATATCAGAATGTTGGGTACTATTTTAAGGTCACTGTGGCCTTGACCTTCTGCCCTCATTTATAACAAGGCTTGTTTGGAGCATAATTATCTTCTGTATCTTATTAGCTAAGGATAGTAAACTTGGTGTGTATTTACATTTTGGAATGGCCGAGGGCTGTGTACTACTTTAAGGTCACTGTGACCTTGACCTTTACCTACCTAAATTGAGCTAGGACTTGAACATTTGGTGTGTGAGTACATGTTTGAATACTGAAGTGTCATGTATTACTTTCAGGGCCATTTGACCTCTCTGTCACCTTGACCTTTGTCCACAATTGTATAAAAAGCTTGTCAAGAGCATATATTCTATACATTGTCAGCTAGATATACAAAATTTAGTATGTGGGTTCATCTTGGGATGTTGAAGGGTCAGAGTCACTTGTTTCAGATCACTGTGACCTAGACCTTTTACCGCACTTGTAGAAAAGGTTTGTATGGAGCATGTCTCCTACATTTTGTCTGCTATGGGATAGCAAATTTGGTTTGTGAGTACATCATGGGATATTGGAGTGTCACACATTACATTCAGGTCACTGTGACCTTGACCTTAGACCTAATATTGTAGAAAATGCTTGTCCAAAGCATGTCTCTTAATTTACTTAGCTAAGTATGGACGCCAGGAATACAAAAGTTCAGATAAAACTTGAGATCATGGAATGTTGCACTGTTTCAAGTCACTCAACTAGAGACCTTTCATCATAAAGGTACAGCCATATGGGAAAACTTATAGTCCCTCGACAATAACCTTTAGAACTAGGTCACTGTAATATAAAGCAGAACTCAGGGCAGGTTTTCATATCATCTGTGATGCCTTGTTTGTTGTGAGATAATCCTTTTAAAGTCAAGAACCAAACTTTATGCAAACAGTGTAGACCCAGATCAGGGGACTCCATAAGGAGATCTTTGATCATAGTATGCTCTATTTGTCATACAGATGATTTTCTGCTTAAAATGATACTGCTGTGAGTTTTATGCCCCCACAGGACATAGTCGGGGCATACCCAGTATTGTTTTTGGTCTGTCGCTTTGATTGTCTGTTTGTCCACCTGTCCATAACTTCAGAACTACATGTGGTAGAAACCTTATATTTGGCATACGTACTCAACTCAAGAAGCTCTTACATATTCAGTACATATTGGGATATCCCCAGCAAAGGTCAAGGTCATTTAGAGGTCAAATAAGCTGATTTTTAGCTCACCCGAGCCAAAGGCTCACTGTGAGCTATTGGGATGGCCCTGTGTCGGTCGTCTTCTGTTGTGCATTGTTATTAACAATTGCTTCAAATGACATCTACTCCTATACCGCTTGACAGATTTCAACCACACTATACAGGAATGTTCCTTTGGTCAATCTCGTTCAAATTTTAAGAATAATTAAAAACAATGTAGAACTCTGGTTGCCATGACAACCGAAGTGAACAAATAAGGAACTCTTAAAAAAATTCTTCTTGTCTGAAACTACAAGGGCCAGAGCTCAGATATTTGGCACATATCATCATCTACTGGTCCTCAATTAAGTTTGTTCAAATTATGCTCCTGGGGTCAAGATTGGCCCCGCCCGAGGGTCTCAGTTTTACAAGGAGTTATATAGTGAAATTTTCAAATGTCTTCTACTCTGAAAGCAATATGGCCAGAGCTTTGATATTTTGCATGGTGACACTTCTAGATGTCCTTTACCTATTTTGTACAAACTGTTCCAGTTTGTTGCATTTGTAGGTCACAGAAGCTAAAATAGATGTTTCAATGGAAACTTAAAAAATATTCTTGTCTTAAACCCTAGTACCCTGAACTTAGATAATTAGCACATAGCATCATCTACTGGTACTATATCAAGATTGTTCAAAGTATGACCCTCGGGTTTAAATGACCCCCTCCTGGACATAAATCTTTATCTCCATTTTGTCAGCTATTCTCAGGTAAGCATACTATGGCCCATTGGGCTCTTGTTAACTTTGCCAGAACTAAGAAATGTGTGCTCAACTTAAAAAAGCTCTTAAGTTAAGTACATTTTTGGTCATGCCCAGCAATGGTCAAGGTCATTAAGAGTTCAGCCAGATTGCTGTATGAATGCATTTTGCAGCCAAATGAATACATTTTAGTAACAAAACACGTTGGAGTAATTGTCACTTACTGTGATATCGTTCTTGGTCTTATGAATATTCATAATGGGAAGAGACCCAAGAGCCAAGCATTAAAGTGCTGCTGTAAGAGAGTTTATATATTATAATTGTAGCAAACAATGCATAACCCTGGTCAGAGGGTTCCTGGAGAATTAATCTGATCTGGGCCTACATGCTTTGTATGGGATTGAGGTGCCAAATGGGCCAATTTAACCCTTAACCCCATTGCCAGTTTCTAGTTTCAATGAAAGATAGATATACCTAATCATTACTTCATAGATCCACACTTTTACTCATTTTAGTTCCGTTTATAGTAAAAGTCGAAGTTTATTTTCTGTAGATACAGGCCTACAGCCCATAATACAAACAACACCGTACATATTTAAAAAGAGTGACTTCCACAGCTATAATATCAACAACTTTAAAGTCCCAATACTATTGCCAACGTACCAAAATCGCGCATTTTCTAGCTTGAATTTTATTACACTTTCGTAATCAGAACATATGAAAAGAAGGAATGCGCGATGCCCTTGAGGCAGTGTCACCTACAAACCCGTTAAATTTGTGGAAACATGTCGAGTTTTGAACCGTGTTTGTTGACATTTTGAACAGCGACGACTTTTTCCGAAGGTCTCCGTTCGCACTCGGGAAAGCTATTTTCGTAGCTCGTTAGCATACCGTGATGCGCACACGTCATAGCTATTTGCGGTAAATATACATGTCAACGCACAGCGATGAAAACGAAAGCTGTACATAGTTGTTCATATCAAGTTCGTCTTCGACTCCAGACAGACCAATAAGAAGGGATGAAATGGGAAAAGAAGGGATATGTCTAGTAGATACCGCGTTAGAAATGGTGCTAGGACGCAAGGCGGACGTTTATTTCAACAGTCGACTGGAAATAGATGAACGGACCGCAGATCTTAGCAGAATCAGTTCTAAGAATTGATCAGTCTCGGACAGAGAGAATGCAGGTAAGACAATTGTTTCTATATACTGCTACACACCCTTTCGGTTATTACGAGGAGGGGGCACTTATGAGGTGCACTAGGACTAGCACCCGACCGGTTACTTTATCCTGACACCGACGAACCAGTCGTATTTGCTAACCCGAAATCCTGAGCGCAACTCAATCAATCAATGATGTATATAGGCATACAGCCACACACAAAAAGGTGACATGGAGCTCAGATGCTGTGTACATTTTCAGGGCTCGAATAATTTTGACAGTTATTGTTCTCGCCTAAAACATAAATGAGAATACCCTAACCATGACACACAGACAGAAATGAATAATATCATAGGGAATCGCTTGAAAGCAGACGTCAGCATGCTAGACTTCAGCTACTGTTCAAGGTTCACCATGGACTAGTGGACATTCCTGCTGCCCAATATATCAGGAAAAATGATGCCCGTACTAGAGGGGCCAACAGGTTCTACCAGGAGCGAACCAGTGACAGGACCTATTTAAATACCTTCTTCCTAAGAACGGTCAGGGACTGGAACACAAGGCCTACCAGTGTCACAATGGCGACCTCTCTGGACGAATTCCTGAGACTCCTCAGGGGCTAAACTATACAACCCCTTCAGTTTTTGTTTTTATCTGTACATATCAGAGCTTTTTATTTCACCGCCCGTGTGGGCATAACCTCTCGCTGAGCTAATTACGGTCTGGTTAGATCCCAGCTCATTATTTGGAAGAAGAAGAAGAAGGTCGAAGCTGCTATACGTGTATATTGCTGATATTTGCTATCAATTCTCTAGCTGTATATATAACATTTTCACTTTTTCTTTTGCATATTGATGAAAAAGATTTGACTCGGTCGCATGTACATGTCAGAGGTGCCAAACTTTTTTTTATATATAGTATATATCTAAGGTATAAACTATAAAAAAAATGTTTTTCAAAAATCCAGCTTATGGTCAGAATATGGTGTTTGGTCATAGAAAAGGACGTTTTCATGGTTTTATGCCCTTTATTTGTGTTTTGAGGTGTCATATTGGGGCAAAGCATGCGTCTGGCACCTGTGGTACATGTATGATCAACACTTACAACCCTAGCGACGAGTATATTCCTCATTAAAAAACAGTCTGCAGATGTTATCAGTGTTTTACAGTAAAACCTCGCTATTACGACCCCTAAACCGAAGACTAATTGATTGTACTATAGAGAGATGGCAGCTTAAAGCAAGGTGACAGTGAAACAGTAAGCTCCTGTATGAGCTTTCTGTTTCACTGTCACCTCGCTTTAACCCTTTGAACCCTAGTCCCGCATATAGGCGTTCTTTTAAAACAGTATACATGTGAAAAATGCACATGCCCTATGCAAACAGTGAAGACCCTGATCAGAGGGCTCTGAAAAGAGCCCTCTGATCAGGGTCTTCACTGTTTGTCATAATGCCAAACATTGACAGAAACAACCCTTAAAAGTCAGAAATGGACGTAGACTCAAATGGAAACGGGGATTGTCCATATTAAGTTTCAGGGAGGAAAGAGTTAAGCGGTCACCTACCGTAAACACCTAATAATTATCATAATTTAGTGGTCGTAATAGAGATTTACTGTATTATACATTGATATATATTTCCTATCACCGCAGGTAATCATACAGTTTCAATAGACATGTACAGGACAGGGCGGTCCTGTCAGAGACACAGCTGGCCCACACATCTGATCTTTCAGATCACAGCCCTGAGGATTAACCATGGCTTGATTAGTGTGCCTGCAGTCAAAGAGTACAGGGAGGTGCAATCAGAGCAAGAATGGGTTTGCTGTGAAACGATGAATAGTCTAACATTTGTGCAGGTAATTATGAAGAATAAGTTGCATATATGCCATCATCATGAACTAATGCCAAAGGCTTATTGTAGTTCAGTTTCAAATGAAAAACAACTATATTGATCTAAAAATCAACCAATTATTTGAAGTGAAAGAGTTTCAAAAGCCTGGACCCCCAGTCAGAACAAGTCTTTTAATACGGGTAGTACTAATAACATAAATAGTTCCAATGTTCATGCTGGCATTATGGGTTGTGCTAGCTTTTGGTTAGTTCAGTGACAGTATAATGTGACTGTGTGTGTGTTTAGAGTGATATTACAGTTTAGGCAGCACTAATCCTACTTCACACTATCGCAATATAAGTGACTTAGATTTTAATTTGCAATAACATTCCTGCATCCTTTATCTGTTTCAGGTGCTTGTACTTGATTGAAGGAGCCCTTAATATTGCCTTCCTCTACAGTCTGGACATGTGGGTCATGAAGGAGCTGACACCAGGAAGGCCAATAGGCATGCTACCTACAGACAACTGGTTCTTTGGGACCGCCTTGGTGCTTGTAATAGTCATCATTCCAATATAATATTGAATGTGGAAGATCAGGGACAGGTTTCCCTGAATCGAATGGCCATAACACAAGCCATGCCAAGTAGACTAGTTTGAACCATTGCAGATATGCCTTTTTACTTTTCAATGAATGTATACTGAAGAAAATAGCTCTATTTAGATTATAGTCATAAATATGCACTATAAGAAATATTTTCTATAAATATTACAGCTGGTGATAGCTTAAACCATTAGCCCATAGCCTATTTCTAGTATTGATAATAGGTGACCACATAAGCAGGTTGACAGTATTTTTATCAGAATGCGCCTCAATACATGCTTTAAGATACCTTCTGCTAGGATGTAGGAAAATTGCACATTTATCATTGTAAATAATAGCTTGTTGCAAGGGTATGATGAAATTAACTGTAAACAGTAGAATGGTTGAATGGCAAACAGTGTGGATCCAGGCTAGGGGGTACTTTTCTAGGAACCCACTGGTAAGGTTCTTCACTGTTTGCTCTAGACAAGTGTACTTATGGCATGTAGTATGCATTTTTGTATAGGATGAGTAAGCTCGTAGTTATGTTTTAGTGATAAAAAAAACATTAAAGGCACAATACTACTGAAAAGCATGTTTAAAATGCGCAATTTCTTATATATATACACTTTCTATGTATTAAAACTAAGTGAAATCGACTGTAAGATGCATGACATATATCCCCCCTTCGTTAAGAATCATGCATAAATGTGCCGAATTCTTATCGTGATGGTTTACAAAATAAGCCGGTTTGTTTACTAACAGACTTCGGTCGTTTTCCGGAAGAGGTCACATGATCGAACGGGGCGAAGATAAACATGTACCGGTATACATGTTCGGTGATTGACGTCATCAGTATGTGTGTGGTTAACGTGTTTGACAGATACAGAGGGAGAAATTCGACTCCAGAGAAGTGTTTACATCCTGACCGAACAAAGACTGGCGGTCAGACACGAGTTGTAATCGGCGAACATTTCGATCGATGGAGAAAGTAGCCATGAGGGTGTGTGTCAGAATCACAAGATAGAAAGACGTGGAATGGACACTTCAAGCAAATTACGGCTTACGCCATACATGTACAGTAACAGATTCTGTCGCCGTGTTGAATTGGTAAGATGCAAATCTCACAACTCGATTATTATTGCTACATATTGAACTCCGGGCTGGGTCACAATATCAGGGTGTAAAGTATTCCAGTGAGCAGTGGTACGGAGAAAGAATGACTTGAATGAGTATACACAGTATAATTGCAAACAGTGTTGACCCAAAGCAGATATCGAGTATGTACAGTATCTCAGCTTTTAGATCAACAAGTGCCATACAAGCATGCTTATTTGTAACAGGAAAGCCCACTAAAGAAGTGATAAACCCATACACTGTCTCCCAGCAAGTTGAAATTCTTCCCAAATTTTCTATCTATTGGTATAATTAAATCTCTAGAGGTACGTCAAACTCTGAGCACAGTCAGTCACATTCCCTCTAGTCCACTCTATTATCTATATACAGTTAGAGACAGCAAGCTATTTTTAGACTTCAGACGCTGTCCTCACATAAGGACGGCACCCGTCAAAAGTTAGCTTGTCGTCACAGGGGTTCATTGATGAGACTACATTCCCTCATAATTGGGCCTCGAATGTAACCAGTACATACATTTAAAAATGATTTTTATCAAGAAACATACCTGTTGCTAGATTGGCAGTCATGCACTCTACCATGTCGCCATAAAAGCGCCCTTGTACAGGAAGGCCGTACAAGTGATGATAAACCTACACACTGTGTATATAATTGGGTATGAGAAGGACTGGGGGTCGAACTGGGAGCATATAGATCTATACTCACAGAAACCACGTTTGGCGCCCAATGTAACGGGGTGCTCTTATAAAGAAACACCCGCGCCGACCGGGTTTGAACCAGGGTTGAAAGGTTTGCAGTCATTATTCATTCACTCTACCACGTCTCCATAAAAGTGCGCTTGTACAGCAAGGCAGTACAAGTGATGATAAACCTACACACTTTGACTATACTTCTTTAGAATTTGTTTCGGTCAGAACTGAAAATTGGTGGGCCAAATTGACCCATTACATTTTCAACAGGGGTGTCATTTTGGATTTTAGGGGGTCAATGGCGCAAGGGCCTTCTCTAGTCTAAACATTGACATCATCATCCAGTTTAGTTTAACCAGGTCATTGATTAACCTTCTTATGTTAATGATGGTCATTACCTTATAATATTAAGTGGAAGTAGTTTCTTCAGTGTAGAAGAGATTGAAAGGGTAGTATGGCATATTTATGGAGTAATGGATTAATAAAAAGTACCCTTTGACCCCTTTCTAATAATCTTTGTTTTGAATATTCACACAAGAAGATTCTACTCAATACAAATATCAATAATATATATATAAGCAAACAAAGAAGACCCTGATTAACATAACCAGCTCTTGCAGGATTTAGCTATTCTGGGTCTACTGTGTTTGCAAACATATATTTTACAGTCTGTTGATCAAGTGGCTTGGTAGATTGACAGTTACAGTATTTGCATATGAGGGTTTCAGTCCAGTTTTGGCCACTACCGGTATTTTTTCATTATGTTACATTTGAGACCCTAAATAAAATTTCTCACAAGTTGTGACGTACGTAGTGTGTTATGGTTAATATTTGTATGATTTCTTTCAGAATGTTTGGCAGACATTCTGTGAGAATTTTGGGAGGAAATCTGAAATGGTGAGGAGATTCATGGTGCAGAGATTTGACATTCTCTTGATTGTATGGTCCAATATTAGCTCGGTAAGTCACCCACTGTATGTCTAGGTCAGCTGGAATTTAAATCCGGTCGAGCTACACATTTTTATCCATTAACCCCCAACCCCTCTAAAGGAAGGCATATAGTAGTGGCACTGTCTGTATATCTGTCTATTCCACACTGTGTCTGCTCTGTAACTCCTTCATGCATTTGTGGATTTTGAAGAAGCTTGGTAAACATGTTCACCACAGTAAAGATGAATCGTAATTATAACATGAGTTCCTATCTTAACCCATTACCCCATGGCCTGTTTCTAATATTGAAGATAGATAACCACTTAAAGCAGGTTGAAAATAAAGCAGAATGCACCTTAAGGCGCTTTCTACTTTACTTTAAGCCTGCTTTAAGCTATCATCTACTAGAATATAGAAAATATTCTTTATGATACATAATCCTTACTGTATAAATTAAAATTAAATTAGAGGCGTAAAAATGCATACTTATGGGGTAATTGGTTAAATGTCAAGGTCACAATCTAGTGCCAAAGGTCAAAAAGAGGAACATTTGGTTAAGTCCAGACTCTAAATCTATCATACACAGGTGGAATCTGAAATAACTGGTACAATTTTTTTTTCTGGAGATTGCACAAGATCAAGATCTGTAGGTCAAAGGTCATAGTCTGGGATAATTTCAATTGTGTGATTTATTTTATTTTCTGCGCTTCAACTGCCATCATACATGAAGATTTTGCGTTAATTTATTGTAGCACAAAATTAATTAATGTTCTTGTAGAGAAAAACAATGTACCTTGCACAAGACTCAGGTCTGTTGGCTCAAAGGTCATGCATGGTCACAGTCCAAGATCAAAGGTAAAGAAAGGGAACATTTGTTGTGTTCAGGTTTTAACTACATCATGCATGAATCAAATTTAAAATATCGACTTCGCACTCAAAAAGACAATGTGAACTACGTGTATTTCAGACCAAGGTCTGTAATTTAAATGCCAAGGTCGCAACCTGGGGTCAAATGTAAAAAAGGGGAACATTTCAACTTGAGTAATGTGAGAAGAATTAGAGTCAAATCGGCAACATCAATCAATTGATAACTTTGGAACTAGTACTATAATTATGTGATAGAGACTTCGTATTTGGCATGTGTACTCCAATCAAGAAACCCCTAAACTCAGCCCATTGCACCTAGGGTCTTGTCATTTAGAGGTCATTGTCACATCAGGAGCCAAAGTGTTTCAGTAAAAAAAAACAAAAAAACACCACAGTACATATGATAAATGGACTCCATTAATTATTTTTTTATTTCTAGTTTTGTTATGATAGACTTGCAGAGAAATTATACAATTTAATATTACTATCATGTTTTACTTGCAGTTATTTTGACAGGCAAACCTTTCCAAAGCCACAAACTGTCTTGACAGAGCCATCAAAAATGCTTACATCAACTCTCATCGCAAGAAAACGACAGCTTACAAACCTGTTGCTTGACATTTCATCTTTGAATCACATTCCAGGTTAGTTTGAAGAATGTCTCTGGTTATAAATGTGATAATGAGGAGTTTTGTATGAAACCATTGTATTTGAGTACCATCCAGAATTCAAACCTGGCATGTCTATTTTCAACTAGCAGGTCCAAATTCAGGCAAAGTTTATGTTATCACCCAGTTGTTGGCTTCCCCATCCTTAGTTAGCAGCAGTTTGAAGAATGTGTTCACAACTTCTAAAAACTATCCTCTTTGTCAACACAGCATTCGTACCTGTAGCATACAAACCATGAAACAGGACATTTCAACACCTGTAAAATATATGACCCATGTGACCTTGACATTAAGCTCTGATTTAAAGTTTTAGAATTTGCATTAAAGTTATGAAAAATGATCACAGCTACTGTACATTTTGACCAACAGCTTTCATACTTGCAGCCCACATACCGTTGAACAAGACCTTTCATTCCCTGTGGAAAAATATGTCCCCTGTGATCTTGACCTTTATTTTAGCCTGTGTGTTTAAAGTTCGAAATGTGCAATTTAGGATTGAAAAGTGCTCAAAACTGCTATACATTTTGATCTAAAACTTTCCTACTTTCAGCCCACGTACCTAAAAGACCGTTCCATGCCTGCAAAAAATAAGCCCAATGACCTTGACCTTGAGCTTAGGTCCCTGGTTAAGTTTTCGAAATCTGTGTTTAGGTTTTGAAAAAGACTTATAATACCTATGCCTTTGAGGTGTTACTTTCATATTTGGTTTGCATGTGGTCTTTCCATGCAGGCAAAAAGGTTAACCTCTGTGACCTTGAATTTGTTTTAAGTTTCTAAATAAGCCTATGGCGAGCTTTGTTGTTTCTCTGACAACTCTTGATAGAAATGCTTATAACTCATGTGACGTCTCTTGAGGTATTTGCTTTCATATTTGGCATGCACAAGTATATAGCCAATACCTTTCCATGTACACAAAAGTTAACCCTTTCTTTACCTTGACCGTAAGCTGAGGGTCTGCATTTAGGTTTTGAAATCTTCTGTAATTTAGAAATAAAATACTGTTTAAACTTAATCTGCAGTTAGGGTTCCAAAAATGCTTAGAGCTCCTCTGTTCCTTGAGGTTTTAGTTTGCCTGTATGAAGTACAAGGCAAGCTTTTACTGTACCCCCGGTTAGTCAGTGCTGTAGTCATTGTCGGTGGCGTCGTGAATGGCATAAACAGTTTAAAGAAAATGCCTATAACTTCTATGTCCCTTTAGGTATTGATTTTATAGTTGATAACATGTGTGTGTATATGGACAAACATTTCCATGCCAAAATAAAATTTGAGCCCAATGACCTTGACCTTTTGACTAGCGTTTAGGTTTTGAAACATGTTTTTCGGTTTGAAAATTTCATGACTCATATGTCCTTTTTAGCTCACCTGTACGAAGTACAAGACGAGCTATTGCAATATCCCCGGTGTAGTCGTTGTCGTCGTCGTGAACAGCGTAAACAATTTTATGAAAATGTCTATAACTTCTATGTCTCTTGAGGTATTGCTTTCATAGTTGGTATTTGTGTGCATATGGACAAGATCTTTCCATGTACATAAAAAATTGGACCCCTGTGACCTTGACCTTGAATTTAGAGCCCCCGTTTAGGTTTAGAGAATGGCGTAAACATTTATAAGAAAATGTCTATAACTTTTATGTCCCTTGAGGTATTGCTTTCATAGTTGGTATGTGTGTGCATAAAATTTGAACCCCTGTGACCTTGACCTTGAACTAAAGGCCCGCGTTTAGGTTTCGTAATCTGTGTTTAGGTTTCGAAAAATGCCTATAACTTCTATATCCCTTGAGGTATTGCTTTCATAGTTAGTATGTGTGTGCATATGGCCAAGACCTTTCCATGCTCAGAAATATTTGGACCCCTGTGACCTTGAACTTAGGGCCCGCCTTTAGGTTTCGAAATCTGTGTTTAGGTTTCGAAAAATGCCTAGAACTTCTATGTCCCTTAAGGTATTGTTATCATAGTTGGTATGTGTGTGTATATGGACAAGACCTTACCATGCATAAAAAAATGGAGACCCCTGTGACCTTGACCTTGAACTTAGGGCCCGCGTTTAGGTTTCGAAATCTGTGTTTAGGTTTCGAAAAATGCCTATAACTTATATGTCCCTTGAGGTATTGCTTTCATAGTTGGTATGTGTGTGCATATGGACAAGACCTTCCCATGTACAGAACAATTTGGACCTCTGTGACCTTGTACTAAAAGCCCGGGTTTAGGTTTCGAACGGCGTAAACAATTATAAGAAAATGTCTATCACTTCTATGTCCCTTGAGATATTGCTTTCATAGTTGGTATGTGTGTGTATATGGACAAGATCTTCCCATGCACAGAAAATTTGGACCCCTTGACCTTGAACTAAGGGCCCGCGTTTAGGTTTCGAACGGCGTAAACACTTATAAGAATATGTCTATTACTTCTATGTCCCTTTAGATATTGCTTTCATAGTTGGTATGTGTGTGCATATGGACAAGATCTTCCCATGAACAGAAAATTTTGGACCCCTGTGACCTTGAACTTAAAGCCCGCAATTAGGTTTCGAAATCTGTGTTTAGGTTTCGAAAAATGCCTAGAACTTCTATGTCCCTTGAGGTATTGTTTTCATTGTTGGTATGTGTGTGTATATGGACAAGACCTTTCCATGCACAGAAAAATTTAGACCCCTGTGACCTTGAACTTAGGGCCCATGTTTAGGTTTCGAAATCTGCGTGTAGGTTTCGAAAAATGCCTTTAACTTCTATGTCCCTTGAGGTATTGCTTTCATAGTTGGTATGTGTGTGTGTGTGGACAAGACCTTTCCATGCACAGAAAAATTTGGACCCCAGTGACCTTGACCTTGAACTTAAGACCCACGTTTAGGTTTCGAAATCTGCATTTAGGTTTCTCAAAATTTCTATGACCCATTGAGATATTTCTTTCATATTTGACATGCATGTCTATATGGACAAGACCATTCCATGCATGCAAAAAAAAGTTAGCCCAGTGACCTTGACCTTGAACTTAGGTCCTGGGTTTAGGTTTCGAAATCTGCATTTAGGTTTCAAAAACGCTTATAATTCCTATGTCCCTTGATGTGTTACTTTCATATTTGATTTTCATGTGTATATGGACAAGACCTTTCCATGCAGGCAGAAAGGTTAACCTTGGTGACCTTGAGTGTGCTTTTAAGTTTCTTAAGGTGCCAGTGGCGAGCTTTGTTGTCTCTCTGACAACTCTTGTTAGGTATTGCTTTCATATTTTGTATGTGTGTGCATATGAAAAGACCTTTCAATGCCCAGACAACTTTGAGGTCCTGTGACATTGACCTTGACACTAATAATTTCATGTCCCTTGAGGTATTGCTGTCATATTTGGTTTGAATGTGTATATGGACAAGAACGATGCATGCAGGTAAAAAGGTTGACCTTTGTGACCTTGACCTGAGAGTTTGCTTTTAAGTTTCTAAATAGGCCGATGGCGAGCATTGTTGTCTCTCTGACAACTTTTGTTACCTTTATAATTGGTATGAATGTGTATATGGACAAGACCTTTCCATGCAGGCAAAAAGGTTGACCTTTGTGGCCTTAACCTCAGGCTCTGCTTTTAAGTTTCAAAAAGTGTCACTTGAAAGCTTTGTTGTCTCTGTGACAACTCATGTTTTAATATTTGAGTCAATATTTAGCTCACAGGTTTAGTTTTGGATTTTATGTTGATATATCCCCTGCATTTGCTCGATAATCTGAACATAGAACAAGACTGCGGGTTCAATAAACGCTTATGCCCTGATGGCATCCTTGACAATATAAAATAATTTCTAAGTCCAAATTAGGTCAATGTCAAACTGAGCTTGGGTAATATGGGTCAGTTGGTAATGGTCCATGGCAATAACTGTATCAGTATTGAAGCATTGTAGTAAGTAGTGTTGATGAAATGGTAAAATCTAGTTAACCAAGAAATAGCCCATTCAAAATAGGTCAAGGTCACAGTCAAAATAAAGGTTGGTGGATAGGAAATGGTCCAAGGCATAAACTGTATAAGCATCCAAGCATTGAAGTTAGCGTTGTTGATGCTAGAGGAAACAGTAAAATCTAGATAACCAAGAAATAGCCCATTCAAAATATTCTACAGTGTTCCCTCTCTACAAAGGCCCTCCCAACAACGACCCCCTCCTTACAACGACCCTTACGGCTGTTCCCCAAACAAGACAAAATGTTTAACACTTTTACTGCTGCAATATCGTCTGCTTCAAATTGTCGTCTGCTGTTTTTTATCCCATTACATTTTGATGGAATAAATATAATGACGGTTTACAAACAGCTTGAATCCAGATCAGATGCCGCGGCGTCTGATCTGGATTCAAGCTGTTTGCAAATGTAAGCCAATTTCCCTCCCTGTAACGACTCCCTCTGAACAACACACAATCTTTGTCTCCCATTGGGTGCCGTTGTAGAGAGGGAACGCTGTAAGTCCAAATTAGGTCAAGGTCAAACGCAAGGTTGGTTGATATTGGTGGATATGGAATGGTACAAGGCAACAACTGTATAAGTATCCAAGCATTGGAGTAAGCGTTGTTGAAGCTAGACGAAACGGTAAAATCTAGTTAACCAAGAAATAGCCCATTCAAAACATTTTAAGTCCTAAATAGATCAAGATCATGGTCAAAATCAAGGTTGGGTAATATTGGTGAATAGGGAATGGTTCAATGAAACAACTGTATAAGTATCCAAGCCTTGGAGTAAGCGATGTTGATGGTAGACGAAACGGTAACATGTACTGAACCTTGTTACAGACGGACAGATGCATGGACGGACAGGACAATTACTATTATGCCTCTGCATCTACAGATGCGTGGGGCATAAAAATGTTGAAGCATTTTTGATTTGTTGTTATATAGCTTCATATTTGTGCTAGGTGTTGATAATTTGTAATGGGATTTATTTGGGGTCAAAAACATTGATACCATGGAGTTAACTTTTTCATGCTCCCGGAATCTTCAGGGGCCCGTTTCATAAAACTTCGTACGACAAATTTTGTCGTAAGTCAGATTATAAAAGTCTCAAAAATTATTTATTTCTCTATCTAATCCTGTCTTGTGACATCTTTTTGGAATCGTCTTAAAAAGACGATTCCAAAGAGATGTCACAAGGCAGGATTAGATAGAGAAATCAGAAATTAAATGCATTTAAAGGTTTTGACTTACGACCGTTTTTGTCGTACGAAGTTTTATGGAACGGGCCCCAGATGTGTAGGCATATATTATTATATATAGTGATTATCCTATCCGTCTGTGCGACAGTTTGGCCGTAACAGAGAAGACCCAATTAGACAGATCATCTATGAACTGGCTCATCTAGGTCTTCTTTGTTCGAGTAAAATCAAAATGCAAATAGTTTGCACTTTGATGAGGTGTCAAGTAAATTAGTACCTCATCAGGATCCAAACTGACTGACAATCTAAAACATATGGAAAAACTCGTAGCAGGTGACAATATTTGCTGCCTTAATCAACTTTTGAGTATAAAGGGCTAGTGGTTCAATTATAAAATATAGACACCATTAATTTAATTTCAGATGCTACAATGAAAATAGTGGATTGTTGAGTGTACAACCAGTAAAGGTGGCGAAAAGGTGCATACTTGTGAGAGAAATACTACAGACAGCTCTTCTGAGGCACGTTAGGACAAAGAATGCAAGAGGAGAAAAAGTAAACTTGAACAGCAAGACCAAGGCACTATAGCACTCACATTACCCTAAGTTGTCCTCAACCAACAACACAGCTAGGGGCAGAACAGAAGTAAAGATTTGAGATATATACTTGATAATAGGTTGAGGAGTTTGAATTTTCATCTATTAGACATTCACAATCAGAGGGTTTTCTGAAATATAGACATGAAAAAGTTGGGACTGATGCTAGAAATGAACATATTGAGCTAACCATCCAACTGTGATAAACTTTTCAAGTAGTGCATAATCCTTTAAATGCAAAAAGGATTAGGATTTAGTCTATAGACGTTAACAGTTACACCCTTCATCAGCCTTATAATGCAAATATTTATATTTTTATCTCAGGCAATCACAATAAAAAAATGTCTGAACATATTTATGTGAAAAATGTATGCCCGATGCCAGAATCGAGCTAGGAACCCATTACATACTATGTCCACATTTTATTGATTGAGCTATCCGGCCAAATTTGACAATATTTGCAAGTCCAGTACATAGCTGTAATCATTGGAACTTTTATTTAGTCAAAAGACAGTTCATTCAAATAGTTAAGCACAAACAGAATGTTTTTCTGAGAGACTGACTTTAAAATTTTGTGAATGATGCCTAATTTGAATAGGTGACCCTTTGCATAAAAGGCAAAATTCAAAGGTTTACCTAGACTACATGGCTTTGAAAAGTATATCATAGTTGTCGGGTTAGCTCAATCGGTAGCACATTGGCTTTGTATGCTAAGGGTCACGGATTTTATTCTGGCATCCATTCACACTTTTTATAAGGAAATAATCCAAATTATAATTATCTGAATAACCAGGTTGATAAACCGTCTGTATATGTAACTGAAAACAAATGATGGGACAAAGAAAGTCTATAACTTTTAATATAATATTCTAGTCTCATGGAGACTTCATACATGTTTACATGAATATGCATTTTAGCCATGTTTGATCAAATATCTTGAATTTTTGAATTGCTGCTAAAGGGGGCATAATGTTTAACAAACACATGTTGTTTGTGATATTTGGATATGATTTATTAAAGTATAATTGAACAGAACAGTAAACAATATTGTTGAAATTACTACAAAGAAGAGTCTGATTTAGATCTTATGGCACACCCACAATACCCACATGCAAGGTAAACAAAACATACCTTTAACATTGATCTTTCTCAGTGTTATAAGGTTTCAGATCCCTTTCTCAGCAATAGAGCGACCATGACCTAAGGGTATAGGCTGAAAAGTTTATGTTTGAAAGATACCGAGTTTAAATCTCACTGACAACAACTTTTATGCACCTGGCATCAATAGATAGAGACATGATTATTCTGTCCGTCCATTGCAAGGTTAACTACCTGGTAAATGTAACTGGTTCATGTAGCATCAGGGCTCCAGATAAGAGGTAGTTATTTCAACAAATTTAACATTTTCTCATTCAATTCAGTACCAAATCCTATGGTGTTACTACTCATTAGAATTGCCTCGAAGAGACGATTCTAATGAGTAGTGACACCATAGGGTTTAATTCAGAAATAAAGATTTTAAGTTTTGAAAAACTACCCTTATCTGTTGCTCTGTAGCATCATCATTGCCCTCTCAAATGCTTAGATACTTCCAGTTGTTGCCTTGTACCATTTCCAATCAACCAATATCACCTAACAACATTTTACCTTGACCTAATTTGGACTTAGAATATTGTAAATAAATGGGCTGTTTCTTAGTTAGCTAGATTTGACCATTTCCTCTAGCATCAACGCTACTCACTACTTTGCTTTGATACTTATGCAGTTGTTTCCTTGGATCACAATTTATCAACCCATGTTACCCAACATTGATTGACCTTGACCTAATTTTGACGTCAAAACTTTGATACTTATAAAGTCGTTGCCTCGGACCAGTACTTATGCACTAATATAACTCAACCTTGATTTTAACCATGACCAAATTTGGACTAAAAAGATTCAGAATATTTTGTCAAGGATGCAATCTTGTTTTAAATTGTATATGCCCAATCAAAAACCTACAAACAAAATAAATTGAAAATCTCCATTCCAAATGTAAAACATATATAAAAACATTCAAGTAAAAACTCTTACCTACAGTGAGATTTGAACCCAAAACCACAAAAATATTCATTATGCTGTCATTATAGCAACTGTTTATTACCATTTTACAAACTCTTATAACAACAGGTGTGCCATAAGATATAAATTTACTTGTATTTTTATTGTTTAGCCTACAGAAACCCACAGCGAAACCCCTCTAAACCTTGAGCAAAATGAGGTTTATTTGAAGGCTTTAAGACAGGTGACCACTTTATGCAGGTTGAAAGCAAAACAGAAAGCTACCTCAGGAGCTTAGTGTCATGCCTTCATTCTGCATTTAGCTTCCACCTGATTAATGGACCCTATAAGAATTTCTGTAGATTTCAGGTTTGAAGAGGTTTTACTGTATACAGTTATCCTTTAAAAGAAAAAAAATGTGGAACTCCTTGTACAATGTTCTGAGTCTGAATGACAGGGTGGATGGTGAACCTTTACACTGCCTCAACCAGAGTAAAATAGTAATTTGCATTCAATTTGGATCCTGATCAGATTCCACATCAGGTGGCATCTTATCAGGATCCAAAATGTAACACCTGTATCAATATTTTTTATTTAAATGCCTGAAGAAGTCTAGATTTGAGAAATGAAGCAGATAAAACTGTTTAAAGCAGATGGCAATGTTTTATCGAAAATATAATGAGCCATAAAAACAGACATTAGAGCGAAGTATTGTTAAAAAAGTACCAGGTTAACTTATGCTTACATGTGATAACCACAAAAAATGACCATAAATGCATGTTCTGGTTTGAGGTTTCTTAATCTGACTCTTATTAGCTCCTAAAACTAAAACGTTGAACACCAACAAAATAATGTCTGTTTTACAACATATAAGTTGTATAAGTTACCATATTTATATTCGTAATTTCAATAAAATAGTAAAATGCTTTCAGATGTGTTCATTTTGTTTAGGCTGGAACTTAGGGAAACATTTTAATAATACTCTCACCACAAGTCGTTGAGGGAATATAGGAATCTGCCCATACGTATGTGTGTGTACATAACATATTTGTCTGGAGCATATTTCCTTAACCACATTAGCTAGAGGCACCAAATTTGGTGGGTGTGTACATCTTGGGATGGGGGGAAAGTTGTGTACTACTTTTAGGTCACTGTGGCCTTGACCTTTGACCTCAATTGTAAAATAAAGTTTTTACAGAGCATATCTTCTGTATTTTATCAGCTAGAGATAGTGCATTTGGTGTGTGAGTATGCCTTTAGATATCAGAATGTTGGGTACTATTTTAAGGTCACTGTGGCCTTGACCTTCTGCCCTCATTTATAACAAGGCTTGTTTGGAGCATACTTATCTTCTGTATCTTATTAGCTAAGGATAGTAAACTTGGTGTGTATTTACATTTTGGAATGGCCGAGGGCTGTGTACTACTTTAAGGTCACTGTGACCTTGACCTTTACCTACCTAAATTGAGCTAGGACTTGAACATTTGGTGTGTGAGTACATGTTTGAATACTGAAGTGTCATGTATTACTTTCAGGGCCATTTGACCTCTCTGTCACCTTGACCTTTGTCCACAATTGTATAAAAAGCTTGTCAAGAGCATATATTCTATACATTGTCAGCTAGATATACAAAATTTAGTATGTGGGTTCATCTTGGGATGTTGAAGGGTCAGAGTCACTTGTTTCAGATCACTGTGACCTAGACCTTTTACCGCACTTGTAGAAAAGGTTTGTATGGAGCATGTCTCCTACATTTTGTCTGCTATGGGATAGCAAATTTGGTTTGTGAGTACATCATGGGATATTGGAGTGTCACACATTACATTCAGGTCACTGTGACCTTGACCTTAGACCTAATATTGTAGAAAATGCTTGTCCAAAGCATGTCTCTTAATTTACTTAGCTAAGTATGGACGCCAGGAATACAAAAGTTCAGATAAAACTTGAGATCATGGAATGTTGCACTGTTTCAAGTCACTCAACTAGAGACCTTTCATCATAAAGGTACAGCCATATGGGAAAACTTATAGTCCCTCGACAATAACCTTTAGAACTAGGTCACTGTAATATAAAGCAGAACTCAGGGCAGGTTTTCATATCATCTGTGATGCCTTGTTTGTTGTGAGATAATCCTTTTAAAGTCAAGAACCAAACTTTATGCAAACAGTGTAGACCCAGATCAGGGGACTCCATAAGGAGATCTTTGATCATAGTATGCTCTATTTGTCATACAGATGATTTTCTGCTTAAAATGATACTGCTGTGAGTTTTATGCCCCCACAGGACATAGTCGGGGCATACCCAGTATTGTTTTTGGTCTGTCGCTTTGATTGTCTGTTTGTCCACCTGTCCATAACTTCAGAACTACATGTGGTAGAAACCTTATATTTGGCATACGTACTCAACTCAAGAAGCTCTTACATATTCAGTACATATTGGGATATCCCCAGCAAAGGTCAAGGTCATTTAGAGGTCAAATAAGCTGATTTTTAGCTCACCCGAGCCAAAGGCTCACTGTGAGCTATTGGGATGGCCCTGTGTCGGTCGTCTTCTGTTGTGCATTGTTATTAACAATTGCTTCAAATGACATCTACTCCTATACCGCTTGACAGATTTCAACCACACTATACAGGAATGTTCCTTTGGTCAATCTCGTTCAAATTTTAAGAATAATTAAAAACAATGTAGAACTCTGGTTGCCATGACAACCGAAGTGAACAAATAAGGAACTCTTAAAAAAATTCTTCTTGTCTGAAACTACAAGGGCCAGAGCTCAGATATTTGGCACATATCATCATCTACTGGTCCTCAATTAAGTTTGTTCAAATTATGCTCCTGGGGTCAAGATTGGCCCCGCCCGAGGGTCTCAGTTTTACAAGGAGTTATATAGTGAAATTTTCAAATGTCTTCTACTCTGAAAGCAATATGGCCAGAGCTTTGATATTTTGCATGGTGACACTTCTAGATGTCCTTTACCTATTTTGTACAAACTGTTCCAGTTTGTTGCATTTGTAGGTCACAGAAGCTAAAATAGATGTTTCAATGGAAACTTAAAAAATATTCTTGTCTTAAACCCTAGTACCCTGAACTTAGATAATTAGCACATAGCATCATCTACTGGTACTATATCAAGATTGTTCAAAGTATGACCCTCGGGTTTAAATGACCCCCTCCTGGACATAAATCTTTATCTCCATTTTGTCAGCTATTCTCAGGTAAGCATACTATGGCCCATTGGGCTCTTGTTAACTTTGCCAGAACTAAGAAATGTGTGCTCAACTTAAAAAAGCTCTTAAGTTAAGTACATTTTTGGTCATGCCCAGCAATGGTCAAGGTCATTAAGAGTTCAGCCAGATTGCTGTATGAATGCATTTTGCAGCCAAATGAATACATTTTAGTAACAAAACACGTTGGAGTAATTGTCACTTACTGTGATATCGTTCTTGGTCTTATGAATATTCATAATGGGAAGAGACCCAAGAGCCAAGCATTAAAGTGCTGCTGTAAGAGAGTTTATATATTATAATTGTAGCAAACAATGCATAACCCTGGTCAGAGGGTTCCTGGAGAATTAATCTGATCTGGGCCTACATGCTTTGTATGGGATTGAGGTGCCAAATGGGCCAATTTAACCCTTAACCCCATTGCCAGTTTCTAGTTTCAATGAAAGATAGATATACCTAATCATTACTTCATAGATCCACACTTTTACTCATTTTAGTTCCGTTTATAGTAAAAGTCGAAGTTTATTTTCTGTAGATACAGGCCTACAGCCCATAATACAAACAACACCGTACATATTTAAAAAGAGTGACTTCCACAGCTATAATATCAACAACTTTAATGTTTTTTTTATCACTAAAACATAACTACGAGCTTACTCATCCTATACAAAAATGCATACTACATGCCATAAGTACACTTGTCTAGAGCAAACAGTGAAGAACCTTACCAGTGGGTTCCTAGAAAAGTACCCCCTAGCCTGGATCCACACTGTTTGCCATTCAACCATTCTACTGTTTACAGTTAATTTCATCATACCCTTGCAACAAGCTATTATTTACAATGATAAATGTGCAATTTTCCTACATCCTAGCAGAAGGTATCTTAAAGCATGTATTGAGGCGCATTCTGATAAAAATACTGTCAACCTGCTTATGTGGTCACCTATTATCAATACTAGAAATAGGCTATGGGCTAATGGTTTAAGCTATCACCAGCTGTAATATTTATAGAAAATATTTCTTATAGTGCATATTTATGACTATAATCTAAATAGAGCTATTTTCTTCAGTATACATTCATTGAAAAGTAAAAAGGCATATCTGCAATGGTTCAAACTAGTCTACTTGGCATGGCTTGTGTTATGGCCATTCGATTCAGGGAAACCTGTCCCTGATCTTCCACATTCAATATTATATTGGAATGATGACTATTACAAGCACCAAGGCGGTCCCAAAGAACCAGTTGTCTGTAGGTAGCATGCCTATTGGCCTTCCTGGTGTCAGCTCCTTCATGACCCACATGTCCAGACTGTAGAGGAAGGCAATATTAAGGGCTCCTTCAATCAAGTACAAGCACCTGAAACAGATAAAGGATGCAGGAATGTTATTGCAAATTAAAATCTAAGTCACTTATATTGCGATAGTGTGAAGTAGGATTAGTGCTGCCTAAACTGTAATATCACTCTAAACACACACACAGTCACATTATACTGTCACTGAACTAACCAAAAGCTAGCACAACCCATAATGCCAGCATGAACATTGGAACTATTTATGTTATTAGTACTACCCGTATTAAAAGACTTGTTCTGACTGGGGGTCCAGGCTTTTGAAACTCTTTCACTTCAAATAATTGGTTGATTTTTAGATCAATATAGTTGTTTTTCATTTGAAACTGAACTACAATAAGCCTTTGGCATTAGTTCATGATGATGGCATATATGCAACTTATTCTTCATAATTACCTGCACAAATGTTAGACTATTCATCGTTTCACAGCAAACCCATTCTTGCTCTGATTGCACCTCCCTGTACTCTTTGACTGCAGGCACACTAATCAAGCCATGGTTAATCCTCAGGGCTGTGATCTGAAAGATCAGATGTGTGGGCCAGCTGTGTCTCTGACAGGACCGCCCTGTCCTGTACATGTCTATTGAAACTGTATGATTACCTGCGGTGATAGGAAATATATATCAATGTATAATACAGTAAATCTCTATTACGACCACTAAATTATGATAATTATTAGGTGTTTACGGTAGGTGACCGCTTAACTCTTTCCTCCCTGAAACTTAATATGGACAATCCCCGTTTCCATTTGAGTCTACGTCCATTTCTGACTTTTAAGGGTTGTTTCTGTCAATGTTTGGCATTATGACAAACAGTGAAGACCCTGATCAGAGGGCTCTTTTCAGAGCCCTCTGATCTGGGTCTTCACTGTTTGCATAGGGCATGTGCATTTTTCACATGTATACTGTTTTAAAAGAACGCCTATATGCGGGACTAGGGTTCAAAGGGTTAAAGCGAGGTGACAGTGAAACAGAAAGCTCATACAGGAGCTTACTGTTTCACTGTCACCTTGCTTTAAGCTGCCATCTCTCTATAGTACAATCAATTAGTCTTCGGTTTAGGGGTCGTAATAGCGAGGTTTTACTGTAAAACACTGATAACATCTGCAGACTGTTTTTTAATGAGGAATATACTCGTCGCTAGGGTTGTAAGTGTTGATCATACATGTACCACAGGTGCCAGACGCATGCTTTGCCCCAATATGACACCTCAAAACACAAATAAAGGGCATAAAACCATGAAAACGTCCTTTTCTATGACCAAACACCATATTCTGACCATAAGCTGGATTTTTGAAAAACATTTTTTTTATAGTTTATACCTTAGATATATACTATATATAAAAAAAAGTTTGGCACCTCTGACATGTACATGCGACCGAGTCAAATCTTTTTCATCAATATGCAAAAGAAAAAGTGAAAATGTTATATATACAGCTAGAGAATTGATAGCAAATATCAGCAATATACACGTATAGCAGCTTCGACCTTCTTCTTCTTCTTCCAAATAATGAGCTGGGATCTAACCAGACCGTAATTAGCTCAGCGAGAGGTTATGCCCACACGGGCGGTGAAATAAAAAGCTCTGATATGTACAGATAAAAACAAAAACTGAAGGGGTTGTATAGTTTAGCCCCTGAGGAGTCTCAGGAATTCGTCCAGAGAGGTCGCCATTGTGACACTGGTAGGCCTTGTGTTCCAGTCCCTGACCGTTCTTAGGAAGAAGGTATTTAAATAGGTCCTGTCACTGGTTCGCTCCTGGTAGAACCTGTTGGCCCCTCTAGTACGGGCATCATTTTTCCTGATATATTGGGCAGCAGGAATGTCCACTAGTCCATGGTGAACCTTGAACAGTAGCTGAAGTCTAGCATGCTGACGTCTGCTTTCAAGCGATTCCCTATGATATTATTCATTTCTGTCTGTGTGTCATGGTTAGGGTATTCTCATTTATGTTTTAGGCGAGAACAATAACTGTCAAAATTATTCGAGCCCTGAAAATGTACACAGCATCTGAGCTCCATGTCACCTTTTTGTGTGTGGCTGTATGCCTATATACATCATTGATTGATTGAGTTGCGCTCAGGATTTCGGGTTAGCAAATACGACTGGTTCGTCGGTGTCAGGATAAAGTAACCGGTCGGGTGCTAGTCCTAGTGCACCTCATAAGTGCCCCCTCCTCGTAATAACCGAAAGGGTGTGTAGCAGTATATAGAAACAATTGTCTTACCTGCATTCTCTCTGTCCGAGACTGATCAATTCTTAGAACTGATTCTGCTAAGATCTGCGGTCCGTTCATCTATTTCCAGTCGACTGTTGAAATAAACGTCCGCCTTGCGTCCTAGCACCATTTCTAACGCGGTATCTACTAGACATATCCCTTCTTTTCCCATTTCATCCCTTCTTATTGGTCTGTCTGGAGTCGAAGACGAACTTGATATGAACAACTATGTACAGCTTTCGTTTTCATCGCTGTGCGTTGACATGTATATTTACCGCAAATAGCTATGACGTGTGCGCATCACGGTATGCTAACGAGCTACGAAAATAGCTTTCCCGAGTGCGAACGGAGACCTTCGGAAAAAGTCGTCGCTGTTCAAAATGTCAACAAACACGGTTCAAAACTCGACATGTTTCCACAAATTTAACGGGTTTGTAGGTGACACTGCCTCAAGGGCATCGCGCATTCCTTCTTTTCATATGTTCTGATTACGAAAGTGTAATAAAATTCAAGCTAGAAAATGCGCGATTTTGGTACGTTGGCAATAGTATTGGGACTTTAAAATTTGTATTAAATTTTACGATATTTAACACTAAATATACAGTACAGTATATAGTGCAATCACTGAACCTGCTTTGGTAATTATTTTTACTATTACTGTCCATAATTATCTTTACGTGTTTACACTTGTTTAAATTCATTTTCTTCAGGCTATACTTCAGTGACTATGTTAAACACTTATAATCAAACGGCACTGCTTGATGGTTATGGTTATGTATTATATACATTGATGTATATATGTCGTACTTATAGCAATTGTATGTTTTATGGGCCGGTGGCCTAAATTGCTGAATAAAGAAATTATCATTGTCATAAGACAATCCAGTGGTAACGATTTGAAATCTTAAATACTCAGTACAATACATAAGTTATATAAAAGTTCCTCGTGGAAATGTTTGCAGAGCATGTAAATATTGTAGATACATGTATATATACTAAAGGAATTTAGAAACGCAACTCGAACGTTGGATATATATATTGCATTTGTTTATAAAGCTTGGTTATAAAAGTTATATATCATTTTCAACGTTAAACATTTATCAACATGTTGCATCTTAAGACACTTTGCATACTTAAAAAGTGTGATGGAGAGATGACGTTGAGCAAGTCGCGTCAGTGTAAAGTCCCAACGATATGGTCAATATCTAGTATGACCCTCATGGCAGCGCGAATAAGCCTATGCAGAGAGTAGATGAGTCCTTTAATTTGACAAATTGGGATGTATTCCCACTCTTCTTGCAACGCACGTCTTAATTCTTAAACCTTTGACGTAAGTGTGTCAGCCTTATACAGGGTCTACAATCTCGTGACGTCATTGGGGCTGAAGGGGAGCTGAAAGTGCTCGATTCAAGTAAGTATTTTGCCGATTTCTTTGTTAATACTGGGCCGATCTTGACCAAATATAGATGGTACCACCCGCCTTACTGAGATATATCTCCGAAAAATACTCTCATGCGGCGAAATCCTTTATTTCAAACGCAATTTTGTACCAACCTCCGCGGATTACCGGCGTTGAGATGGGGCGTTGGGGAGAAAAACCTGCGAGTTGTATTGAAATGCACTTTAGGGGCACTTTTTCACCAATAAGATAACACTTTCTAAATGAAAAAATGTATACTTTACTGTTGCAAGCGTATTTTGACTGAAAATGGTGTTTTCGTTTGTGCAATCGAACATTTATGAATTGCGGTCGTTGGGGAGAAGGGGTCGTTGGGGAGGAAAACGCAACAACACTGGACTTCGACTTGAGTTTGTGTTATCGGATATACATTATATAGCCCCAATATAGTTTATTATACGCTTATGATTGATAAGATACTAGTTGAGTGATTAAATAAAATTTAAATCAATATCGTAGCTTTATTTTATCCCCCTTCCTGAGTCTAAAATTGTGTAATAGTTTGGAGTCCCTGCTGTTCCCTCATATCGTTTTAATGGTATCTTAATCATGTAATGTTCGAAACAAATGTTAAACAAATGTGCGATTGAGTTGTATTTTTTCAGATGTCACCCACACCATATCTAACGTTGTGTTGGTCTTCTCTTGATAATACATGCAGTTGTATTTGCAAAACTGTGTGCTAACTTCGACATTTCTATTCGTAAATCATTAGTCCCTGAAAATTTACAGAAATTATGAACACCTGATGACTATTTATTAGCTAAAATTATACTTTAAATCATCCGAATCGCATATTTTATGTGTCAGCACGAAGAAAAATGTTTATACTTGGATCTCACATAGGCAAATAAAGTATACCCTGATCATACAGCTCCCGAGGAGCTGTTTGATCCGGTTATACTTTATCTGCAAAAGACGACCCAAGTCGTCACTAGGGCTGATTGTGTTAATCTCGATCATCTGTAGGTAGTATAGTTCTATCTAATTTGGATCTACATAGATTTTGATAAATCACCAATGCATGAGTGATGAAATTGTTGTACGTTTATTACATTTATGATAAGTATTATTAAAGAACAGCCGAATTATTACTTCAATTTGTTCAGTTCAAGAGTGTCTATCTATAGTCTCAAATATAATGTTAAAAGTTCAGTCAGTAAAGGATTAAATGTTCACTATCGAACGGAAATTGCCGGGACTTTCCGACAAACCTCTATGAGATATGCGGAAATTGCCGATAATTTCTTATGATTTCCGAACGAGTGCATGGCACCGCAGTTCACGGGCAGAACGGGTATTCAGAATTTTCATTGGCTATCGTAAATTTACGAAGATGGTCGTGGTGACCCAGTTTCGTGTATCTACGCAATGATAGTCTCCTGAACATAGGAAAGAACTCACTCATATGGGTTCTACCTGGCATGCTGTTTTGCAAATTAGGCTACAACTACATCTAGATAGCTAGTTCTAGTTGAATTAATATCAATATCGGTATCAAATTCTGGCGTTGATTTAAAAATCATTTCTATGAAAGTGTGAGTATGAGTGGGAGACAGATATTTGCAGGACATTTCTGGATTGCGATTGTTGTCTTCAGGTAAGGATGTAGGGTGTTGGGGGTAACATGGGGGAAGGGGGTAGATCTAGGTTTTCTGATTTGTTAAGGTAACAAAACAAAGACAAAAACGTTGTTAATGTAAATTTGATTCATGCACTTTAAAAACATAAAATTTAATCATTTTGGGTGCAGCAGACCTTTTGTGTTTGGGTTGGGGATCCTGTGAAACACTCTGGATCACGAGCTTTTTTTGTTTTTGTATTTTGTCCTCATGATTTTAGGCAGGAGACGAGACGCAGATACTGTGCGACACTAAATACGCCGTTTCTCTAACAAGTACTCCAGTGTTGTTGCGTTTTCCTCCCCAACGACCCCTTCTCCCCAACGACCGCAATTCATAAATGTTCGATTGCACAAACGAAAACACCATTTTCAGTCAAAATACGCTTGCAACAGTAAAGTATACATTTTTTCATTTAGAAAGTGTTATCTTATTGGTGAAAAAGTGCCCCTAAAGTGCATTTCAATACAACTCGCAGGTTTTTCTCCCCAACGCCCCATCTCAACGCCGGTAATCCGCGGAGGTTGGTACAAAATTGCGTTTGAAATAAAGGATTTCGCCGCATGAGAGTATTTTTCGGAGATATATCTCAGTAAGGCGGGTGGTACCATCTATATTTGGTCAAGATCGGCCCAGTATTAACAAAGAAATCGGCAAAATACTTACTTGAATCGAGCACTTTCAGCTCCCCTTCAGCCCCAATGACGTCACGAGATTGTAGACCCTGCTTATAAAAACGTCATCACGACGTGACGTTATTTGGGGTAGGCCAGGTCGAAGATGGTCGTTCGTTGTACCAACGGTACGCAGACGATCATGCAGCCTTGAAATAGTGCTTTGTTTGCACATTAAGATGATTTACAACATTACTCTGAGAACTCCCGTTCACCAGCACCCGAACGGCTGCCTAACGTTGACCATTGCGTAAGCGCGGCATTGCCATCTTTGACCAGATTAGATTTTGTTCTTTTAAAATTTACTAACTTGGTCTTACTGATGATTTTTGTAATGTAACCGAACAGGTTTACTCTATACAATTACCTGTAGTCACGTGACCTTTAGTTTACGTTAAGCCCGTGCTACTCGTGATATCAGTGGGCGTTCGACGACGTTTTTCCATCACTGGGTAAGTGTGTCTCGTTGCAGTCACGGAAAAGTCGTGCAAAATATTGAGAACATATTTGTACATGAATATCTTACGTTTACAAAAGTTGCGTTTCTAATTTCTTTTAGTAATATCTATAAAGTGATACTTATAATATTTAAACATAAATCTGTAATTTATTGACCTATCGGAACTGTTTTAATTACGTTGCATACACGCATCTCTACCAACAGATTAATACAGCACTCCCTCTCAACAACGGCCCTCCCAACAACGACTCCCTCCTTACAACAACCCTTGCCGCTGTTCCCCAAACAAGACATATATGTCCATTTTTTTCATGGCTGCATTACCGTCTGCTTAAATTTGTCGTATGATGTTTTTACATATAAGTGAACATTTTGATAGAATAAATATAATGACGAGTGACAAACAGCTTGAATCCAGATCAGACGCCGCGTTACGCGGTGTCTGATCTGGATACAAACTGTTTGCAAATGTAAACCAAGTCTTAATTTTCCCTCCCTGTAACGACTCCCTCCGAACAACACACACAATCTGTGTCTCCCATTGGGTGTCGTTGTAGAGAGGGAGCAATGTAAGTGTAACTTGAGTTAATTTGTAAAACAGTTTACATTCCGGACAGACGCCGAGACAGATCTGCATTCAAACTGTTTATTACTTTGACAGCTCGTTTTTCTGGACGTTTACCTCAGAAATATATCATTATTTGATTCAGCGAATAATAGATAACTTTTAAAGAACGCAAAAGTTTCAAAAGATAAATTAAAATCTAGATATAACATAAAACTTGTTATTACCACCTCTAAAAGTAGGTAATTTCATTGCATAACAGACAGATGAAAGCTTAAAGCAAGATGAACGAAAAACAGACATATCTGAATTCATTAAAGGAGCTTTCTGTTTTACGTTCATCCTGCTTTAACAAGTCACCTTTTTTAATCTCCGGGCAGTTATTACATTTAAGTGGTCGTAACAAAGAGGTTTTACTGTAAACTAGAAATCTCATACAACTTTGAGAAATTAGTTTTATATCTTGTTTATATCAATATCTTCTGTAAATGAAATAAATATTGGGTGAATGCGATTTTTCTTTCCGTGAGCTGCGATTAATATATGACATGTCGGACACAAAGTTAGCAATTAAAGTCTCATTGACGACGAGTTATGTCTTGCAATCAATTCTGTTCAAACCCATCCAATTATAGCGTGACACCATCATAGATTTATTTCATTTAACCATGTTTGTTGCCCGCTTACTATGTCAGATAACCCCTATATTTACGATCAATCTTATATTAAGCGACTGCTTAATAGAATATCTATGTGGAATATTGGATACACGTTGTTGCTTAATGCAAGATAGACATAATGCAGAAAGCTCCTAAAGGAGCTTTCTGCATTATGCATATCTTGCATTAAGCAGTCACCAGTATTAAGATATAGCTATGCTACTTCAAAGAATGGTTGCCTTTACAAGCCTTGCTGTATACAAAGCATGCAAAGTTCAAATGTTACAAGCAGCTAACGTAATTAGTGGATGACATAGACAGACACAATAGCCCATAATGAATAAAGCCACAATTAACTACCAACCGTCCCTATGACAACCATTGATTACAAAAGAGATCATACCAGCTTTACACATTGTCGCTGTGTCTTACAGCATCTACTGTGGAGAACACGTTATTATTTCCAGTTTAATCACAATCGAGAGCAAAATACTATAAAATGTAAAAATAGAATAAAATTTCTAAAGATTCATTTTAATGTGATTGGCAACCACGTGAAATTGAATACCTTCTCTACGATATGTTAAGCCTTTCACTGCCCATAACCTGTCGAATATATTAACCCATTTGTGCCTAGCGCCCTATAAAAGGGACATAGGCAAACAGCAGGGCTCCAGATAAGAGTGAGTAAACTTCACAAATCCAACATTTTCTCACTTATTTTAGCATCTAATCCTAAGGTGTTACTACTTATTAGAATCGTCTCTTCGATAGGGTTTAAAGCAGAAATATACATTTTAGTTTTTGAAATTCTCTCTTATCTGGAGCCCTGAAACAGTGTATATTCTGATCAGACGCCGCATTATGCGGCGTCTGATCAGAGTTAACACTGTATGCTGGTAGGAATTTCAGTATAAAACAAGACGAAAATAAAAATTTACTTTTTGCTTGCACCATTTTTTGCAAATGGTAGAAAGAAAAGGGTAAAGAAGAGCATAGCCAATTTCCTTGTGAAAAAGGCTTGTGCCAGAGGCGCATTCAAACAACACCAACTTGAAGGTTAATTGGTCCTACAAAAGAGACATATTTTCTATACAAAACAGTAATGCTCGTAAATAGATCGCATGTACTTCATATCCAAACTCATTATAATTTTGAAAAGCTTTACTTTATCATTGAAACGCTTATATAAAATATCAAACTGTTGCAAACTGGATATTTTTAATGTTTGGTTATTAGTATTCGATCAGTTTATTCTGTATCCTTCCACTTTTTTCAAATTTATTGAATTTTAATGCGTTGCCATGTTCGTACAATACACATGTATACGTTTTACAATGAGTATAAGTTTTCTCATTTGCCCGGATTAACAAACACTGTGTCGAGAAATGATATTGTTATTGTTATCAATAGGTTAAAAACTTAAATATGCGTCGACCTATCTACATGTAGCATTATCAGCTTTATTTCATGGTTTCGAATCATTATGGATAAAATACAATGTCAATACACAATGATTTTGCAAATACTCTGGACCATCTATATATTTTCTAGAATGCGAATCACATTATATATACAATTGTTGTTTTTACTTTCAGCCTGCCTTAAGCCGCAACCATAGGCAATGCCAAAACACATTATTTTGGTAAGTTGTACAGTTGCAAACAAATAAAGGGAGATATAAGGGTGAACAATAGAGTGCATAGAGTTACTGTCTGACTTTAAAACCTTATTTTCTTATAACAATCAAGAAATGTGTCCACAGGTCACAGATGCCCCCAATTCAGCTGGAAACCGTCCTCCCACCTCAAAGAGAAAAAACGAAATGTGTCCACAGGTCACAGATGCCGCCAATTCCTTCCTTTGAAATTTGAACTATCAGGTGCTTCGTGCCTAATGATGTTTTTGAGGACGTTTGGTGAATATCAATTAAAAACTGTTTGAGTAAGAGAGCGGACATGAAAAGTGTAACGGGCGGACGGACGGACAGACGGACAGTGCGATCACTATTATAATGAGATAAGATGTGTCCCTAGAACGTCTAGGGACAGTTTGAGATATCGTCCCCAGAGTGCAGCTTAGAATTTATCTAAAAAATAGGAGATACCATTAGGTACACACACTGTATGTGGACAAAGTGAGATTAGAGTGAGATAACGTCCCCACAAAATTTGCTTTTTTAAGGCGATTTTCTTTAAACATAATCCAGTTGCAAACAAATATGCGGAGAGATAAGGTTATTTTGACGTATCTGAACAATAAAATGCATAGAGTTAATGTCTGGCAAAGCTAATTCTGTCCGTCCCCATAACGTTGAGAGAGAGAAAAATATATTGCAAAATAACAGTGTGGACCCAGATCAGAGGGCTCCTGTATGACGCTTTTGATTTAAGAATTAAACTTTGTGCATAGGACATGAGTACTCTTCACATGTACACTCTTAAACAAGTGAGGATTTGGGATTCTTTGGGTGTAATATAAACTGTGTTCTGTATAAAATCCTTTGGACGTTCTAAGCCAGAGATGTGTGTTTATATGAGTCTAGGACTGTATGCTATACGTACTTTGGTGTCTTAGTTAGGCATTGCCTTACTATTTTAGACTAGGCCATTAAGTCGCATTATTTATGCAAAAGCTGTCAGTCATGTTCACGTGAAGACAGCGTCATCTAGTCTAGATATATACAGTAGAGAATGCGATATGCTTCCACAACAAACTTGTTGGGGGTTTAAAACAAATTTTCCATTGCAAACAATTTTGAGCAAGATCAGACGCTAGGTAACCTGGCGACTGATCAGGCTCCAAAATGTTTGCCACTCAGATAATGTAAGTCGTCTAAGTTTTCAAGAAACTGAGTTTTTTTCTTTATTTTATTGCATTTTGTTAGCGTCTAGTTCCGTTTTAACTTGAAATAATGATATATTCACTGTACAAGAGGAGAAGGTGTCAATAAAACACCGCTGTGGTCATAAATATAAAGATAACTATGGTACATGTTTTCGTTTGAAAGTACAGTAATCCCTCTCTATTACGACCACTAAATTGTGTTAATTATAAGGTTTTTATAACAGGTGGGTGATGCAAGCAAGGTGACGGTTAAACAGAAAGCTCTTTTAGGAGCTTTCTGTTTAACTGTCACCTTGCTTTAGGCTGTCATTCGTATTCTATACAATCAATTAGCCTTCGTTTTAGTGGGCGTAATACAGTGGTTTAATAGGATAACACTTGTCCCATGCAAACAGTGTAGACCCTGTTTGTCATTTTGAAATACAGTAAAAATCAACCCTAAATAGTCAAAAATGGACTTAACTTATTTTAAAACTGGAATTGTCCATTGAATGTTTCAGGGGTGAATGAATGAAGATCACTTCCTTGTGTTATGTCTGTTTTACAACACAGCTTTACTATTTGCTGCTAGTGAATGATTTGGGCTTCCATAGAGAATCTTTAATGAAAAGTTCTAGTTTCCGATTGAGTCTAGTCGTATTTTAAGATTTATTTAGACAATATGTTACCTACTATTAAAAAGTGTTGACCCATTTTTGGTAAGAAACAATGTATGTACATGCATATTTTTACAATTTCAAGTATTCTACAGGGTTTATCACTTTATTGTGACTCCAGACTGCCTTACCCCGAGTACAGTAGTTATTTGCAAACAGTTTGGATCCTGATCAGACGCCGCGTAATGCGGCGTCTGATCAGGATCCAAACGGTTTAACACTCATTTCAATAGTTTTGAAGTCAAAATACCTAAAAATTGTTTTATAGAAATAGAAGCAGATGACATTTGTTTAAATTTGATGACGTCATGACAGTGAAGGGTTAAGAGTCTAGCAGTGTCCTTCGTCACTCATTGGGTCTTTGAAACATATACATGTATGTGAAATTTGCAAACAATATACCTTATCAAAAGTATACATTTATAGCAACCAATATAAATCGTGTTCAGAGGGTTAATATAGGAATAACCGGATCAGAGTACACACTGTTCGTCAGATGATGATGTAAAACCAATACAGAAAGGTCGAATTTCGACCAGATTTTAAATGAAAACTGGAATCAAAAATGTAAATGAGCCAGGCGACAAGGGACTTAAAAACCTTTTTTGACAAAATGGTCCTTTACAAATGGTAGTACATGTACATGTATTTATAACATAACAGACGGCGTGAGCGTTGAATAACACCCGTTGTTTAAATGTCATGTATAACTAGTTGAATAACTATGCAAATGAGGTACGACACGACGTCGTTTACGTGTGACGTCATTAAAATGCGTTATATGCGTTCAATTTCCGACGTCTTCATTCCATCATATTGATTCAATTTATAGATTTTTGGTGTAAATAATCAATATTAGATCTACATGAAAGTGTTTATTTATACACATAATAACATACACATTATGCTAGTGAACGGGGTTAATTTGGAACAACTTTTTCCTGTATAGATCTACTTATATCGCGCTTAGCATTCACTTGACCCCAAAGGCTGCGATAAATAACGTTTCTAGGTTATATTATAAAAAGAATATAACATTCGTGTTAATAATTTATTGGATTTATCAAACTCGTCGTTTTAGAAATCGATAAAAACTCGGCAAAGCCTCGTTTTTATCGTTTTCTAAAAGACTCGTTTAATAAATTCAATAAATTATGAACACTCATGTAATATCCTATATATGTAATACCGGAACACATGTACTAGTGTCAGGCAGAACAGTGGGCATGCTTTGGGAGTGGGTGGTGGGTGTTACATGTATAACAAGACATTTGCAGTGGTTATCAGACTGACGACAAACTAGTATATAATAAAATATCTTTATTTAATCAATGTAAACAATTACCAAATGATGAAGTCTGCAAAATATAAATTTGACTGATTCTGCGATCTCGCCATAGGTCAGGCATGCATCATTCATCACACCATTAGGGCATACTGGACTATAGCTAATATTCCGCATAATAGAAATATACAAAAAACATGATATGACGTCACTGGCATGAAGTCATCAATTTCAAACAATTACCGTCTGCTTTTATTTCTATAATTTCTATTTGTAATATTTTGACTTCAGAATGTTGAAATGAGTGTCAAACAGTTTTGGTCCTGAACAGGCGCCGCGTCTGATCAGGATCTAAACTGTTTGCAAATACATATTGTATGAGGGGTAAGGAAGTGAAGGCGGGAGTTAAGTTATTCCTCAAGAACAAACCATGACCTACAGCGGGGTAGGTCACTCTTCCCAGCTTAAATTATTCACCCCTGAAACATTTAATGGACAAATTCCAATTGCAGAATAAGTCTCGTCCATTATTGACTATTAAGGGTTGATTTTTACAATATATTTAAAAATGACAAACAGTATAGACCCTGATTAGAGGGCTCCTTAAGGAGCCCTCTGATTAGGGTATGTACTGTTTGCATATGACAATTGTTTATCCTCATAGGTACACTATTTCCAAATGACGAGTATACTCGGCGCTAGGGTTGAACGTGTTAAACGGGAAATAATGACACATCGGTATTTGCATGTCTTGAACAAAGCAAACATAATCACTCGAGAATATGATATTCACTTAAAAAAACAATAAACCTGCTTTGTCTTTATAAACCCTATAATTCTAACATGTACGAGCTTTACACGTTAAGGTAACTATTTGCAAACAGTATAGACCAAGATGAAACAGCGAGGAACTCGGAATTGGATCAGAATAAAAATGTTTGCAAGTCATATTTAAAAATACCGAAGGACAGAAAGGTTAATTTTTGTAAAGACAAAGCTGACGCCAATTTTGAAGAAGATAACATTATAGCAAGAAAAAGGTTACCTTACCCCGAGTTCAATGGTTACTTCAAAACATTTTAAATCCTGATCAGTCGCCGCGTAACGCGGCGTCTGATCAGGATCCAAACTGTTTGCTGCTCATTTCAATATTTCTCAAATAAAAAAAAACTAAATTTTAAATTTGAGGAATATAGGCAGACAAAAACTGCTTAACATTGATGACGTCATGGCAGTCAAGGGGTTAATTTCCGTTGGAAATCTTGTCGCCATGATTCCAGTTATTGAAATCACGGCATGCGTTTCTAGTGACACGGCATGAACATCTCAAGCCTTTGTACCATCACAACTGGCTTTAACGAACTCTCAAATGACGGACAAGTTACGATGTCTTACGCATGCATTTGATTAAAGTAAAGTAGAAGTAAAACAGGAACCTCATATAGAAACTTTATGCTTTAATTGTGTCCTGTTTTAAGCTGCAGCCTGTGTTTACCAGCATTTACGAATGTACTTTCCATTGGTCGTAATTGTATGATGTCAATGTAAACTGAGGTTGAGGTGGTTTTAAAATAGAAGCTTGTTTACGATAAAACTTGTGTATAGCGACCGTTACATTTAACAGGTTGTATCTATGTCAACAGTCAGTTTTAAAAATAAAGTAAAGCTACATGTATGCAGAGAAACCTTCTCTCAATCTTATATGACTATTCTACAGCACTTTAGTTTCGTGCATATCAGTCTTTTGAGATAGAGCATGCTGATTAAACGAGCGATCGCTTTATACGCGATTGACTGTTAAAAATATGAGCAATGTATGACGTAATACATCAATTTATCTTAATTCAATTTATAGAATGTCAGTAATGAAAACACAAAGCTGTGGTAATTTAGAGAGAATTCTGCCATCATTGATGTCGTTCAATGTATTAAAAGCGCAATATACTTGTGTATTCCATTTCTGTTCAAGATATGCAGACTTCCAATACTACACAGAGGTGAAAACTAGCGCATTAATGACGCATACAGATATGTTTATGTAATACATGTACTTGTATTAATTGACCACTCTTGGAAGGATCGTGAATTATTATAAAGACAGGTGACTGTGTTATGCTTTCTCTTTCACTTTCGCCTTGCATTTCGCAAACATCTGCATTAAATGCTGATACTTCTATTGAGTGGTCGCTTAAAAGAGGTCAGATTGTATGTACAAAACAGCAGCTGGTAATGCGAAATGTGACATCTAACTGGTTGTGGTTCCTATGGCAATTATTTAATTCTGAAATGGCTCATACCATCTTCAAATATGTTCATATTTATCATATTTAAAAGAAAGTATGTATCGTTTACGTTTAGCAGTCACTCAAAGTAACGTGAATTGATCGGATTTTAAAACATGTTGAATCTAAATGCAGCATAAAGTAAGACAAGAAGCTCCTTAATAAAAACAAAGTAAAGTACCAGTTAAGGTCTACTTTCAGTCCGAATGACCGCTCAGCCGACTGTACATTTTCCCCTTGATCATTGAGTCATCTTGCCTACAATATTGACCACTGCTAACATATGGCGCTAAAGCAGCCGCAGTACCGACTCAGACCCTCACAGGTACCCATTTTAACCCCTGGGTGGAGAGGAGCAATTCGCGGTACATGTCTTGCTCAAGGACATTCCTGTACATCATCAGGGATTCGGAAAAAATCCCCTAGTATTAATGTGCTTTATGATTTACGTATGTCCTCCAGTTAGCTCGCAATGGTCTTAAGAGAGTCCTATGCTATTTTAAAATTTGCCCACTTAACATAAATTTGCTTGTAATCCTACAGAAATCGTGTAATATGATATACGGTTGTTCTTTGGGTTGCTTTTTTTTCATCGCAGATGTTGAAACGCTATTCTTCTTCAACAAATGCATGTATTCTGAACATCGTTGATCATAATGGTAAACCGTCGAGGTAGATCGTGATTGATTGAGTTAGATTTTACGGCACCGCGATACATCAGATGACCATATGGTGCCGGGATCAGTGAGTGATACTCCTTTTGAAACTTCCTTCAATTTATAAAAGGCATTTAACTCTTATACATGTAGTAGAGTGGCCTGATTTCTCATACATTTACCTTGTTCAAAGAATCCTCATATATATTCAACGATTGTGTGCAATCAATATCAAACTCAATTGCGTACTGAATTTGCTAGAGTGTAAACACTGAAAAAACTGAAGTTGCTAGAATATAAACTTTGCTGTATACGGCAATTTCAACAAACCAAGGGCAAATATCTCTTGACTCACAATTTCAATTTCAGCCATATTCTATATATTTTGAGATACTATGGCCAACTATAGTTTAGGAACGTTTGACCAAAAAGCATTCAAATTTGTAGATATAACAGTCTAATCAATACTGAAATATGGTCTTTTGTGCAGCATATTTTTGTAAAAAGGGACAGATCACGCTTGACACAATGATTACATTTCAACCATAATCAAACTACCAAAGGACTGACACATATGTACATGTATACTGTGGCTGTTCGATGGCTAACACCTTTAAATATGGCTTTGTAACATTGTCGAACTCATCCGAGATGTATTGCCCTATACAGTTTGTACAAGTTAAATGTGTAGACACTAGAGTGGTAACGAACTAATTGCTGACGGACGGACGTACGGATGGACGCCAGACGAAGTGCGATCCTAACAGCCCACCCTGAGCTGTGCTCAGGTGAACTTAAAAGCTATTGGAACCTCTACAAATCATAAAACAAAGCAGGTAAAGTATCAAAGTTTATGTATATAATTCGAACAACCAGTTAAACATCGTCGGTGATAATCTTTCACACATCAGTAGGAACTAGTATATACAAATGGTATTGACAAATATCACATTTTCACAATCACAAATAGATGCCCTCAAACGGAAAATGAACTAGAAATGAATATCATATAGAATTGTAATAAATCAACAAAGCTAATAAAGTGCGAAACGGTATCTAGAAAACTCTTTGCTGCTCTTAGTTCACCCTTTAATCGAACTGAATTTCTAAAAAGAAAATGAGCTAGAAATGAAATATCATATAGAATGGCAATAAACCAACAAAGCTAATAACATTCTAAACGATTTGTAGATAACTCTTTGCTGTTCTAAGTTCGCCCTTTAATCAAACTACATGTAATTTCCTAAAGAAAATGAGCTAGATTGAATATCATAAAGAATTGTAACAAAGCTACTAAAGTACAAGATTTTTTTTACATTTGATGGCCTAATGACATACTCTACTCGGGTTAATTAGAAGTTGATCCTTGGATAAAAAGGGGTAAACTTAATTTCTGACAAATACGTGATGACGAACTAAAACCTATAGTGCAGAATACGTTATTATTTCCTAAAAGACGTGGTTAGCGAAATGAAAAACCATAATATCCATTGCACACATTCTAGAGCCAGATCAGACACAATGAAACCCATTTTCTGATCAGGATCTAACTTGTTTGCCTCTCAGATAGTAAAATTAGCAGTCAACATTTACGAAACACTGTAGTTTTCTCTATTTTTATTCCATTACGTTTGCTTTAAGTTTCGTTTAAATGGGACATAAAACAGGTCTAATAAAAGCGTCGTTCCAACTGCCTTTTTGTGACTACTTATTCACTCATGTGTTCCCACGGTCCCATATATTAGGACATGGGCAAACAGTGTAGACTCTGATCTGATGCGGTGCCTTATTAGCGTCTACACTGTTTGCTGATAGGAAATATAACATAAAACAAATCGAAATGGAAATCAAGACCAGGCAGCCCTTAGATAAAAAAAATGGACTAAGCCAATATTTAAGCATGTAATAATCCTTAGGCCCAAACGGTTTAAATAGTCTTTTCGAGAGTAGTTATAATATATTTTTCATTGAAGAAATATGTTTGACATTTGCCACTCTACTCTGATATTTTGTATAGAGTAATATGTACACCGTAGTAAAAATTGATTTGAAAAGCGAACGCATAACATCTGTAAATATAATTTCATTTATGGAAACTAAAAAATAGTTCCAGTCAAAAAGCATAACAACCTCAATAAAGTTAATGTTAGGAAGAAAACTTGAATTAATAACTATTAAACATTCTATAGAGTCTGTACAAACTATTGAACAATAAAATAAACAAATTAGATAACTTATATCACTACTACAATATCAAGATTGGTTGCATTTTATTACCAACCTTAAACTAGGAAACCCATCTATTTTGTACATAAGAACGCAAACTATCATAAAGTACCTGTATTTGACAATATATTATCTATCAGAATTTTCAGTACTTAAGTATAGTTTTTAAAAAAAATCTACCATAAATCCTCTGCATTATATAACTTAATGTAACTATTTGGAATGTCAAATAAAGAGAGCAAATATGTAAACATATAAGTTCTAACATTAAAGTTAATTGAGTTTTATCGTTAAGTATCTTTCGTCTTCCAGTTTGTTTCTTGGACGACTTATTTGTTTTTTCTCCTCTAACAGAGTTTGTGTCTCATCTGGATCTAAACTGTTCTCAACAGCTATCAACAAATTGCTTCGAAAATGCTTAAGATCAAAACTACTTTGGAAGAATGTCAATGCGCAGTAGGACATACATAAGTCTTGAACCAATACTAGACACAAAAGCCCTGAAAAATGTAGGAAGTAACATGTTCTTGAATATTTTGCCGATTTAGCAAATATGTTTTGAGAAACAGTTTGGAGCCTGTCCAGACGCCGAGAAACTCAGCGTCTGATATGGCTCCTAATTGTTTGCAATGGAAATCATTGTTAAGGCAGTCGCGTTGAATGGGAACGAATGTTTTCATTCTGTAAGAAGCATTTGTTAATGTTTGAATTTTTTGGAAACCCAAAACACAAAAAAATCAAAAACAGTTTCGAAAATAAAAAACCGGGAGACAAGAAAAGTCCTGACAACCTTTCCAAACTAATTTGCATAAGACTTGAAGATTATCGATCTCGATTTATAAAGCTTTCGTTTATCATGACACTTGTTCTGTTGATGGATAAATTATGAATGACAAAGCAGATTAGATGCTCGACTTTTTTCTGCATCTGGAGTTTATCAAAGTGCATCAAGGGGTTAACAATTGTCGAAGTAACTGTAATTTACCATGTCATTTCCGTATTTTGTAAAGGCATACCCTTTGAATTCCAGTGAGTAAATCCAGGAGGTTAAGAACTCAAATGAACTTCTGAATTTACTCCAAAAGAAAGGTATGTTTTCGGTGTTTAATCAATCACATTTACTCCACATTTTACTCCTTTAGTTATTCCTCTACCAAAGCAAATAGTTCCAACCTGCTTAAGTGGTCATCTTTCTTCAATACTAGTAAACGGGTTATGGGGTAAATGGTTAAATCAGGTTTTAGCTCCTAAATGAATTTTCTGTTTTACTTTCATCCTGCTTTCAGCTACTATGTATGACTCTCTCTTGAAGCGGTCTTAACCCTTTCCCCCATAGTAGCGACTTTTAGCGTATTTAATTTATTCCTCCGCTGATAAAAGTAGTTCCAGTTTATACCCTCATGATCAATAACAATTACACATTTTTATATAGCCTAGAATATTTTATCTTACAGCAGGCTGAAAGTAAAGTAGAATGTGCCTTAGGGCACATTCTGCTTTACTTTCAACCTGCTTTAAGTGGTCATCCGTCTTCAAAACTAGAAACAGGCTTTGAGGCAAAGGGTTGATAACAGCATTTTACAATGCGTGGTTTAAAAGCTGAGAATATTTTTTAAATGAAAAGGAGTGTCTCAAATAAAGGTTAATTCGGTCGAGGATAATTTCTGCTTTTACAAACAGTAAAGCAACACGCACTTTCTGATAGTGGAAAACAAATTATCACCATAGAAACATATTTCATCTAAATATAGCTTTGACGTTACTTGATACTATGTAATGACAACATGTCTGTAGAGGGACACACAGCACAAGAATTCAGTTTCTTCTATTTGAACTCTTCGAGGTGAATATTTCAAGTTTGCGAGCAGTTTTGATCCAGACAAGATGCTGCCAAATAATGCAGAGTGTGCTCAGGGTCCAAGCCGTGTCTTGAGTCAAACTTGCTTAGTTCTTAATTTGACAAAACAAAATAATTTCATACGGCATTTTTTAAGCGAGCGATAACATTGAAGAGATAAGCTGAACTCTTTCACTTCCAATGGTGCCAAAAGGCGAGTTTGCAAACAGTACGGATCCTGATCAAACGTCGCATAACGCGGCGTCGGATCAGGATCAAACCTGTCTGACGCTGATATCGACATTTCTCCAGTAAAAACAGCCCTACAGCTGACTTAGAAAATATTGCAGTCGAGACTACAATGGAGAATATGTTATTCTTTCCCGTTTGAACGCAAACGCAAAGCACTAAAACGTAGAAAAGAACAACTTTTGGACAATTCTGATAATTCTTGTTTATCTTGGTGGCAAACAGTTTGGAGCCTGATCAGACGACGGGTTACCCGGCGTCTGATCTGGCTCCAAACTGTTTGCACTGCAAATAATAGTTTTAGCGTAAACGCGTTTATTGGGAAAGAATAACAGATTCTCCACTGTACCAATGCAGAAACTGTTTTTGCGTTTACAGAGTTAAAGAAGACGATAAAACTTGGAAAGAGTTAACCCTTTAACCCATAGCCTGTTTCTAGTATTTATGATATGTGACCTATTAAAGCAGGCTGAAAGTAAAGCAAAATGTGCCCTAGGGCACATTCTGCTTTACGTTCAGCCTACTTTAAGTTACTATCTGCTAGTATATAGAAAATATTTCTTATAGTACATAATCATGACAGTATAAAGTGGAACTATTTTCTTTGGCGGGTGAATAAAATGAATGCGCTAAAGGTCGCTTCTTTAAGGGAAATGTCGCTTCATTAAGGGAAAGGTTTAACCTAGGATTGATTCCAAGAGCAGTTGACATCCTCCTGACCAGCAGCCGAATTCCTCGGCGTCTGATCCGGCTCCTTATTGAGTTTTATTATTATCAAGTCGCGATCAACAGACGATGAGCGAATGTACTTTCATACTTCAACACAGACACTGACATCAACTTGGGTGAATTCATTTTGATACAAAAGATGTCTTTACATTAACAGAATGAATAATGCATTTAGATGAGTTCCAATGTTGACACTAACCATAGCCCAAGCAAACATTACATAATCAATACACAAAATGCATCCAAGTCCTATTGCTTAATAGGCTGTTATAATGAAAGACAGAAACATTTCCCTGCATGTCTCTGACTTGTACATGTATATATACAAGATGGTCATATACATCGATAATGCATTTAAAACATTGCAACCCTGATGAGCAAATTCGGTGGCACAGTATACAACAGTGATACACACTGTAGTCAGTGTAGTGATCTTTAAAATGTCATAAGAATCGAAAAATGATTGTGAGACGGGCACATGCTTTGTTTTTGCTGTTTATGTACAGTAAAGCCCTCTAGTACTCGTATAAGACCACTAAACGGAGGGCTAATTGATTTTTATGAAAGACAGATGGCAGCTTAAAACAAGGTGAAAGTCAACAAGACATATTACTGTTTTACTTGCACCATACTTCTAGTAGCCATCTGTCTTAAATACAAACAACTTGACTTAATTGTGTGGTCGTTTTGAGGCGGTTTTTTGTTATGGAATTTTCTTGTATACCAAGCTTATCCCATAGTTGCGGAATAGTATACACAATTGTTTCAAGGGGTAGCAGAAAATACATTGAGAACTGTTACCCAAGGCCTCGGGAAAGTTCTCGAGGTCGTCCCTGCTATCTCTGGTCAATAATTTTACTGTTCCCCATGTACCGATGAAACAATTGTATAATGTTAATATTTACCTCGCAAAGGTGGTGATTATGCCAAACAAATTGGAAACTCAAACAACGCCGTGAAACTCGGCGTCTCACTAGTCTTCAAACTGTTTGCAATTGTTAGCCTACTTTTATCCATTGTATGGCAAGATTTTAAGAGTTTACACAATCAGAACAAATGTAGCCAGACTACAATCGTACGACTATTAAAGGCTTGGGCCTTTTACCGAAAACAAAGATCGTTCACAGTGTATAAAGGTAAAGTAGAAAGCTCCAGATGAGCTTTCTGCCTTACTTTTATCCTGCTTTACGTTGTCACTTGCAGTTAATACAGTCTACGAGGTGGTACAGTGGAGAATCTGTTATTTTTCCCGTTTAAACGCAAACGTACGCAAACGCAAAGCACTAAAACGTAGAAAAGAACAACTTTTGGACAATTCTGATAATTCTTGTTTATCTTGGTGGCAAACTGTTTGCACTGCAAATAATAGTTTTAGCGTAAACGCGTTTATTGGGAAAGAATAACAGATTCTCCACTGTATTAACTAAATCAGACTGTGCTTGTGGTCGCTTTAAAATGTCTTAAACACATTTGGCTATTTTGTGAGCATAACATCACTTAATTATTACTACACCTTTTCACATTGGCTTTCAAACAAAATTCACTGTTTGTTTGCATGATTATATCCATACAACTCTTGCGTTTTGGACAACATGGTTTCCACTTATCCTGTCCCATATCTTCAATGTGTTTATTTTCCAAACACATCCAGTCAAACCTGTGTTTAGCGATAGTCCATGGAGAAAGCCACACAGTTGCTTTACACTTTCATGATCAAATTATTCGGGAGATTTTTACCATTTTACCGTTTCATTGTCGTCTGCTTCAATTTTGTTGTCTGCAAGACACGTTTACATGTAAAAGGTAAATTTAAGGTTGTATGACTTAATAAATATCGATAAGTGTGTCAAGTAGTTTGGGTCCTGATCGGACGCCGCGTGACGCGGCGTCTGATCAGGACCCAAACTGTTTGCAAATGCGCTTTCAGGCGTCATTTAGAGTGAAACGATGCGCGTTAAATGAGCTCTATTTGTTCATGAATCTGGCATCTCTCAGAATGACTGCTAACGAATGTGTTCAATCGTCTCTTTTAACTATTATCCTGCAAGTCGACGAGTAGCAAACAATTGCAAACAGATCGGATCCAGATCAGACGCCGAGTTACTCGGCGTCTAATCAGGATCCAATCTGTATTTATATCTTATAATTTGTTTTTATTTTTCTCCAAATTTATCATGATTAACATTGACACTTGCAAACATTTGTAGACGAAATTTTCTATTTAAACAACAGTTGGAGGAATACATGTATAACACAGGTTTGATACTGTTCTATTGACACCAATGTGGAACAGTTTTGGAATGTTCACATACGATATGCATAAATCCACAATTATATGAAAGTACAGTCAAACTCGCGTCAAGCGGCCATTATCTAACCCACTCACTGTCATGACGTCGTCGGCTTTAAACAATTGTCGCCTGCTTTTATTTCTCAAAGTTTAATTTTAAGTACTTTGAATGAATTAATATATAATTGGGTGTCAAACGGCTTGGATCCTGATTTGATGCAGCGTTACGCGGTATCAAATCAGGACCCAACCTGTTTGCAAGTAACCATTGTACTCGGGGTAAGGCAAAGACAGGGTTAAAAGGGCGTAGTTTTCTGAAAAGACAAGGTTCTGGTCAATGCAGAACGAACCGCTTAGAACAAGCGAATTCGTCTCTAAAAATAGGGGACTGCTTAATGCAGAACAAAAGTAAAGCAGAAAACTCATTTCGGAGATTTCTATTGTATTTTTGTCCTGTAGTCGACGACAGTCTGTTTTACAGTGGAGAATCTGTTATTCTTTCCCGTTTAAACGCAAACGCACGCAAACGCAAAGCACTAAAACGTAGAAAAGAACAACTTTTGGACAATTCTGATATTTCATGTTTTTCTTGGTTGCAAACAGTTTGGAGCCTGATCAGACGCCGGGTTACCCGGCGTCTGATCTGGCTCCAAACTGTTTGCACTGCAAATAATAGTTTTAGCGTAAACGCGTTTATTGGGAAAGAATAACAGATTCTCCACTGTAAACGACTGTTTTTTCATCATTCTTTGGTTTACCGCTTAACGCAAGTTTTACTGAATATGACGCGTTAAAAATGGGCAATGGACTGCTTTAAGCTAATGATAAAACTTCAGGGTTGAAAATGAAATGCTAGGGTTGAAACAAAATTTGTTCTCATTCGAAAGCTATCGTTTTCTTCTAGCTTCTATCGAATAACACAATCCATGAACAGTTCAGCTCTGTCAAGCTCTTGTTTTATTCCACCTTCACACTTTTGCTACGTTTTACGACCCTTCAATGCTGATGTGCTATTGAGAAGAATATCTCGCGTGTTCTTGCGTTGACAAAAATGCAGTCCTGGGACGGAATGTCACCTGACTGTCATGTGACTATCACCTGGTGACGTCACATGAGGAATGAATGTTAACAACACTACCGTGATCTGGATATCTATGTTCAGATTTATTCCAAGATATCAGCATTCTTAACGTGACAACTTCCGGTCACGTGATACTTTCACTATACGTCATCAGCGTCAAAATCATAGTCATTTCCTTGTACTCGAGCACACAGGCAAAACACAACAACTATCCCGATAATCTGAAAAAAAGAGAAAAAAAGTTAATTTTAAATAATTACTGCATAGAAATATATATAAACTTGAAAATATGCGCCACATATTCATGCTGAATCAAACAATAACGACGGTCATGTTCTAATTAAGCTATGTTCAAACTTTAAAATACAGGTAAGTTCACTTTATGTGAGATTTAATTGATTTTACAGGAGACCTTAAGGCAGGATAAACGTAATAGAAAATACACGTAGAAACAAGGTTTAGACTTGTGTGCATAACGGGGGTTCTGCATGTAGTTGGGGTACACATCACTGCTACATGTAGTTGGGGTACACATCACTGCTATAGATAATCTGCAAAAAGTTGATATTAGGAAACAGTGCATGCCCTGATGAGATGCCGCGTTACGTGAAATCCCATCAGCATCTCCACCTTTTACTATATTAGGATTATGAAAGTGTCTGCTGTATGGGAAAATAATTCAGTTTCTTTATATCACCCTTGCATAATATTTAACGAATTCTAAATGAGTAGTCACATAATAAGGCTTGCTCGAGATATTAGGATTTTAGTTTTTGAAATACTTGCGTTATCTAGAGCTCTGTTGTATTTGCTTTAATTTCTATTACATTGAAAGGGTCAGCGTCGCTTCGCTCGCTCCTCCCCTTCTTAACCACTAAGATTTCACTTAATATGTTCTACAGTGGAGACTCTGTTATTCTTTCCCGTTTAAACGCAAACGTACGCAAACGCAAAGCACTTAAACGTAGCAAAGAACAACTTTTGGACAATTCTGATAATTCTTGTTTATCTTGGTGGCAAACAGTTTGGAGCCTGATCAGACGCCGGGTTACCCGGCGTCTGATCTGGCTCCAAACTGTTTGCACTGCAAATAATAGTTTTAGCGTAAACGCGTTTATTGGGAAAGAATAACAGATTCTCCACTGTATTAAGTAATACCATGATTTCTCTTACTACATAAAGCACAACGCCTGTACATGTATTAGGAAAACAAATAACTGAATACATTGTGTTGTGAGTGTTTACATGACAACAAAACAAAACAAAACTATATATTCTTGTTATCTATCACAAAATACAGTCCAACCTGTGTTAGGCGAACAATCAAAGATGAATTAATGGACTTATATTTTTAGACAAACTTCAGCTTAGTGCATGACGAAAGTAATACAGAAAGCTCCGTTGACAGTTCATTACATTGTTTTTGTTCTTCAAGCTGCCACATGTGTCAAAGATATCTGTGTTCCGTTTCATAAACCTTCTTACAACAAATGCTGTCGTAAGTCAGATTATAAAAATCTCAATTATTATTTATTTATCCGTCTTATTCTGCCTTGTGACATATCTTTGGAATCGTCTTGTAAAGACGATTCCAAAGAGGTGTCACAAGACAGAAGTAGATAGAGAAAAAAGAAATTAAATGTATTTTAGAGTTTTGACTTACTGCCGATTTTGTCGTACGCAGTATTATGAAACGGGTCCCAAATTCACATATTTTCCTGATTGATCGCTAACCACTGATTTAAATGGGTAAGAGGGAAGGGGTCAAACTTGTGGATGGAAATATATAGTTCAATGTGAGAAATCAATGATAAAATCGTTGACTTCAGTAGATAAACACATTATACAAATATTAACAACAACCGTTCAGACAGGAAGATAGACAAGAATATTAATATTTACAAAGTGACAATCAAAAGAGATTCATAAAATAAATATATTTATCGGCTCAAGAAACGAAACGAAATTCCTCATTAAATTGTGCAATGCTCCCTCCCTACATCGCCACTCTGAAAAAAACGATTCCTTCCCTACAAAAATGCTTGCCGCTGTTCCCCAAACAAGATGTACAGTGGAGAATCTGTTTTTCTTTCCCGTTTAAACGCAAACGTACGCAAACGCAAAGCACTAAAACGTAGAAAAGAACAACTTTTGGACAATTCTGATAATTCTTGTTTATCTTGGTGGCAACAGTTTGGAGCCTGATCAGACGCCGGGTTACCCGGCGTCTGATCTGGCTCCAAACTGTTTGCACTGCAAATAATAGTTTTAGCGTAAACGCGTTTATTGGGAAATAATAACATATTCTCCACTGTACATGTCTGACTATTTCACTGCTGCAATAGCGTCTGCTTAAAATTGTCGTCTGCTGTTTCTTCTTAGTTGCGTATGGTACAATTTGACCAATAAAAACATAAAGACGAGTAAATGACAGTTTGAACCCAGATGAGACGCCGCGTTACGTAACCTCTGTTACATGCGCTGAATTTACAAACATTGCAGACCGAGATCAGAGGCCTTATACAAGCCACTTGAACGGGCCCTGTAATGCTTGTAACATTTGAAATAGTAGCGAGCCAGATACCGCCATTGTCATTGTAAGCAGGTTACTACTGTATTCGCTCATGTTAACGATCTCCGGGATGATGCTAAAATCGCAAAAGCTTAAAGCAGGCTGAAAATAAAGTAGAATGCTCCTTCAAATTCTGCTTTATTTTGAGTCTGCTTTAAGCAACCATTTGTCTTCAACACTGAAAACAAGTTACAGGGCAATGGGTTCAATATTTTGGCAGATGGGGGTGGGTGGGGCTCTTATCAGAGATGTTAAAAAGATGTATACGTTAAGGTTTCAAAGTGTACATTTGCAACGCAGTATTACTTGGCATCTGAGCAATGCCAAAACTGTTTGACACTTAGGTTGACATTTCTTCAGTGCAAACGGCAAGTCAAAGCTGACGCTATGTTGGCAATATATTGTTTAAGTTTTTTAATCTTTTTCAACGTTCTATTTCAAGACAGTAAAACACCTTACCCCAAATTGATTGGGTTAAAAACCGATTTGACTCTGACGGTTATGTCTTGATCACTTGTTATGCCAATGGCTATACATGTACATGTAGTAAATTGGACAGATTAGTCATGTTACTGTTCATCATTATATTGACGCAATGCAGTGCTCCCTCTCTACAAAGGACCTCCTAACAAAGACCCCTCCTTACAACAACGCTTGACGATGCTCTCAAAACGTGACAAGACAATTATGCACAACATTTCCACGGCTGCAGCAGCAATATCGTCTGCTTAAAATTGTCGTCTGCTAGTTTTCTCAAAGTCACATATTTGTCATTTTGACAGAAAAAAACACACAATGACGAGTGACAAACAGCTTGAATCCAGATCAGACACCACGTTACGCGGCGACTGATCTGGATACCAGATGTTTGTAAATGTAAGCCATATAACAACTTCCTCCTAATAACACACACAATCTCTGTGTCCTATTGGGTGTTGTAAAGAGGGGGATTACTGTATAACTTGCTTAAAAAGTGCCGTCCGTATTACTTTTAAAATCCAGTTTAAGCTTTCAAACCATTCTGCTTATAACGTTTGTTAATGTCTTTTGAAAACAATGTAGACCCAGATCAGACAGCTCCTCCATGCGTTGTTTGATAGGGTCTACACTGTTTATCTGTAGAATCTGTCCAGCGTGAGTCTGCATTCTTTCACGGGAAAATGTTTCTTTGCTTCATTACCTAGTGAGCTAGTTTAAATGATAGATAGGCATAGATGTAGTGTTTTATATATGAATATTTTGCAAAAGACATACTATACAATGCTTCCTCTCTACAACAACATCCAACGGGAGACAACGATTGAGTGCGTTGTTTGGAGGGAGTTGTAATAGGGATGGAAATCGGCTTATATTTGAAACAGCTTCAATCAAGACGCCATGTTACGCGATCTGTATTCAAGATGTTTGCTACACGTCATATTTTTTTCTGTCAAAATGTCCAATATGTGACTTTGGTATAAACAGCAGACGACACTTTTGAACAGACGATTTTGCAACAGTGAAAGGGTTAGACGCAATTGTTTTGGGGAACAGCAGCAAACATTGCTTAAAGGGAGAAATCATTGTTCCGATATGGCCGTTGTGGAGAGGAAACACTGTACTTTCGTTCTAAACAGTTTGATTTAGTTCAGATATAAACCAAAAACGCCTGTAAATTTGCGTAGATTCGGAATAACATTTTGTTTCTTGAGCTCTGTTGTCAGATATCAAAATAGACTCAACATTTTATTAATGCATAGAGGACAGATTATCGAAGTCTGAATCACAGTACAATCAAACTTGTAATAAGCGACCACTAAAAAGAAGGAACACGTGTAATCTCTTTGGAGGTTAGTGTTAATGTTACGTTTGCCTGGCATTTTGGTAGCCACTTATCTTCAATTATCCAAACTTCTTCATTCAGCGGTTGCTTATTAAAAGAAAACTGTATTAGAAAGGGATTTTTTTTCTAAATTGCAAACAGTGTCGACTCAGAATAGACCCTACACTGTTGCTCAATTGCCAATGACAAATGTTAATTGTATGTGGCTCGGCAAACAAACTCAACTCTTTTTAGACGCGATCGTTTGGCACAGAGGAGAATACGTTAGCATTTACACTAAAATATATATTTTTAATGCAAATAGTTTGGAGCCGGATCAGACGCCGGGTCACCCGGCGTCTGACCCAGCTCTAAACTGTTTGCCAATCAGTTTAGATTACATCGTTAGCAACTTAAAAGCAGGACCATGTACTTTTCTTCACTATATCAAACTCCGTTTCTGATTCATTCCCGTTTTATTAGACGGGACAGACTACGTCTCCACTGTACATGTATGTTGTATCTTATCTTTTCCTACACTGTTTGCAATCTAGATAATCTCCTTCTTCACGTGACTCAGTTTCTGTAATACGCAGAGTGACAATGTTCACACAATATAGGGTACCTTAGATAACATTCGCGGTGTTAGGCAAATGTTTCAACATACAAAACACGGAAACAATACCAACGAGCTGTAAAGTAGACAACACAGAACATGTGATATGATTGTTATATGTATGATTGCTAGCAACATCTAATGATACATTCATACTCAAAATAGTCCCACCCAATACCAATACTACCCTATACTACATTTAATAACACTGATTATTGTAAATAACTGTTCATAGTTTTAAAAATGTTCCTTCCTTGTTATCATTGTATTGCTTTATTTTAATGGCATTTGTTTTCCCCAACGTTTTGGATCCTAGTCAGACGCAATATGACAATATAAAACAATATTTCCTCAGTTACAGTGGAGAAAACGTATTAACACGTTTACGCCAAAACTATTATTTCCAATGGAAACAGTTTAGAGCCAGATCAGACGCCGGGTTACCCGGCGTCTGATTTGGCTCCAAATTGTTTGCCGTCCTGGTGAAAATCAGCATACAGAATTGCCTAAAAGTGGTTAATTTGCTTAATGTTTTGCAATGAGTTTGCGTTTGGTTTGCGTTTAAACGGAAATAATAACGCTTTCTTCACTGTATACATGTATTGCTTGACACTAAGGTTATAAAGCGTCTCAGTTATATGTTTATGCTCATATATGACAAATCAAATGCTTTTGAACGATCTTAGGCTCAACTCTAACACTTCGTAACCTTGAGGCCCGTTTTCCAAATTTGGGAAATAAAGGTCAACAGCATTTAAAGCAAATGGTATCCTAGCAGAAAATGCGTAAATGCACATGCAAAGTATACAGTGGAGAAAACGCTATTCTTTCCCGTTTAAACGCAAGCGCATTGCAATAAAAATGAAGAAAATAACAACTGTTTGACAATTGTGAATGTTGATTTTGACCTGGATGGGAAACAATTTGGAGCTTGATCAGACGCCGGATTACCCGGCGTCTGATCTAGCTCCAAACTGTTTGTATTGGAAATAATAGGTTTAGCGTAAACGCGTTAATTGGGACAGAATAACGTTTTCTCAACTGTATCTGTCTTTCATTTCCCTTCTCACAGCGATAGGTTTTCAAGTCGACATTGCAAACAGTTTGGATCCAGATCAAACACAGCGTTTGCCCAGGATCCAAACTGCTGTGCACTCCTATCAATATGTCTAGTCAAAACTTAAAAAAAAAAAAGTTTGCACAAAATAGCAGACGACACAATTTAGCAGACGATAATCATACTGTTTACAAAAAGGTTAAAACTTTGCGACGAAGGTTTTAACCCTTTCACCCTCAATGACGCTCTACTGAAACGCGTTTGCAATCAGTTTGGGTCCCGATCAGACGACGCGTAACGCGGCGTCTGATTAGGACCTAAACTGTTTGACACTCTTATCGATATTCATTAAGTCATACCACCTTAAAACTTACTTTGAAACGTGTATTGCAGACAACAATACTGAAGCAGACGACAATAAAGCGGTGAAGGGGTAAAACTCTCCCGAATAATTTGATCATGATAGGGTTAAGAAATATTTTTCTTTAGATATATCGAAACTGTAGCCAAGCATAAGTTTAACTCTAAGTTAAATTCTTGTTAATATGTTAAAAGGTCGTAGAACGTAGCTTAAAAACAAGCTTTATCTCCGAACCTCATCAATGATGAATGAAACCGTTTCTTTAATTCTATTACGACGTCTGTATGAGTATGCTGCTTATGGAACTTACTAATTTAACCATTCGTCTGCTACATTATCTTCTGTCTCGATTTTGTCGTCTGCATCTTTTATTCAAATTCATTATGAACTAAATTTGATCTAAAGAATCCTTTCAACGAGTGTCAAACAGTTTGAATTCTGATCAGACGCCGAGTAACTCGGCGTCTGATTAGGATCCAAACTGTTTGTAAATACGTGTCAAATTACACGTACGAGAATGAAGGCGAACCTGCTTTAAAGATACCGCATATGAGTTATTCATGATTACTTTGATGCTTTCTATAAGTTATGGGCAGTACAAGACAATTGCTGCCAGACTGTTCTATACCTCTTTCGCTATTCTGTGGGATACAACTTTTGTGCACGTGCGCGATGAGCCCTCATAACTACTTGGCAAATTACAACGCGTATTTGAAACAAGAAAACCTTTGCGATACTGTTGCCGTATCGTAACCAGGCCTGATCGTAACTCAGACACATTTTCAAACACAATGCGTAATGAAAAATAATGGACTTAAACCTTCAATGATCTAGGTAATTTAATTAAACACTCTAAAAACGAAAAAAGTCGGGACTAATTGCATTCGGTTCTCAATACGTCTACTAATTTCATCCGAGTGTTAGCAATATGTTCAAGACATAACCGTTGAAGTGCTGGAATCGGTTATATTCTTCCTCTGAAAACAGTGAAGACTATAATCCCAGGACTCATAAAGAGCCCTCTGTTCAAGGCCTGTACTGTGTCATATAATTTCTTTTGTTATATGTTCGGACAACTCTCTTTTAAAAACGACACCATAAAAACCGGTCATATATTAGTAAAACGGACACATGAGTTTGAAAAGTTGGCATTACAGGATTTAAACAATTCTATATTTCACAGTTTATTAGTATTTGCAAACAGTTTTGATCTTGATCAGACGCCGGGTTACCCGGCGTCTGATCATGATCAAAACTGTATGACACTCAGATGGATGTTTTTCAATTAAATTGCCTTCCTCAAAGATCTGACACATTTTGAAGCAGACAATGTTCTGGCAGTGAAAGTGTTAGACAATTATTGAGGGAAGAGAATTATTGTCTGTTGGGTTAGAAACCGCTGTGGTCATTGGAAAGATATAGACAGAACTAGATAGGTGGATATGTCTTTAAGACACATGAATGTATACTTATGCAGAGACATTGCTGAAGCTCAATCGGCCGTTATTCTTTAAAAAGAATGAGGCATATCAAAATCCTGAGGTTATGTACATCTGTGGTATAATCGACAATATATTGTAAAAGTGCATGTATTAGATTTTTGCATGCAAATCGTAGGAGGAATTATACGGAAAAAAAAAAGGATCAGGATCCAAACTGTCGGACATTAGTAACTTTGGTCAGTTAATTTGACGGTAACACACTATGCAGTCCGTTATTTTGAAGCGAACGTAAAGTTTAATTAATAGGACAAATTTTCATACAATGCAACAAAAGTATTGTTTACACGTTTTTTGATAAGACTATAAACAATGTATAGACATACAATGCAATGTTTTATGAATTTAACTATGATCTACAATACAAAAGCAACACAAAATCAATCATGGTATTACGGCTACTAAATAGAAGTATATAGGTAATCTAATGTATAAATAATTTGTTTTAAAATACATGAATCAATGTAAAACAAAAAGCTCATAAGGAGCTTTCTGCATTATTTAATTTTTAGCAGCAACCTGTTTAAAAGTCCTCATACAGTGGATAATCTGTAATTCTTTCCCGTTTAAACGCAAACGTACGCAAACGCAAAGCACTAAACCGAAGAAAAGAACAACTTTTGGACAATTCTGAAATTCTTGTTTATCTTGGTGGCAAACAGTTTGGAGCCTGATCAGACGCCGGGCTCCAAACTGTTTACACTGCAAATAGTAGTTTTAGCGTAAACGCGTTTATTTGGGAAAGAATAACGTTTTCTCCACTGTAACATTCAATACACTTAAAGTGAATGCAACTTTGATATACATGTACAATACAAAGCAACACATTGCAGATTACAGTTTGCCTAAGAACAAATGGTTGAAACCTTTGCCTACACTATACAGTCAAACCTCTCTATTACGACCACTAAATTGTGTAAATTATTAAGTGTTTACGACAGCTGACTGATTCAAGCAAGGTGGCAGTAAAACAGAAAGCTCCTTAAGGAGCTTTCTGTTTTACTTAAGCTGTCACCTGTCTTTTATACACTTAATTAGCATAACAGAAATAGCCAAACTTGAGTTAAGCACCCATTTAACTCATTCACCCCTTGAACTTTTAAAAGACAATTCCAATTTCAAAAGAAATCGTCCATTTTTTACTATTTTGGGATGATTTTAACAATATATATGAGAATTACAAACAGTGTACACACTAATCAGAGGGCTCCTGAGCCCTCTGATCAGTGTATACACTGTTTGCATAGGACAAGTGTAATCCTCACAGGTACATATACACTGTTTGTAAATGACGAGTATACTCGTCGCAACGGTTGAATGTGTTAAAAGATGGAGCATTAGGAGTATTGTAGAAGTGCATCAGTATATTGCACGGCAAAAGTGATACAAAAAACATACTTTTGGAGCTTTCTGTATAACTTTTGCCCTGCAATATAATTATGTATTCCTCTAAATGAGAAGTAAGAATGTTTGGATGTAGTGTACATATATTTACAACAGCCGAGAGATGACCCCCGTGTATTAGTGTACATTGTGGTCATATTCACTAGACGTTATTATTATCCGTTCAAACGAAACTAAACTCACACGCAATGTTATACCAGGGCTGCCATAAGTTGACATAAAAAATCCTAAGATTTCCCAATTTGCATTTTTCAAGCGCGATTTTACGAATCGTACATTTACCCCATAGCCTTTTTCTTGTTTTGTTCACATGTGACTACAATGTACTTAAAGCAGGCTTTAAGTAAAGCAGAATGCGCCTTAGGGCGCATTCTGCTTTACTTTCAGCCTGCTTTACGCTACCATGTACTTGGAAAAAATCCGGAGATTTAGGAAAAATCCGGAGAAATGGCCCTGTTATACAATGTACAATGTAGAAAATGTCAGCTTTTTTGAAAATGAGGTTGGTTTTTTTTTGTTTTGTTTTGTTGGGTTTTTATTTTACATCTTTTTGGCAGTTTGAAGTATATCCGACTATGTTTAATCTGAGAGGCAAACCGTTTGGAATCTGATCAGCCACAAAGTTATTTGGCGTATGATCCGACCCTACACTGTTTGCAATGTATATTAGATGCTGTATTGATTTTCTTATCACAAAAACAAATTTTGAGAAAGAATATCGCTTTGTCTCTTCATCATGTGTGGATCCAAAGGGAAACGGGGGATTTTGGAGTGCATACCCATTCCCCTGAAATTTTGGCCCAGATTGTGTCTTTGTTCCACTGCACTTTGGACGGTATACGGTCAAAATACCCTTCGGACGAAATACCCCTTGCTCAATTTTGGCAGGGCGGACAAAATATCCGACGCCTTTTTGCCAACCAGGACAAAATACCCTTAATGCTTTTTGCTAAGGTGCAAAAGAATACCTTTCATATTAAACTTGACCTGTAGTCATGAGGAAACAATATAGAATTATAAATAACGAGATTATATTTATTATTATGGCGAAAAAGAAATAAATTGAAGGGTATTTTGTCAACATTAGCTAAACTACATGAAGGGTATTTTGTCCATCCTGGCAAACTAGAGCGACGGACATTTTGTCCGAGAGGTATTTTTTCCAACTCCATAACCACTTTGAATGGCTTCATAGTGAATATGATTTGACAAACCTGAACATTTGTTGGATCCGCGCTTGTACAGTGGGCGATACGTTTTCCTTTGCCAACCGACGAGTTTACACTTGAACTATTGTCTTTATCGCAAAAAGGTTGGAGCCAGATCAGGCTCTAAACCATTTGCAACTCAGATAAACATTAAACGTTTTTTTTGTTGTTTTTTTTAATCTTATTTTCAACATTGCATGTGCATTTCGCTTCGTAATAGTTGAAACTGAAAATAATAACGTCTTCTCCACTGTATGCACTGTTAGTGCAGATGTTCAATTTGTAAACATTTCTTACCAGGAGCAAAGGAACACATGCTGCCACGCCCCCTAAAATTAAGGCATTTCTTGCAAGATGCATCATCAGTTTATCGAAACATCCTTCTGTGTTTAAATGCTCATTCCTTTGGTATTTCAGTTCTACAGGTGGACCATTTGTTGGTGGGCCGGATATCAATTCGATCCCGTTACATACGGCTTTGTTACCACGGCAACACGAGTCTGGCACATACGGCACGCCTGTAATGATATATAGGATCTTTCATGAGTCGATGTTTTAGACAAGCTGATCTCAAACGAGTCTAGAATTGAAAAGTTATTAAGCGAGCCTTGGCGAGCTTAATAACTTTTCTATTAAAGACGAGTTTGAGACCAACTTGTCTTAAACGTCGACGAGCGACAGATTCTTTTTCTCACATAACCAACGATTTTAAGCTATTTTTTAAAGCAATATGCATTTGTTTGGGACCCCGGTTGACGTCAAAACTCCCTTATAAATAGTGACGTTATAGCGAAGTCATCAAATTGATATTACATGTTTGAGACAAGGATATTCGTGAACGTTGTTCGCTATAGAAAACCGGAGTAGTTATGTGAGAAAAAAGCAGTTGCTTTAACCCTTTCATGATCAAATTTGTCGAGAGTACTTTACCTCTTCATCGCAATAGTGTCGTCTCCTTCGATTTTGTTGTCTGCAATATCGTTTTGAACAAAGTAAGATTTAAGGAAATATGATGGACGAAATTTCGAAACGAGTGTCAAACAATGTTGGTCCTGATCAGAGGCCGCGTGACGCGGCGCCTGATCAGGACCAAAACTGTTTGCAAACGCGCTTTAAGGCGTCATTGAGAGTGAAAGAGTTAAATAGTGTGAGACAATTAAAAAATAAATGTCAGTTTATTTCATTAACTCCTAGAAACGCATATATATACGTTTCCTTTATAAGCAACATGATTGTTTATCTTGAGTATACGAATGTGTCCAATACAAACAGTGTATGCCAAGATCAGGTCTACACTGTTTGTCATTTTGCAACTATATTGTCAAAATAACCATGTTGTCAATGTGGAATTTTCTTATTTCAAATTGAAATTATTCATTTGAAGTAAGTGTAAGAGGTCGCCTGTCTTCAAAACTATTGAAATAGGTTTTGGAGTAAAGGGTTAACAGAAGATATATGTACACCGACAGCCTTTAGGACAGTTGGCAGCTACAGTGGAGAATCTGTTATTCTTTCCCGTTTAAACGCAAACGTACGCAAACGCAAAGCGCTAAAACGTAGAAAAGAACAATATTTGGACAATTCTGATATTTCATGTTTATCATTGTGGCAAACAGTTTGGAGCCTGATCAGACGCCGGGTTACCCGGCGTCTGATCTGGCTCCAAACTGTTTGCACTGCAAATAATAGTTTTAGCGTAAACGCGTTTATTGGGAAAGAATAACAGATTCTCCACTGTATATGTACACCGACAGCCTTTAGGACAGTTTGAAGCTAAAGAGGATCTAGATTAAAAACAATTCAATTTTCGAATCTTGAGTTTTGTTGTCGGGTTCTCAATCAAAGTCAAAAGAAGACATTTAAACTTTATCCAATGTACTACATGTACAGTCGAGCATCGTTATCTCGAACTCGTTTCTGTCGAAGTTACACTGCCTCGAAGTTAAAACATGGTCTGGTCACGTTTAAACTATGAAATACAGTTCTCCCTCTCTAAAACACCACATAATTGGATAAACAAATTATGAGTGTTGTTCGAATGGAGTTGTTATTGGGAGGAAAACGTAATACCCTAAGAATCCTGAGCATGACTTGGCTGACTTTGCAAACAGTTTGAACCCAGACCAGACGCCGCGTGGGTTCAAACTGTTTGTCACTCGTCTTTACATTTCTTTTGTAAAAATCGTTAATACGTATCTTTTAGAAAAGCAGCAGACGACAATTCCAAGTGAAAGCAGGGGAACATCAGCAATCATTACTGCAAGGAGGGAATCGTTGTTCGGAGGGCCGTTGTAGAGAGGGGGTACTACAGAAGTTCAACTTCAGCTAGTTCTAGTTTTCTATGTTGGACAGATAATGGGCATACAGATCTAAATATTGACTTCTGTTTGGATTACAAAAACGTCTTACCGGTACTTTCACTTCTCATATATTTCAGGGTTTATAAATTTCAAACTTTAAGTCATCCCATTAATTTTTTTTCTTCTTTTGGAAGTGTGTTAAAAACCTCAGGGGATAAATGTCACAATTCAGTAGATATTTCAGTGATGTTATGCGTCAATTTAACGTGAAATGTTAACATTTGTAACTATCGAGGGTAATATAACTTGCAATAAATGCAATCTCTGACCTATTTTCAATAAAAGAATCGGGATTAAAACCAGCGATACATGACAAGACGTTAAGTTCATATACAGTCAATCTTGTACATATATGCAGCGACCGTTCAAGACGGGGCCTTTGAGAAGAGTTTAATAATCTACATACAGATACTTGCTTATTGCAGAATAAAACAATGCAGAAAGCTCCTACAGGAGTTTACAGCATTATTGAATCATGCATTAGGCAGTTGTCGCAATGTTCTGTACGACCTATTTTCCATATCCTAGCAGATGGTAGCTTAATGTGTCATCTGTATCAAATGTATCGTATTTGCAGTATTCTGAATGAATGCTTCACAGATTAAGGTTTTGTAACATGGTATACATCATATTTATTGTTACCACTTGGGAACAAAATAGCCTGACAGTCAAATAGTTTGGATCCTGATCAGACGCCATGAGGCATCTCAGCAAAAAACAAGGTGCCCATATAGATCAAGTACACACTGTTTGTGCGACTGTTGTGGGAAATAGGTCATAAAATAATTAAACTTCAAATGACACAAAAACTATTTGAAGGTATAGATAATTATATTTTTCGACAGTGGGTAGATTTTAAGTACGATATTGCGCATGGGCCCGTTATATGAACCGCAGCGATGAGATCATATAATTAAATGTGTATGTAACAAAAATTGTATCTACTCTATACATAAATTGTCTAAATTTGAAAACAAATTGGAGAGGTTGTCTTAAAACAGTACAATGTATATAGTTACAGCGGAGAAGAATTTATTCTTGCCCGTTCAAACGAAACGAAACGTAAATGTAACAAACTAAAATGTATAAAAAGTCAATTTCTTGATACTGATGACGAATCTTTATTATCTGAGTGGCAAATAGTTTGGAGCCTGATCAGACGCCGGGTAACCCGGCGTCTGATCTTCCTCATACTGATTGCAACTGATATACTTGTTTGAGACTAAGCACGTTTTTTTGGAAACAAATAAGTATTTTCTGTATAGACAACAAAAAACGACACGATGGCTTTTTGCAGATTGAAATAAAATAGTAGGCGTTACTATGTTTTAACACTTAAAAGTTGCCTGCAATTCATATGATATAGATGTTTGATATGTGACTGAATATACATTCACACGAATGTTAAACAGCATGGCTCCCAAATCAGAATCCGAGTTCATTATATATTTGTAAATATTCACGAGTCTTTATTGACCGTTCGATTAACACGTGTTTCATATAAAACACACCAGCTGACCCTCTATTTATTGGGAAACACCATTCGGGTATGAGGTTCACATAGCTTTAATCCATTTGTAATGAATTCATATATATGCAGCAAAGAAAAGTCATTAATGGGATTTGCTAGATGAAAAGGAGTCTGACCGAAGTCCAAAAATACTAAGTTTTCAGCATGAGTGATTCCTATACACATTTTGACATATCTTGATGCTGCTTAATCATGTTCCTGATTTAGTTTTCAATTTGATTATTCCTCTTTTTTAAAATGACAAGTCTGCACAAATTTTTAATCTGTTTAAAGAAACTGTTTTAGAAAAATTACTCAACAAACAGTGCAGACCCTGAATGAGCTATCTGATTAGCGTCTATAAAATGTTTACAAAATATACAGCGCCCCCTCTCTACAACGACACCCGACGGGAGACAACAATTGTTTGCGTTGTTCGGAGGGAGTTGTTATAGGGAGGGACATTTGAAAACAGCTTGAATTGAGTGACAAACAGCTTATATCCAGATCAAACCCCGCGTAACGCGGTAACGCGGCGTCTGATCTGGATTCAAGCTGTTTGTCACACATCATTAAGTATTTTTTCTGTCGAAGTGTCCCTAAGGTTCGCGTAACTTTGAGAAAAACAGCAGACGACAATTATAAGCTGACGACATTGCAACCGTGAATAGGTTGGCCATAATTGTAAAATTCAGGGAATTGGGACAAGGGTCGTTATAAGGAGGGATTCGTTGTTGGGAGGGCCGTTGTAGGGAGGGAGCACTGTACATACACTGGCTTTCAGAACAGAAAGTGTTAACATTAATTCTGCTTAAAATGTACCCTAGTGTGTATGGAAATGGAAATGAATAAATGAGTGTCACACAGTATGAAGTCTGACGAAAAAGCAAATGTACCCGGCGTCTGATCTTGGCCACATCAAATTAAACCTATCAACCATGCTGTGTTTGTCTGGATAGGGGATACTATCAAAGTTAATGGCTAATATTTTTAAACCCATTATTCAAAATATTCGCTCTTTTACACCTTCCGTCTAGTCCGAAAATAAATCCACTTTATACAGTCATGACTATGAACCGTAAGAAACATGTTCTATACCCTAGAAGATGGGCGCTTCTGCTTTACGTTCAATCTACTTTGAATGGTCACACGTCGCCTTGGAAACAAGTCAATGAGAAATTTATATGCTAATATACAAAGGCATACCACCAGAGTCTCAACCATCTTGTATCCAGATTGGACGCCGAATTGATCAGCGTCTTATTCGGATCCAAACTGTTTAAAACAATTATGACAAATTCACCCAAAGCGTGCTTAAGGTTAACAAAATACTTTCAACCCCTTCATTGCCATTTTAGGTATTTTTGACGTAAGACATATAGAATTGAGTGCCATACAGTTTGGCCACTGATCACACGCCGCATCTGATCAGGATCCACACTGCTTGCAAATAACAACTATAATCGGGGTAAGGTACTGGAAGGGTTTAGGGCCGTTTAAAAGCAGTGAATCCCAACTATCATGAACATTTAAACTATATTTTCTGATGGTTTGAAAGACAGACAAAGAAAGCACTGACTAGTTGATACTTACGGAGCTTTGTTTGTGTATACCACTTTGAATGCAGTTTGTACACTGCCCAAGAGTGTGTGCTGTTGATGTCTCCATATGCCCCGCAACAACCGAGCTGTAATACAAACAATATACACTAATGATCATGTTATACCGTAGAATATTACATGTACTGCAATATATAATATATGTAGGCAACTTAAGGGGTTAGTTTTGTTACCTTTTTGGTTGTAATCTAATTACACTAAGCCCGTATGTTTTTGGGGTTTAAACCTCTTCACTTTCAGAATCAAGTCTGCTTAAAAGTCGCCGTTTTTTTCTCAACATCAGATTAAAGACAAGTTTGACTGAATATTCTTTCAAACGAGTGTCGAACACTTTTGACCCTGATCAGACGCCAAGTATCTCGGCGTCTGATCAGGATCGAAACTGTTTGCAAATGTATGACGTACCACTTTTACTCGTGATAAGGCAGTGGAAGTGTTAGTACGTCATATTTTGACAGGCTCAGAGTTATTTATGGAGAACCTAGACACCAGTCCTAGCATTTTCTAATTTTCTTTCATTATCCATGCAAACTCGGACGTTTCTATCGAGTGTTCTCAATGCAGGTGCATTCTTAAAAGACAAACAAGACAACATAATTATACTAGACTGCAGAAAAGTAAGAACAGACTTATAGGAGTCTACAAACCATTGAACCCTAAAACTGAAGCATGTGCGACAACAATTATAATTATGTACATGTAATGAGCACCCATGTAAGATTCGCTGTATGTAATGACATACATGTCTGTAGTTGCCTCGGGGTCGCAGGATCGAATCTCATCACAGATAAAGATCAACTGCATTAAAGTTTTCTTCAAATGATATACATAACTGAGCGGTGTCTTAATGAATTGCAAACAGTGTAGATCAAGGCCAGTCGCCGAGACTGTGACGTGGCGGAGGGTCTTTATATACCCTGTCTGATACCCACATGCCTCTAAAACATTGTATTTGGCAGTCTTGTATACGGTATTTGGCAATGTAGACCAAACTCAGAAATAGAGCCTGTGATGACTTTGGTGTTTGATCTGTACAATGTTGCAATGCAATAACGCAGGTTTTGTCACAGCTCATTTACATATTAGGCTGCTACATGTACTGGTTCGTTTATGCAGCAACAGGTTGCAATGTCCGTTAACCATAACCAATTACCACATAGCCTGTTTCTAGTTTGAAGCCATGTGACCCTTTAAAGCAGGTTTTTATAAAGCAGAATGCGTTTGAATACATATTCTGCTTTACCTTTAACCCACCTGCTTTAACATACCATCTGCTAGGATACAGGAAGGAACCATTTCTTATGTTTCAAGGTTACATGTATGGCTTTATAAAATAGAACTATTTTCTTTAGTGGAGGAATCAATTAAATACGTAAAAATGCTATAGATGGAGTAGATTTTAAATGGCAACGTTAATTCTACTCACACTTCTCTGCATAGAATCCCAGGCATCGGTGATGAGCCTGTTGTCACTATTCTTCTTCAGGTCCACACCATAACTCGTTGTTAATGTATTTAAAATGTGGTGCTTTATAGAGGTGGAAAGCTGAAAAAGGAAAGAGATAAAACGTTTTGCAATAAAATCGCCATCGTCTCAGGGAGGAGAGCCACCTCAAGTACCATATAGGCTGCCAAGAAGCTTTTAGGCCGGATTATCTACGATGTTTTCCCGGCGTAAAACAGACGTCGAAAAGCGACAACATACCTAGTAAACACTTGATTTCGTTTCCATAGTAACTCTTCGTATGTTAAGCGTGATTTGATTTGCAATTACAAATAGTTTCAGATAGTCCAGATCAGACCTGATTAACCCATTACCCCATAAATACTCCTTTTTACACCTTTAATTTATTGCTCCAATGAAGAAAATAAATACAGTTTTTACAGTCAAACCATGAACTATGAGAAATATTGTCTATACACATGTATCCTTGCAGATTGTAGCTTAAATCAGGCTGAAAGGAAAGCAAAATGGACCTTAAGGTGCTTTCTGCTTTACTTTCAACCTGCTTTAAGTGGTTACCTATATTAAATACTAGAAACAGGCTATGGGGTAATGAGTTAACATCCATACAGTAGAAAACGGGCAACAGTAAGTGCTGTGTGTTACATTAAATTTGTCACCTATTCGCATCTGTTGTTTGAAGAAGGTCGGACCTGGATTGCATCATCGTACAGTGGAGTATGTGTTATTCTTTCCCAATAAACGCGTTTACGCTAAAACTATTATTGCAGTGCAAACAGTTTGGAGCCAGAGCAGACGCCGGGTAACCCGGCGTCTGATCAGGCTCCAAACTGTTTGCCACAAAGATAAACATGAAATATCAGAATTGTCCAAAAGTTGTTCTTTTCTACGTTTTAGTTTAAACAGTATTTTTTTTTTTATTTCAAAATAGATACAGTCATAAATGACAATACATACAATTTCACATATAAATATAAGGATTAGAAAACAAGTTTTGGTAAACTTATATAAATTCTTCTACGTTTTAGCGCTTTGCGTTTGCGTACGTTTGCGTTTAAACGGGAAAGAACAACAGATTCTCCACTGTACATGATACATGTATTTCACGTAGTGGCCACATATGCGATTCGTCTATATATTGTTTCATGAAATATTCTTTAGCATGTACTATTGCATTCCATAACATCTTTTTTTGTTGTTGTAATGAATGACCTTCACAACTGACCTTTTGATCGCATGTATCCATCTGACGCTGAATAGTCTCTAAAGTTTACATTGTATACATAAAGTTTCAATCAAAGCATAGGTCAAAGTTACCAATCTATAATGTAGCATATTATTATCATTGAGGAGCATTTATTTATGTAACTATGTGGAGTTGATGAGTCTTGCTGAAGTAAGTATTCCATAACTGATCTAAACGCAAACACGTAAAATTGACAGAGAAGTCAAGATGACCAATCAGTGATGCACAAATACATTAACCCTTTCCTCCCTGAAACCTCAAATGGACAATTCTAATTTTCTTTTAGTCTAGTCCATTTTGACTTTTTAGGGTTGATTTTTACAATATATGTCAAAATGGCAAACAGTGTAGACCCTGATCAGAGGGCTCCTTAGGAGCCCTCTGATCAGGATCTGCACTGTTTGCATATAACAAGTGTACTCCTAACAGGTACGCTGTTTACAAATGACGCTTATATGCGTGATTAGGGTTCAAAGAGTTAAGTAGTGGTAAAAGAATGGGAGGGAGGGGAGTCACTTACCGTTCCGCGAAACAGAAACGCCAATACACTGGCAGCACACAGTGAAAATAGTACTAGTGTTAACGTCACACCATACTGAAAATAAATAAAAAATAAATATGGGTAGAGTGGGGGAAATGTTTTTCCTTCCCAATAAACGTGTTTCTGCTAAAACTGTGGTTGCCATTGAAAACAGTTCGGAGCCAGATCAGACGCCGGGTTACCCGGCGTCTGATCAGGCTTGAAACTGTTTGCCACTGATATTAAAATAAAACGTTAGACAATTTAAAAGAAATGTAATTTTCTACATTTTGCTGTAAGTGCATTAGGCATTAAAACCGGTTCCTAAACTGTAACATCTCTGCCATATTGCATCACTCAGTTTATCTCAAGAGGTGTTACATGTCCCGGATGAGATTAGCGGTAGTGTATGAGACATACTGCGTACGTTGTTGTTTTTTTTTACACAAAACGCACATGTAATGAATTAATGTAGAAAGTGAGAATTTTGAAATAGTTGACTTATTAAAATCTGCAAGGCAAACAGTTTGGAGCCTGGTCACCCGCCGATCTTGTCCCGGAACGTTTGCAGTTGGCTTCCCTGTTTTACACACACCCATTTATAGGGAGAAGAATAACGTCTCACACACTATATGTTCCCTTGATAGGAAGGTTGCATTTACTTCTACATATATAAGTTACTACGTCTATTTAATAGTATATAATTAAATAAAAACGGTCGCAAAACCGACCACTATATCATCAACACTATTTCGACAATTACATAAATCAGGTTAGGTAAGATCAGTTAACATAAATCAGGGGGAGAAGAATCCGTTCAGTTTTCAGTCAAAATAGCTTTCTAGTCCAAAGCCTGTAATTTTGGGTATGGATTTATTCCCCACAAGCTATACGTAAACCTTTTATTACTGTCTCGCCAACTAAGTCACAAATAAGGCTAGCCTGGTTTGCCATTTAAGTCAAATATATAATGACAGGTATAAGTGTTTTAGACTATACCAAAACCTCAGCTAGTATAGTTCGGAATACAGAATGTACCCTGTTAAACCATTAAAACCCTAGTGACGCATTAACAAACAATGTATTCGTTAAAAGTGCACTTGTCCAATAAACAGTGTACACTCTGATCAAAGAGCTCCCAAGCGAGTCTTCTTATCAGTGTCTGCACTGCTTGTCATTTTGAAACATATAATTGTGATAAACAATCCCTTAAACGACTATTTAACCCATGTGTTCGTAGCGTCGAATAATAGGGACATAGGCAAACCATAGATATCTTAAGAGACTAGATCGGCCACCTAGCGCTGAGCTCCTATTGGTCGACGGTCAGAGAGACGCCATCTTGATACGTGTATCATACACTTTCCCTCCGGAAACAAAATATGATTTACTGTCATTTAAGAATGAATTCGTACTACATACATCTTGTAACATAAATATACACCGTAAAACGACAATCATACGGTAATAAGCAAGAAATGATGGTAATTCTTATTTAACTGAATAAAAGCATCGGTTAATCATAGCATGGAGGAAGTATACCATTTTCGGGAAAATGCAGATTTGTGTATATGATTCTTCTCCAGGGTATACTTCCTCCATGATCATAGCAACTATGGAACGGTTCTTAGCAACTTCTGTAGTCAATGACACACCGTCAGCGTAGACGGGATTACTGCGCACAGCATGTAACGTCATTAATCTACCGCAATACGACGTGTACATGTACCAGACCATTGGAATATGAGTATCATACACGCATCAAGATGGCTTCTCGATGACCGTCGCTGATTGGCCTATAGCCGATCTAGGTTATTTTAATATATCTATGAGGCAAACAGTCTAGACTCTGAATATAGTCTACACTCTTCGCTGAAAGGAATTTATTTCAATCTAAAACAAACCCCCTTATGTAAAAATAGTGTAATCCAATATATAAACATTGAAGAAACAGTTGGGCTAATTGGAAACTGGACTACTATTGTTAAGCCCAACAGTGTTTATTTGGAAGGAATACTTTCTATCCCTTAGTGTTATGCTTATAATGGTCCATACACATGTACATGTAACGTCAAATCATCTCAAGTGAAGGACCACGTGTATAAAATGTAAAACTTTAAACTAGAGGATATTTTATTTCCCATACTTCCTGTTTCTTTGCCATGCGTCAATGCTTGACAGGAGGTACATTCACTTGGTACAGTGGAGAATCTGTTATTCTTTCCCAATAAACGCGTTTACGCTAAAACTATTATTTGCAGTGCAAACAGTTTGGAGCCAGATCAGACGCCGGGTAATCCGGCGTCTGATCAGGCTCCAAACTGTTTGCCACCAAGATAAACAAGAATTATCAGAATTGTCCAAAAGTTGTTCTTTTCTACGTTTTAGTGCTTTGCGTTTGCGTACGTTTGCGTTTAAACGGGAAAGAATAACGTTTTCTCCACTGTACATTCACTTGGTATTTCGTAATGCATCTCGTTGATAAATTCGTAACCGTATGTATCAATTTCGATCCTTATCAAGGACTTCATATTTACTTTGATATTACATGTACATAAATGTGTCGGATTTTGATGTTGGATTTTTGGTCGGACGCGGATTTACACGACGCCTGATCCTAAACTGTTGTTAAAATCAAAAAAGGTCTCGAATGACAGAATCAAGTTAAGTGATTCATGAATTCATGAAGTTTACATTGTAAAAATCATTTAAAGTGCAAGTTGTAATTTAATAGCTGAATAAATGTGCGCTTTTAGACTCTACATAAACTGCCTTTTTATGTTTTACTTGCGGCGCATTCTGCTTTCTATTCAACCCCATTTAACCCTTTTACTCTCAATAGCGCTTAAAAGCGCCCATGTTTGCAAAATGTTTGGATCCTGATCAGACGCCGAATAACGCGGCGTCTGATTAGGATCCAAATTGTTTGACCTCTCGTATCGATATGTTTTAAGTCACACTATATTGAATCTTACTTTAAAACGATCATGCAAACAACAAAATTGAAGTAGATGAAAATGAAACGGTGAAGGGGTAAAAATCTCTCGACAGATTTGGCAGTGAAAGGGTTAAGCGTCCATCTATAACGACATAGAAACTATTGCTTATGATTTAGATGTACGTACATGTATATTCATGACTGTATAAAGGCGAGGAATAAATTAAAGGCATACAAAGGCATATTTATTTTAAGTAACGGGTCACACCGGCCAGGATTGATACTTACAAAAGCTAAAACACATTTATCCTCTCTCATCGTTCCACAGCAGCCACAGAACGCAAGAAGGGCGATAACTCCTCCACCTCCTATCATAAGATACGTTCCGATCTCGAACAGGTTCGAGTCGACAAGGACCGAAACCTCCCGAGCGCTGTACTCCGTCACAAGAAGCCATATTCCAACACCAAGTACCCCGAGTCCTAAAATCTGCAAATAGAATAAAATATTTAGATAATTCTATTGTTCATAATATCACAGTGACTTATTGCATAATGATGTTGTAGAAAGAAACAAATGACTGAAAAAATAACATTTGACGGCCGTAGTCGATTGGAACCAATTTTACAAATAGTTTTAGTCCTGAACAGACGCCGCGTCACGCGGTGTCTGTTCAGTATCCAAATTGTTTAATAGTAATTTTGATATTGTTTCAGTACTTTCTTGCCTTAAATTACATTTTAAACATGTACAGTAGAGAATCTGTTATTCTTTCCCGTTTAAACGCAAACGTACGCAAACGCAAAGCACTAAAACGTAGAAAAGAACAACTTTTGGACAATTCTGATAATTCTTGTTTATCTTGGTGGCAAACAGTTTGGAGCCTGATCAGACGCCGGATTACCCGGCGTCTGATCTGGCTCCAAACTGTTTGCACTGCAAATAATAGTTTTAGCGTAAACGCGTTTATTGGGAAAGAATAACAGATTCTCCACTGTACCACAGTTTCAAAGTAGACGATAGTATAGCATTGATACGATTATTTAACTCAGCTGTGACGCTAGACACCGAGTTAAGCATTTGCACCATATTTCAGTTGACCGTGCACGTAGAATTTGGTGTAGGCATAAATAATCAATATAAATATTAGTATTTGCGGACTTATTGAGCTGTTAAACATTAAGTGAAATAAATTGTCATATAAAGGCTGTCTTCTTTTACATGCAACTGCATTGCGTTTGCGTTCCGTTTTCGTTTAAACAGGATACATGTAACATTTTCTCCACTGTACTACATGTACATGTATTGACTTTTTCAAATGGCATCAAACAAACGTATGTTAATATTACATTAACTACTAAAACCTTTGCTGTTTCTCACTTGTGGACTATAAAGTAAACGTTCGATTCTGTTACGACCGTTGTAAGGTTATATTTAGGTGTTACAGGAAATAAAAACTTTATTCATCTTCAACAAAATGCGTTTGTACTCAAAAGAACTGGGGTCAATTCCAAACAGTTTAATACATTCTCCCCTGAAACTGTACATGGGCGATTCAAATTTCCAATTATTCTATTTTGACTTTCTAGTTTCTATGACTTTCTTGTTTTCTGTAATATGTCGCATTGTAAAAAAAAATCATAACCTGATCAATCTCTAATCTTATTTGATAATTAAATCTGAGTGGCGAACATTTTGGATCACGCTACAAATTGTTTGCAAAGGACATCATATTTTAGCGTGATAGCGTGTATTGGTAAAGAATATCATAATTATTCTCTACTTTACCAATAACGCATCAATATTTTAATTGCTTTAAAAATAGCTAGAGAGTAGAAAAATTAACCAGATCAAATCAGGGGAAGACGATACTCGGAATCTGATATGGCTTGATTTAGCATAAACACATTCATTGACGGGAAATGTAACGCTTAACCCTTTACCTCATAGCCTGTTTCTAGTTTTAAAGACAGGTGACCTCTTAAAGCAGGTTGAAAGTAAAGCAGAATGTGCCTTAAGGGTGCATCAATGTCATAAGCCAATTTTTAAAAGTATTAAACTTTTTTTCTAACATTGTTTTTTTGGAAGAGCTGTTTATGATGAATGAAAAAATGAAAAAAAAAATATATGGTGGTGTCCTTTTTTGGAGCTACAGCGATTTGAAAAAAGGTATGTCAAATTTGGACGTTTTTTTCAAATTTTTCTCATTCAGAGTACAAGCTTCAGTAAAATTTATTTCAAAATAAAACAAACATGATAATTTGGGTTTTCATTATTTATTTCATGTCTATGGTGGTATTTTCACATATAGAAACCAAATTTAGACAAAGCAGGCACCAGGTTTGAGCAATATGGATCCTTGAATATCAAAAATATGCTTTGTATAGGGCATGATTTTATTAGATTTTTTATTTTATGAAAAAAATTAAAAAAGTTTGAAAATGAAATAGTTCTAGTATTTAACTTTTTTTTTTATATATTTTACCAGATGAAAGCCCATGCTAAGGCAGTTCAAAATATGAAAAGAAATTGAAAGGTCAGTGTTGAAAATATTGAGTTATTAAAGTAAAAAGAGTTATCTCCCCTTACAAAATTTACTAAAAAGTACCATATCGATGCTATTTAGAGCTTTATAAATTTCACATTTGGTGCCATTTTTTTCTTAAATTAGTTTTTGTATGAAGAAATACTACCATAGATAAATAACACAAAACCAAATTATCATATGTGTTTTCATTTAAAATGGATTTTATTAAAGCAGGCTGTTTGAAAAGGACAAAATAGGAGGAAGTGGGTGGGGTAAATTTTACATGGCCGTAGAGCCAACTGTTGTTCACCAAAATGTACACTTTTTCTATTTTTTCATTCATCTTAAATAGCTCTTCAATACAAAACCATCATAGAGTGTTTTCATATACTTTGAAAATATCCCACAGTCATGACATTGATACACCCTTAAGGCACATTCTGCTTTACTTTCAGCCTGCTTTAAGCTAAAATCTGCAATACCATATAAAATAAATTGTATTGGTATTTGTTCATGAGGGTATACACTGAAACTATTTTCTTCAGCGAAGGAATACATCAAATAAGCTAAAAGTCGCTCCTATGGGGGAAAGGGATAACATTTAAGCTTCTGTTCATGCTTGTGAATGATTGTCCATCTTCATTTACATGTATTAAAATTGCATGATCTCCATAAGTAATATTGTTTTAGAACATATATTACGTGCATATATGCATAATGGGTTCATCGTAAGCCTAGACGAATTAATCAACGCCTTTTTCCCAGACATCAAAATGACCTGCGTCAATTCCTATCTAATTCATTGCTGTAAACTTGACGTCTGCACTTGTTCAGTGCTCTCTCCAATCCACCATCCTCCGAATAACGATTCCTCCTTACAACAATGAGTTTTCGCTGTTCCCCAAACAAGACATTAATAGCTACCATTATAGTGCTGCAATATCTTCTGCTTAAAATGGTCGTCTGCTGTTTTTTCTTAAAGTTATATATATGACATTTTGACAGAAACCCCCACATAATGACGAGTGACAATCAGTTTGTATCTAGATCAGACGCCACGTAACGTGGCGTCTGATCTGGATTCAAACTGATTGCAAATGTAAGCCAAGTCATGTTCAGCACTATTAAAATAACAATATTCCTCCCTATAACAACTTCATCTGAACAACACATACAGTGACGAAAACGTTATTCTTTCCAAATAAACGCGTTTACGCTAAAACTATTATTTGCAGTGCAAACAGTTTGGAGCCAGATCAGACGCCGGGTAACCCGGCGTCTGATCAGGCTCCAAACTGTTTGCCACCAAGATAAACAAGAATTATCAGAATTGTCCAAAAGTTGTTCTTTTCTACGTTTTAGTGTTTTGCCTGTGCGTACGTTTGCGTTTAAACGGAAAAGAATAACAGATTCTCCACTGTACTACTTTAGGGAGTATTTTGCTAAATAGTCCTCGTTATAAGTTCGAGTGTCAATCAGTTTAGATACAAATCAGACGCCGATTACAAGTGCCAGTAAGGTTTGGCAGTGAAGGGGTTAAAGAGAGGCATCTCATGCGTTATTGATAGAATGACGTCATCAGCAATGAATATATCTTCTTATTTATGCTTTTCGGTGGATTACCACGAAAAAGCAGTGGATGATCACTTGGTAATCCACTGCAGTGGATTATCACCAATCGCTTTTATTATGAATTTTCCCCGTAGGGCTCCCCAAGAATCGTAGTCAATCGTGTCTTATCGTTAAATTCCGGCAGTCCGATTTGTCGCGAATTACTCACCGGAAGAGCACGAATCCAAACTCGGGAGCAACGAAGTCATTCGGATGACGTCAAATCAACAAATAAGTGACGTCATTATACCGCCAACTGTCACGCACATGTGTTCGACATAAAACGTGGGGCTCAACACGGGATAAATAATGTACGTTCGCTTTCAATTTTTAAACAATTTCGTTTAAAAAGTGGCTTAAAAGCATAAATAAATAGAATAACTGTGTTTTTTCAGTGTAAGATCGAATTTAATCCATTTCGTGAACATCAGCCTGTTATATTTTCACTCGTGGCTTCGCCACTCGTGAAAATATAACGTCTGATGTTCACCTAATGGATTAAATTTCGATCTTACACTGAAAAAAACAGTTATCCTCTATTTCATTAAAATATGTTTTAATTAATATGACATACTACGACAAACATTACTGTCACCGTTCATTTTCAAGAGAATAGCAAACACTTTGTAGCCTGGATATCCGTCGATACTCAAAATGTGTCTTTTAAAAAAAAAGAACTGTCAAGAGTTTGGTTAAAAATGCAATTGAATAATATAATATTTGTTCAATTTGTCTTCACCTTCGTTTATTCGAAAAAGACGTTTAATTTTCCAAATGGAAAAGGCGCAGCACCAGGTGCATGCTTGGAATTTGTATTAAATGTTCGCACATATTTATTGATATTGCCATCCATATTAGATAGTTTTTCTTAAAACTAATGCGATGCCGTTTGAAGAATTTCATGACGTCATAAATTTTAAACGATTGTCCTCTGCTTTTATTACTCAAATTTAAATTCTTAGTATTTAGTTTTCAGAAATATTGTTCAGCATATACAATAGTTTGTGCCCTGATCAGACGCCGCGTAACGCGGCGTCTGGTCAGGATCCAAACTGTTTGCAAATAACTTTTGTACTCGGGGAAAGGTAGTCAAAGGGTTAAAACTATACTCAAATGACAGTATAACAAATAAAGAATGAAGCTTTTACCCTTTCCTATTAGAAATTTCAAATTGACATTTCCAATTTCTAATTTAGTCTAGTCATTTTGTGACTATTTAGGGCTATTTTGTTACAATATACATATGTATTACTAAATTATATATAAACTTTGAAACACTGATCAGGGGAACCATCTGATCTAGGTATACTCTTTTTGCATGTGATAAGTATACTTTTCAAAGGCACGCTGTTTCACGGTAAAGGACGCTTAAATATGCGTCATTTGGGCTCAAAGGGTTAAAACGGTGTGAACACAATATGCATGTAGCCAACATAAGCTTTCTGCTACACAGAATGAGGCCATAAATCGTCTTTTACAACAATAATATCGCCTGCTTAATAAAATGTCATCTAAACAGGATCCAAGCTGTTTGCATTTTCGAGATTAGCATTCAAGGAATCATAAAAGTGCTCAAAACTTATTATTTTCGTGGATGTAGAAACGAGGCTGTACTGACAACCGTTCCTGAATGGAATCATAATAACACAAACTTAGACATCTACATGTATAAACATCAATGTAAGAGAACGTAATTCTTTCCTATTTAAACAAAGCGTGACGAGAATGAAAGGCAAGACAATCTTACATAATATTTTGAGAGTTTCCTTGAAACTTAAGATGCCTTTATTTAATATTAGTGTCAAACAGTTTGAAGCGTTGTCAGACGTCGAGAAACTCTGTGTCTGATCTGGCTCTATACTGTTTCGAAAAAACACCAATTTTTTTAACACATTCAATTTGATATGGTGTTTATCGCTTGAAAGTATTTCAATCTCCAGGAGCCATTTCTACACTACTTCTGGCACAAAGCGGCAACTGACTAGAGTTATAGCAATTTTCCGCAAGCCAGCTGGTAGGCTTCCCCAAGTGAAAAATCTTTAGTTCCCAGACCGGGATTCGAACCCACGGCGGTGAGAAGGTAAACAATTGTCAGTCACAGTGACTCTTACGCATTTAAAATGACAAAACAGAAACGTGTACTTACAAGTATAACTATATTATAGCCATGTACGGCAGTTCTAAGGCACGAGAAGCACGGGTCTTCTGGCCCGCTTCGTATTGAGGCTGATCGTGGGTATCTGGCTGGGTAGTGTGGAAAATCGTCTATATTCCGTTTGTTCAAAGGCTGAAAAGATAAACACAAATATTGATAATCATTTGTTATAATTATTTAACATATCAAAAGATACAGGTCGTAGTTTCTAAAGCGTTTGAGAAGAGTCTGAGATCATTCTCAAGACTTTGATTGGCAAGAAATGAGTACAGTGCTTCCTCTCTACAACGGCCCTTCCAACAACGACTCCCTCCTTACAAAGACCCTTGCCGCAATTCCCTAAACGGGACAATTAGGTATAATGCTTTATCTGTTGCAATATCGTCTGCTTAAAAATGTCGTCTCCTGTTTTCTCTCAAAGTAACATATAAGTGGAGATTATAATAGAATAAATTAAATGACAAGAGACGAACAGCTTGAATCCAGATCAGACGCCGCGTTACGTGGCGTCTGATCTGGGTTCAAGCTGTTTGCAAATGTAAGCCAATTCTTAATTTTCCCTCTCTATAACTACTCCCTCAGAACAACACACACACACAATATGTGTTTCCCATTGGGTGTCGTATATCTGACCACTATAAAGCTTGAGAACGGTCTTAAGATTCGTCTCACGACGTCCGAATGAAAGTAAACCGATGTAAAAAACATAAACATTATAGTGTCGTAAGTAAGATTCTAAATCTCTCAATTATTATCTATTTCTCCATCTAACTCTGTCTTGACGATTCCAAAGAGATGTCATTTTTAACCAGCTTTAAAATAACTTTTTGGATGCTGGGTAATCTTTTTGTCTGCAACAAGTGTCGCCTAGTAGCTCTACTGTTCTAAAAAGAGATTTTTTTGAATTCTCTTTTTAAACTTGGAGCAGTGTGTCAAACAGTTTGGATCCTGATCGTAACGCAGCATCTCATCACGATCTAAACTGTTTGCAAAGGTTATCATGATTTTACCGCTACCATGCTTATAGTTTAACTCATTCGCCCCTGAAACCTCTAATAGACAATTAGTTAAATAAGTCTAGTCCATTTCTGACTAATTAGGGCTTCATTTTGACAATATATTTAAAATTACTAACAGTGTAAACACTGATCAGAGGGCTCCTTGAGGAGCCCTCTGATCAGTGGCTACACTGTTTGCATAGGACAAATGTAATCTTCACAGGTACACTGTTTATTAACAACGAGTATACTCGTCGCTAGGGTTGAATGTGTTAACAGAGTGTCCATTCTTGTGACAAGTTACGACAGGATATAACGTCAAAACACAAAGTACACACCACGTTTGTTTTCACTTTTTTCTCACACGCAACCAATCAATTAGACAACTTTGGCAGGGCAATATTCAAAGAGAAGATTTTCTCCTTTTTCGTCATTTGACTCATTCTCAGAGAGAAGAAATGGCAAAGGCTGATTAGAGTTGATTGGATGACATTTATTGTCTCTATAACGGTACATCTCCTTTAGAGAATCGAAACTGTCGTGTGCGTTGAAAAGTGTCGTCTGCTTTACATTTGAACTGGTAACACTCAGTCTATCGTTTCTGAGTAAAGTATGTGTCCATCGAAGATCTCATGTTTAACACATTCACTGCCATGAGGTCATCAATTTTAAATAATTGGCGTCTACTTTCAGTTATCAAATTTAAAATTTATGTATTTGGACTTAAACAATATTGAAGTGATTGTCAAACAGTTTGGATCCTGATCAGACGCCGCATCACGCGGCGTCTGATCAGGATCCAAATTGTTTACAAATATTTATTGTACTCGGGGTAAGGCAGTGAAGGGGTTAATTTAGTCAGGCCTTGTTGTGAAATTTGAGGTTTACAAAACACTTTATGCAGAATGAAGACATGTAGAAAATTAGTAGGATTGAAAGTATAACTAGTCATAAGCACGACTAGATCTATACTAAGTTTTTGCAAACAGTTTAGATCCAGTTCAGACACCGCGAAACGCGACGTCTGGCCTGGTTCATGCTGTTTAACACTCGTTTTAAGGTTTCTTAGGTCAAACTGGCTCTAAACATTGATTCTTAAACCTTTGCAGACAACAAATATGATGCAGGTACATGTACATGTATTATCGAAACCATAGGTGGTTCTATCGAGTAGACATTTTGTACCCTTATTGAATACATGCACATCTCAACGTTTGCTATACAGAAAACGTGGTAGCTGAAGGCAGTATAAAGCTCCTTTAGAAAGATTCTGCTTTACCCTTATTCTGCTTAAGCAGTCATCTCAAAACATCGTTCTTTTATGCGGTTGATATAATAAGGATTCATTGTAACACCCCTATTGTTAATAATAAATCAGTCCTGCGTGCACATTGGAGCCAATCAATAACATTAATTGGGTAAATCTGGTTATCATGTGCTGACAAATTGCATTAGTGCAGCACTTCAGGGCAATTGGGAAAAAGCCCGTTCTTTTCGTAAAATACTTCGTATGGGCATAAAAACGCAAGTTGGTTTTAAAGCCCTCTGAAAGATTTTATTACATTTTGACACCTCGTAACTTTATCTATGATTATTGTAAAACTTACAAGAACGGTTTCAAACGAGGGTACAGCGGATAATTCATTACTCTTTCCCATTAAACGTGTGTATGTTAAATCCATGACGTCAATTGCAGATAATGTAGAGCCAAATGAGACGCCTGGTAACCCGGTGTCTGACCAGGATCTAAATGGTTTGTCACTCAAATTAAAACAAATTGTTAAAATTGTCAAGCCAATGTAAATTTGCTAGGTTTTACTGAACTGCGTTTAGGTTTTGTTTACAGTGGAGAATCTGTTATTCTTTCCCGTTTAAACGCAAACGCAAAGCACTAAAACGTAGAAAATGACAACTTTTTGACAATTCTGATAATTCATGTTTATCTTGGTGGCAAACAGTTTGGAGCCAGATCAGACGCCGGGTTACCCGGCGTCTGATCTGGCTCCAAACTGATTGCACTGCAAATAATAGTTTTAGCGTAAACGCGTTTATTGGGAAAGAATAACAGATTCTCCACTGTACGTTTAAACGGGACAGACGTCTTCTCCACTGTAAGCCCTTTTGAAAAGTTTTGTTGCATTTTGACACCCTCGTAATTTTATCTACGAGTATTTTAAAGCTTAGAGGAACGGTTTCAAACAAAGACATAATTATACGTATGTCGTTAGTCACTGTAAGCGTCTATAAAGTGTGAGTTTCACGACAGCTAAGAAACTATATGGTACCTGCAACTAAATCTCAACATACTTTACAATGAGCCTATGCACAAAGAGAACGCATCATGTACAGTGATCCCCTCTCTAAAACAACTCCCAATGGGAGACATCGATTGTGTCTGTTGTTCTGAGGGAGCTGTTATAGGGAGGGGAAATAAATACCCTTAGAGTATATTTGCAAACAGTTTGAACCCAGGTCAGACGTCGCAAATTGCGACGTCTAATCAGGGTTCAAACGGTTTGTCGCTCGTTTTTTTTGTTTCTTCTGTCAAAATGTCAAATACCTGACTTTGAGAAAAACGGCATACAATTACAACACTTTTAAGCAGTCAATACTGCAGCAGTGAAAGCGTTAGACATTTTGTTAATGTTTTGGGAACAGCGGCAATCATTTTTGTATAGAAGGAATCGTTGTTTGGAGTGGTTGGTGCAAACGCAATGAAATACAACGTGGAAATTTACATAACTTTAACAATATGGAATTTATTTTAGTGTCAAGCAGATAATCTGCGTTGCTTTTGCGGTGGACATAATTGTTTAAGCTAAAACGCATTTATTCGGAGAGAATAACGTCATTTCTCTCCTATATCTGTCTGAAAGCTTTTTTTCAAATGCCATGACGCAATTAAGCTCAAAACGAATTACAGACTCTTGAAGTTGTCCATAAACAGTCACTTCTAGTCAGAGCGGCGACCGGGAGAACTCAAAATATCCTTATTCCATCTTTAGCACGCTATGAGTCCACTGCAGCCATTCTCAGAGTATGTTTTCTTCCCTTGAAGTTAATTTTATCAATGACAAACAGTTTGGATCCAGATGAGACTCCGCGTCACGCGGCGTCTCATCTGGATCCAGACATGTTTGTCAATGTTGTCCCGAGTTCGGTTAAAGCCTGCGGAAAGTTAAGTTTTAAGGAGACAAAGGTTCTCTGCTAGGAAAAAGAACATCTGCAAATTTGCCATGTACATAAATTTAAAGATAGTTTCTTCATTGTTATGCTGTTGTTTATTGCTAGGTCCTAGTCCCCTATGGCTGTGTGCGAACTAGGAGTTTAAAGATTAACCCTGTCTGTGCTGAATTTCTCAAATGGTCTAGTCCATACTTAAAAAAAGGAACAGTTTACTATATATATTGAATTTAGGACTGTTTTAGAAATTACTTCAGAAATATTAAAGTAGAAGAAACGCATCAAATTCCATCTGAATGAAATTTCAGGATCCTTATGGCCAGGTCTTCGCTGTTTGCCAAACTTTTAATGTTCATACTAGGGGTTTTAGCGTCTAGTAGGACAGGTTGCTGTAATCACCTAGAGTTTTAAAAAATTAGTTTTCGTTAAACCTTTAACACAAGGACGAAACAATGTCCATAAAACAACACCACAAACATGTGAAATGGCCTACTAAGCACCATGGGTACTTTTCTGCATTCCAAGGCACGAATTTGTAAAGACTCTGTTTCAATTGTTTGGATTTAGATGAGACGCCGAGTAACTCGGCGTCTCATCTGAATCCAAACTGTTTGCCCCTGATAATAGTTTCTAAAACAAAACTCAAAAGATAAAACAAGTTTGAAAATTGTTGCTGACGACAAAATGTTTTGCAGACGATTTTTGTAGCAGACGTCAAATGCACAGCGTGTTAATTGTTAAAATAAGGGAAGGAAAGTGACGTTCGTTTCAATTCTACATGTATGTACAGTGGAGAAAACATTATTCTTTCCTGTTTGAACGCAAAAGAAACGCAAACGCAGTCCACTAAAATGCAGAAAATAACATCTTTTTGAAATGTCTAACAATCTATTTTAATCTGAGTAGCTTTTATTGGGGAAATTCATGTATAGTCTTCTCCACTGTATAGAGCGTGCTGAATGTTACATAAGGGAAGGAAAGTGACGTTCGTTACAAAGCTACAGTGGAGAATCTGTTATTATTTCCCGTTTGAACGCAAACGTACGCAAACGCAAAGCACTAAAACGTAGAAAAAGAACAACTTTTGGACAATTCTGATAATTCTTGTTTATCTTGGTGGCAAACAGTTTGGAGCCTGATCAGACACCGGGTTACCCGGCGTCTGATCTGGCTCCAAACTGTTTGCACTGCAAATAATAGTTTTAGCGTAAACGCGTTTATTGGGAAAGAATAACAGATTCTCCACTGTACAGTGGAGAAAACATTATTCTTTCCTGTTTGAACGCAAAAGAAACGCAAACGCAGTCCACTAAAATGCAGAAAATGACATATTTTTGAAATGTCTAAAGTCTATTTTAATCTGAGTGGCAAACAGTATTGATCCTGATCAGACGTCGGGTTACCCGGTGTCTGATCTGGCTCCAAACTGTTCGTACTGAAAAGAATAGATTTAGTTTAAACGCGTTTATTGGGGAAATATAGTCGTCTTTTCCACTGTATAGAGCGTGCTGAATGTTACATAAGGGAAAGAAAGTGACGTTCGTTACAAAGCTATCAGGGTGCGCTTCCTGTGAAGATGTTTAGATAAATGACAAGTTCGTAGCAACAATTGACAAAACTACATGGTTTGTCAATTAAGCGAAAAACGCACAAATACGTGCACTGGTGGTGCATTTAGTCGCGTTTTAAACAGGATTTAGTATTTGGTTTCTCTTTTATCTTAAACATAGCCGAATTGAGTTACAAATTGCAATGACTCACAGGGTACTTGTATACTGTAAATTTATACTGTAACTCTTTCCTTTATGGTCAAGCTTAAGATCAACTAAATGGATCGAACTCTGTTTAAGGTTGGATACTGCTTAAATCAGGATGAATGTAAAACAGAAAGCTCATTTCAGAGCTTTCAGCTTCACTTTAATTTTGCTTTCATTTTTATTTAACACCGTGAAAATGTTGCACCCCCTTCACCACTATATTATCGTCTGCTTTAATATCGTTTACTGTATGCTACTTTGGCGGTAAAAGAGTTAAGTGGTAAAATTGGCGTTGTTTTATTGTTCTTATATAACTCAATTTGCATAAGAAGACTTCGGATTGGACTCAGTAGACTTGATCTAAATAAAAATCAAAGTCGCCGGCTATAAAGTGACACTAACGATATCAATTGACATGTCTCAACGAAATATATGAATATAGTCAAACTTTTTTTGAGCTTACATACATGTAGATAAAACAAAGACAGAAGACTAATAATTACAAACACGAGTAACAGAGATAGTTTACATATTGTCTCTATTCAACTGACTGCCTTCAAAAGACAACGCATGTTTCGCCTTCTATTCAGTTAATTCCGATTTCTTTCGAGATTTACGGAAATCACCGATTTTATGAAGTTCCGATTGCTTCTCCTGAGGAATTGAACCAACATCTGAATACATTATTACTGACTGTACGTCAAGTTATATTGTATAATTTTGCACATTTGTATATAAATCTGTCAACGTGTGACACGATACGATCTTATTAATTTTAATACAGTGATAAGTTCCTGCTAGTCGCTGTCTATGAAACATAATAACGGCATTCACACTGTCTGGTTATACACGCTACAATCTTTATCATGCTGAAAACCAAGCCTCTGTGAATGTCCTAAGAAACACTTTTAGAAATTGAGATTTTCAAGCATTCTGGAATTAGCAAATTTCAAATCATCAAACAGTTTTTATCCTGATCAGACGCCGAGTTACTCGGCGTCTGATCAGGATAACAAACTGTTTGCCTACATATCACACTTCCTAATGCCTGAATATTGACGGTAAGACGTCACCATGTTGAAAAAAAATGTCATCTTTATAACTTTCCTCCAATACATGTATATACATTTGGAAAATGCAAACTTTAATTATTTTGCAATTAGTCAACATCAATACGAGTGTCAAACAGTTTTGGTCCTGACCTTACGCCAAGTTTTGTTTGCAAATGACGGTTTAACTGCGTTGAGCACGTTGAGGGAAACATAAAATCATTTCTGTTCCAGTCGCCGTCTATTCTGAATCACTATTTACAGTCTGTTTCATAACGTCACATTGGCACGAAGTCTAGTCGGTCGTGCAATAATATATGACTCTATTACAACCCCATATACTGCCGGGATATCAACTGCTGAGTCCAAGGTTATAAAGCGTTTGAGCTGAGTCTGAGTGTGTTCTGAAGCATTGGATTGGTCAGATTTGAGCCTAGGCTCAAATCTGAACAATCAAATGCTTGAGAACGACTTTAGACTCGCGTCAAAAGCTTTATAACCTCGGACCCTGAACATTTCTCATCGACAGACAAAGGGTAAAAGGACATAGTCTACGTTTATAATAAAATGGAGGAGAATTTCTGTACATCCTCGATAATATTTTAGAACTTCAGAAATGTCATGATGAAAGTTAAGAAGTAGCTTTCTGTAAAGCATACATTCTGCATCAACATCAACATCAGTTCTACATCAACAATTGAAGACAAAATAGTCTTTAAGTAGTATTCCGCCAAGACGACGTTAGTTACCCCCCAAACATGCGTTTTGGCTTAAGCCATTGTAGTATTTCTATTGCAAACAATTTATGGTCTGATCTTGCCACAAACTATTTGCCACTCCGATCAAAATGAGTCATAAACATTTTCAAAATATTGTCATTTTCTAGATTTTATTGCATTCCGTTTTGATAAAATGGATTATGATAAGGTCTCATTCACTGTTTTTTTTATTATTTCTTTTAGTTTTACTTTGAAACAGTGGAGAATATGCTATTCTTTCCCGTTTAAACGCAAACGGAACGCTAAACATTGCAATAAAACGTAGAAAATGACAACCATTTAGACATGTCTAACGAATGGACACTGTGCATTAAACTTTTAGGGGAATGAGTTACCTCTATTACCAATTGCTTATCAATACTTCTTCAGTTGAAATTCGATAGTTTGCTTTCGCTTATCCATGTTTTAACTTTTAAAAACAGGTCTGTTCGACTTAGGCTATGCGAGTTCGACTAATTATTAGAGTGGAGAAAACGTTATTCTTTCCCAACAAACGCGTTTACGCTAAAACAATTATCAACTATGCAAACAGCTTGAAGCCAGATCAGACGCCGGGTAACCCGGCGTCTGATCAGGCTTCACATTGTTTGCCACCAAGAAAAGTATGACTTATCAGAATCGTCAAAAAATTGTACTTTTCTGCATTTTAGTACGTTGCGTTTGCGTTTCAAATTTTTAGAGTACGATTGTCACTAAAATCTGTTTAACAACTGCCTATTGCCACTCTTTCAGAAAGGTTGGCCATCGAAGACAAAGACTCAATTCATTACATAATCTCTACATGGAGATGATCCATCTTGAACTGTCAAAAAGCGCCATGGTGCATTATGGATGTCATGGTGTATAGAAAGTTAATTAGTGCAAATGCAAGAACGCATTAACAAGTGTATATATCAATTTCAATGTAATTGATCAATAACTTCCGGTTAAAAGGACATATGTACAGTAGAGAGGACATTATCATTTTCCAATTAAACGCAAACAAAACGCAAACGCAACCCAGTAAAATGTAGAAATAGACACTTTTTGAAAATTCTGATATTTTAGTTTGATGTGAGTGCCAAATAGTTAGGCGGATGATCAGACGCCGGGTTACCCGGCGTCTGATCTGATTCAAAATTGTTTGCTATTGGCATATAAGGTTTTAGCATAAATGCGTTCATTGGAAACGAATAATGTCTTCTGTATGCATCAATTACAATGTGATTGGTGATTAATTCACCCGATTGAATGGACATATGTCCAAGGAGTAAAAACTATTTTACAAGCTTTGAACTCGAAGAAAGGAGGTCCGTTGCAAACCATGTTGAGTTAGATCTACAGTGGAGAATCTGTTATTCTTTCCCGTTTAAACGCAAACGTACGCAAACGCAAAGCGCTAAAACGTAGAAAAGAACAACTTTTGGACAATTCTGATAATTTATGTTCATCTTGGTGGCAAACAGTTTGGAGCCTGATCAGACGTCGGGTTACCCGGCGTCTGATCTGGCTCCAAACTCACGGTTTGCACTGCAAATAATAGTTTTAGCGTAAACGCGTTTATTTGGAAATAATAACAGATTCTCCACTGTACCACCGAGTAGATAGGCGTCTGATCAGGTCAAAAGCTGTACGTCACTTAGGTTTAGACAAAGATGTACACTTTTAAAATATTAAGTTATTCTCTGAATTGTATTGTACATGTATACTGTCTTTGTGTTTTGTATGCAGAAGGAAACGAATAACGTTTTCGACGCAGTAAACAGTAAAGGTACAGGCAACCGATTGCAACACAATGTCTCATCAGAATACACTACATTGAATACTTTGTTATCTCCCGTTTTATCGCAAACTAAAGGCAGATGCAATTCAGTAGAATGTAGAAAATTACATTTTTCAAAATTCGAACTATTTTTTTTTTTAAATCTGAGTGGCAAACAGTTAGGAGCCCGATCAGACACCGGGTTACCCGGCGTCTGATCTGGCTCCAAACTGTTTGCAATGGACATCATGGTTTGAGCAGAACAAACGCGTTAATTTAGAAATAATAACATCTTCTACACTGTATATACAGAGTCGTAGATACTTACAGTGGAGAATCTGTTATTCTTTCCCGTTTAAGCGCAAAACGTACGCAAACGCAAAACACTAAAACATAGAAAAGAACAACTTTTGGACAATTCTGATAATTCTTGTTTTTCTTGGTGGCAAACAGTTTGGAGCCTGATCAGACGCCGGGTTACCCGGCGTCTGATCTGGCTCCAAACTGTTTGCACTGCAAATAATAGTTTTAGCGTAAACGCGTTTATTGGGAAAGAATAACAGATTCTCCACTGTACACGTGATAATAGACAGCTTAGGCATCACATGTCTAAGTTAAGCAGTTAATGTTGTTGTACCCTATATTTGTATTTTAAAAGTAAACAGCAATTTATTCTAATAACCACATTTGGGTATGCTGTGTCCATTAGCTGGTTATTCAAGATAGATATTTGACTGATTTATTGATAAAAAACAACCAAACAACTGACTATAAACTTTTCCAAAAGGCTCATATAATGGATTTAATTTCTTAAGAAAAATAATAAAACTAAAATGTAGCTACATGTAAATGAGATGCGTGGTTTTACGATTGGGTCTTATGCTTACAAACATGTGTTTATAAAGGTCTAGCTATTTCAGCCACTAAACAGAGGCTCCTTTTTTTACTTTCACCTTGCTTTAAGCAGTCATATGTCTTACGCACATAATAATTTACACAATTTATGTGGTTGTAATATAAAGTTTTAACTGTATATTAAGACATAAGAGGTCATCTGTGTTCATTTTTGTTGGTGTTATGACCTTCGTATATCACATAAATCTACTACACCTTTACATTAGTTACCGGATAGTACATAATAACGGCCAATTTGCAGCCTTTTCTACACCATAAAAATAGCTAACTTCACGACATATCGGCTTTGTGATAATGCCGGACGAATCGGCCTGTCAATGTCCATCCATTATTAAGTATTTTGCTATATCTCATTAGACACATTCTTCGTCCGGTGGTCATTGAAAATCTATCGTACGATTCCCCCGGGGACTCCTTCTTCTACCGTTTTCTTCCGATAAATTGACCAGTAGTACGCGCGGCCATATTTTACGAGTGACAGGAACTACTTCGTGAAGATTTTAGAAAAGCCTACACCGGTGCTAAATTTGGAATGGTTTACGAGCGCGGCGGACTAGCATGAAAAGTAGATTTTATGAACAAGATATACTCACTCTCAAGGGATGAGAAGAGAAGAGAGTATGTAATTAATGTGTCATTGTGCAAAAAAAGATCATTGATTTAAGAGGAAAAATTGCCAGGATCGACCAGGTCCTTATTGTTTTATATTACCCCTTGTCAGTTGCTTTGTGTGCTCATTCTAGGATGTCTTCATATGTAACCTCGGTTTAACCCTTTGAACCCTAGTCCCGCATATAGGCGTCCTTTTCAAACAGTATACATGTGAAAAGTGCACTTGTCCTGTGCAAACAGTGAAGACCCAGATCAGAGGGCTTCGAAAGGAGCCCTCTGATCAGGGTCTTCACTGTTTGTCATAATTCAAAACATTGACAAAAACAACCCTTTAAAGTCAGAAATGGACCACACTAAAATGGAAACTGGAATTTTCCATTTAAAGTTTCAGGGAGGAAAGAGTTAACCTCTTCCCAGCTATGACGTCATCTCTTTTCAACAAATGTCGTCTGCTTTTTGCTAATGTTTGATCAAATATAAATATTGGGAATATTTACCCATTTACAGCATTATTATAAGTTAAACGGTGACGTGTATTTGCAAACAGTTTGGATCCTGACCAGACGTCGCGCATCTGTTTGACACTCATTACGATATACGTTAATTTACCTAAAAGGTAAAGTTGAGAAATATTTAAACAGAAGACACCATAGCAGTGTGTGTGTGTGTGGGGGGGGGGGGGGTTAACTACAGTCAAACCTATGTTAAGCGGCCACTAAAATGACGATACATCTGTTGTATATGTTCATGACAAGGGGCAACTTAACCCGTTACCTCATAAATACGCTTTTTAAGCCTTTATTTATTAATCCACTGAAGAAAATAGTTCCAATTTATACACGGTTATGAATATGTATGATACAATTATTTTCTATATTTAAACAGATGTAAGTTGAAGGCGCATTCTGTTTTACTTTCAACCTGCTTTAAGTGGTCACTTATAATCAATATTAGAAACAGGCAAAAATCGGGTAATGACAAATGCCATGCGGAAGGCTCCTATAGGAGGCTCCTATATTGTATTACAATAAAGATGGGTTTTTTTATTATATAATTTCGATATTTTCGAAAGTTTCTATGTGCATGATCAATATGTTTAAACTGTTAAACAAGACATTGTAAAAGGATTTGGCCACAAGTTATACTACTATTAGAAAAGGTCATTCCCTTAAGAAGTGAAGACATTGAATCACGCTATCGCTACTGCAATTTTCCTGGTTAGATTTTTTAAATGTTTGGAAATTTATTCTCATGTTCAGTATGAATTATGCTGAATCGCGAATTTTAAATTTGCAGAAATTACAACCAGTAATTTACATTACACTGCATATACACAAATTTGACATTTTTATGATAACGAATGGACAAACGAAAACGCACACACACTAGTTTGTTGATAAAATCGAATCAGGCTGAATGTTTGCCAACATAAGTTCTTGTTTTCGTTTCGGAGACTACGATAATGCCAGTATTATATCATATGCTATTCCCATCAGTCCAGCGATTGGACCCATACAGCCAACACGTATAAAAAGAACCATTTCAGATGATACGTTATCCCTTTCACTCTCAATGACGCCATAAAGCTTTACGCGGCGTCTTATCAGGATCAAAACATTTTGCCAATTATTTTGAATTACAGTGGAGAATCTGTTATTATTTCCCAATAAACGCGTTTACGCTAAAACTATTATTTGCAGTGCAAACAGTTTGGAGCCAGATCAGACGCCGGGTAACCCGGCGTCTGATCAGGCTCCAAAATGTTTGCCACCAAGATAAACAAGAATTATCAGAATTGTCTAAAAGTTGTTCTTTTCTACGTTTTAGTGCTTTGCGTTTGCGTACGTTTGCGTTTAAACGGGAGATAATAACATATTCTCCACTGTATCAGGATCAAAACATTTTGCCAATTATTTTGAATTACGTCACTCAGTTTTACTGCCTTAAATCTAACTTTAAAACGATATTGCAGACAACAATATTGAAGCAGACGTCAAATATGACGGTGAAGGGGTACAAACATCTCGATATTTGATCATGAAAGGGTTAAAATCAAAGATAGAATAGACATTCAGTATTAAATTAAAATTTCATACAGTTTTAAAATTAAAACCGAATATGTGCGGAGAGGCAATTAAAAAACTCATTTCGCAGCTAAGAACAGAAAAGCTCCTTTATCCTGCATTAAGCAATCTCTACCTTTTGTGTTATTAATACATTTTAAGAGAGTTATCTCTTGAGGCAGCCTTGACTGTATTTCTATCCCATAACGCCACTGCTGTTTTCTATTGAACATATTACATCTCTTATATCAGTTCGCAAACAATAAACATGCGCACGCACCCTAACATCGAACAAGAGCCAGCAAAAAGCCATGTTCAGCTATCATTTGCCTATCTAAACATCTATTTGTTTCCCCAGCTTTTTCCCATGGTAAAAGATTCCTTTCCCTTTTCCATGTTAAGAATCACACGCACGGATCTTGTTATCGATCATATATTAATTCGATCAAGGTAAATGCAAGATAAGAACGTGATCTGGATTCAATATTTTCTTAAAGATGGATGGATTTTTATGACAGATAAAAGGAGTTGTCATTATTGAAACAAAGCAGACAACAATGTTAGAAGCAGATGAGAAATTCACGTCAAGTTTAGGGAGATTAACCCTTTTGCTGCGGGAAAACGTAATTTTTGACCATAGCAAACAGTCTGGATCCAGAGTAACTCGGCACCTGGTGTGAATCAAAACTGATATATATAACAACTAACATTTAATATTATGTTTACTGAAAACATGTCAGTTTTAGAATACAATCAGACGATTTTCTGAACAGACAATATTCTTTCAACGTTAACTCTTTCAATTTAACTGACGAGTGAGTTTACTAACATGCGAACACAGTTTCGATCCAGATCAGACGCCGAGTAAGTCGATGTCTGAAATGGATCCAAACTGTTTTCCTTGTATATTAACGTTTTCTTCAATCCAAAAGCCAAAAAATTCAACTGACGAAAAATGCAGACGACAATCTTTAAGCAGACGATATATATTGAGCGTTCAAAGGTCTAAGCGGATCAGGAATCCCTTGGCGTTTCTTTTTCATTGATCGTATTCCATTACTTTGTACGTCGTTGTCAATACGGGTTTCGATCACTGCATTTTTCTTACCCCTTCATTGCAAAGATACATTGGAGAATCTGTTATTCTTTCCCAATAAACGCGTTTACGCTAAAACTATTATTTGCAGTGCAAACAGTTTGGAGCCAGATCAGACGCCGGGTAACCCGGCGTCTGATCAGGCTCCAAACTGTTTGCCACCAATATAAACAAGAATTATCAGAATTGTTCAAAAGTTGTTCTTTTTTACGTTTTAGTGTTTTGCGTTTGCGTACGTTTGCGTTTAAACGGGGAAGAATAACAGATTCTCCACTGTACATGTATCGTCTGCTTTTAATGGTGTCGTCTGCTTCTAAATCCAACATTTTGACTGAAGCTGCTTTATGATTGAAGAAGCAAACATATTGTCACACACAATTTGGATCCTGATCAGACGCCGAGTAACTCGGCGTCTGTTCAGGATACAAACTGTTTGCAAATAACTCTAGCGTTTGGGCAAAGGTAGTGAAGGGGTTATCTCGTAACATGTGATAGACAATAGTCAGCTGCTAATTTTAGAATGAAGGAAAGAGCAGATATTAAATCGTTAAATATTAAATCGAAACATAAAACTAAGTCATGATAAAATATAGTTCTAGAACATTGCATACGATGAAGACATATAGGGTCCGCCGCGTTAGAATGGCATCAGCAGTATCTGCGGATTTTGCTGCTGAGTTGGACAATTACGTTCAAATGATTTATAAGTTCAGTTTGAGCACATCAATCCATTTAATTTCAGGTCTTGTGATATATATTTAACTACAAATATCGATTCCAAAATGCCCAGCTGGTTATTTTGTTTCCCATTGACTTTTACACTTACTTCTAAAGTTTCTGTATTGCATTAAACATTGGGACCCTTTATTGGTTAAGGTAATTATCTTAAAAATGGCAGCTTGGCACAAGTTCCATCGCATCTTTTTCTTGGTACAGTGGACATGAAGTTATTCTTTCCCGCTTAAACGCAAACGAACGCAAACGCATTGCAATAAAATGTATTAAATGACATTTTATTTTAAAATTCTGACCATTTATATTTATCTGAGTGGCAAACAGTTTGGAGCCTGATCAGACGCCGGGTTACCCGGCGTCTGATCTGGCTCCAACTTGTTTGCAATGTGAATAATAGATTGCACATAAACGCATTTATTCGGCAAGAATAACGTCTTATCCACTTTACTTTTCGAAAACACGAATCTACTTAGATTCCAACCGATGCCCTAGTCAGTTTCTTTCATAGTTTCGCTTTTCTACACAAACAATGCATATTAGTTGCCACCATGGGAGATCTGGTATATCGCTCCAATCATTTGCTTCCATCTTCTCCTTTAGATAGTCTCGGAGAAGGTCTATGGTAAATGATGGACGTTACTCTCGCACGATCGCACTCTCTGTCGATTGATTAAGTAAATGCGTTCTTAAACGCAATTTACCACAATAGGAAGAGCGCGTAAGGATCTATTTTCTTGGGAGGAGGTTTATTTTTTACGATTGTTAAGCGTCCGAAACATATTTAACACTATGAATGCTGATCACGACTTGGCTAATATTTGCAAACAGCTTGGATCCAGATCAGACGCCGCGTAACGCGGCGTCTGATCAGGATCCAAATTGTTTGCAATTCGTATATTTTTGTCAAAACGCCTACACTCTAACTTTGAGACATTAAAGCAGACGAAACCTTCGAAGCAGACGACATTGCAACAGCGGAAGGGTTAAGGCGTTCTACCACACTCATTGACTAACAAACCAGATAATCTAATTGCGATGATCAATAAAAGAAGATGCTGATTTGATTGTATCCATTCTTGTAGTTAAGATGGTGGAAATATAATTCATGTATCGTAGTTAAATTTGTGTAAAGCGATGCAAAGAAGTAATATTCCTCATTTGTTTCCGGAAACAAATACTTGGTACCTGCTAGGAATGCACCACCCTGAATATTTAAGAGCGGTACATGTATGTGTAGAAATTAAGAACGAGTAATTTATGAGAAATGTATTAAAAGCAGGCTTCTTTCCTTAACTTGTTTTAAAACAGGCATGATATTTATAATTACAAGCGCATTCGCACCCGGATAACAGTTTCATATTATGTAATTATGTTGTTAAGTTGTCCACGATTCTCGCAACATGGGAATGTACAGTTGGTTTCAGATTGCAAAGATTGAACAAAGTCTGTGTTTACCAATTCAAAATTGTTCCAAACTGCCCAGAGATTGGAAAATTGTTACATGTGAAAGATAATATCATGAAGAAAGCATACTTAAGCTTAAAACAGACATGAATACTTATTTGGACGAATTTTGTTATTATTTCATTCAGCTTTACCTATAACATTACAGTGGGGAAAACGTTATTCTTTCCCAATAAACGCGTTGACGCTAAAACTATTATTTCCAGTGCAAACAGTTTCGAGTCAGACCAGACGCCGGGTAACCCGGCGTCTGATCAGGCTCCAAACTGTTGCCACTCAATTTAAAGTGAGTCGTCAAAAGTGTAAAAAAGTTGTCATTTTACCCATCTTAATGCTCTGCGTTTTGTTTGCGTTTAAACGGTAAAGAATAACGTTTTATCCACTGTACATTGTGGCAACTACAACGTATTACTAAAACAAATTTTATAACCCTTTCATGATCAAATCTATCGTGAGATTTTACCCCATCAACTTCATTTTGTCGTCTGCTTCAATATTATTGTTTGCAATATCGTTTCAAAGTTAGATTTAAGGCAGTATAACTTGTAATTCAAAACAAGTGGCAAACAGTTTTGATCCTGATGAGACACCGCATTATGCGGCGACTCATCAGAATCAAAACTGTTTGTAAATGCGCTTTATGATGTCATTGAGAGTGAAAGGGTTAAGATAAAGGGTTTACTAGTTTATAGAATATAATAATAGACATGATGTCGAGACTAACTAGACCAGTAGCTCTCTGTCCCTCCTATAAAATACCATGACGTAAACAAATGTGTGTGTCCTCACTGTCCTGTATTGTGGCTAAAAGGCCTGGCTAAAGTCATGAAAAGGGCAAACAGTTACATATACATATATACATAAACAATGTCGAGTATGTTGCTACCAACAAAAAGTATAAAAGTATAGAAATCATTAATGTTACTTAATTAAGACTGACATAACTCATTTACTTGTACACTCATGCATATTTGCGTTAAGCCTTTCATTTCCAAATTTCACCTTCTTCTTTAACCTTCTTCTGACAAAATACTGTCTAGAAAGTTGTGTCGTCTGCAAAGTTATGCCAAATCTAAAATGTCTGACTGAAGAAAAAGGTAAACAAGTGAACGAATAAACCTAATAATCATTTTGTGAATGTGCCATAATGGTTTACTTTTAGCAAAACGTGACTTCACCCAGCAGAATGTCATTGCATGTACATGTAATACTGTCACTTACACTTCATGACATTTTGTTACTTAAACATTCCAATATTTGTACATAAATATTTATAAATATGCCATTTTCCCCATACCATATACACATAAACATTGGTAATAGGATTAAACTGTTTAAATAAACTATCACTGTTTGTCAACATATTGTAAACTCATGTCTCCATTCTCATGCCTAATGTTCTCTGTTTACATTGTTACCAATCTAAAATAGGCGACCAAATTTGGTTGTCCAATCATTCACTCATTCTCTCCCAAAATTTCAAATGGCCAATGCCATCGAATTTCAATATTTTCAATAAACTGGTAGTTTGTTAACATAATATCACTCCTGAAGGAGCTCTCTGATCAGATTCTACGCTGTGTGCATAGGACAAGAGTACAATCCCTATAGTGCACTGTTGTTTCGTGTAAATTCAACTTATATGCGTCACTAGAATATAATGGTTTAATGCAGTGAAATGGTTAAAATTCAATGACCTTTTCGCCAAATATTCTAAACCCATTACCTACAGCCTGTTTCTAGTATTGAGGACAGCTGATCACTTAAAGCAGGTTGAAAGTAAGGCACATTCTGCGTAACTTCCATCCTGCTTGAAGCTACTACAGTGGAGAATATGTTATTCTTTCCCGTTTAAACGCAAACGTACGCAAACGCAAAACACTAAAACGTAGAAAAGAACAACTTTTGGACAATTCTGATATTTCATGTTTATCTTGGTGGCAAACAGTTTGGAGCCTGATCAGACGCCGGGTTACCCGGCGTCTGATCTGGCTCCAAACTGTTTGTATCTGAAATAATAGTTTTAGCGTAAACGCGTTTATTTGGAAAGAATAACAGATTCTCCGCTGTACATCTATCTGCTAGTACATGTATACAGAAAATAATTATACAGTGGTGAAATACATCAAACGAGTAAGAATGTGTATTTAACCCTATCCTCATAGAAGCGCCTTTTAGCGGATATGATTTATTCCTCCGCTGAAGAAAATGGTTCAAATTTAATCAGTCATGAATATAATAGTATAGGGAATATTTTCTATATTCTAGCACATGAAAGCTTCAAGCAGGCTGAAAGTAAAGCAAAATGCGCATTAAGGCGCATTCTGCTTTACTTTCAACCTGCTTTAAGTGGTCACCTATCTTCAATATTAACAACAGGCTATCAGGTAAAGGGTTAAGTAGTAATTGTTTAAACAAGTAGAGAAGTCACCAATTTAAAGTAATATCCAAGTCTTCGAATTTTCTTTTGAACATTCATTGTTATATTCCACACTTGAAATGAATAAAGTGCTCTGTATGTGACCTGTAGGAATATCTTTATCGCCGAAACTGTACTGGTTCCTAAGAAACAGCGCCCTTGGGACCCCAAGACCATAGAAAGGTTGTCATAGCTCCATAGCAACTTTAACCTTTCGCGCTACGCAATGTTCGTCTGCAAACTTACATGTCTTTGGCAATTCGTAAAGAATATTTAAATCTGCCATTTTATTTCAGGAAAATATCAACACGGATGCATAAAGTTTGGATTAGGTATTTCATCTGGAGTCAGACTCTTGCAATTGCTTCCCATACATTCTTCCCTACGCGATACAACAATAACCAGTCATCAGCTAAGAAAGACACGATTGGACTATGCAAACACATTAGAGACCGACTGATCAGCCATCCTGAAATTTGGCGTCAGATCTGCATCCAATCTTTATGGAACTCGTACTTAAGTTTTTCATTTAAATTGGTTCTAATATTATAGTTCCAGTTGGCGCCTTTGTAGCAGACGAGAAAATAACAGACGAATAGATAAAAACGCGGGAATGAGTCCGTGTCATTTCACGTTAGTATGTCATCTATCTTCATGACACGAAAACTTCGTCATGAGCAATGCTCTAGCTGGTTCTTAACCCAATGAACTCTAAATAGATAAAGTCTACTCAAAGTTTCGTCTGCTTATATCATGAAACTGAAATTTTCGTCTATATGCATTTGCAGATATACAGTTCGATTTGCGAACAGTTTGAATCCAGATCGGACACCGAGTTACTCGGCGTCCGATCTAGATTCAAACTGTTTGTTACAAATGCACATGACTGTTTTCCTGTATCCAAAGGGTGGAGCAGATGGTGCTCGTGTCTTAATTGTGTTATTACCGTAAAAGTAGTACTCGGTAGTTGAAGACTATATTAAGTAAGATAATTTGACTCATGTTCCTCAGCATACTGCCCTTTAACCAAGCTTAAGTTGAATTCTGTTATTAGAGTCACATTATGTCGAACTTGCAGGAGTATGCTTCAATAAAGACGATGTTTTGATGTAGAATAATTGTATTTAACACCATTTGGGAACCTTTTGAATTGATTTACGTATACTATTTAAAGTAATAGATTCCGATCATATTAGAATCTTTACAATGTGACATTAAGTAGAGAATACGAAATTCCTTCAAGATTAAACAAATCTAAACGTTATGCAATAAAATGGACAAATTTACAGGTTTTGAAAATATTATTGATTAGTTACATGTATACAGTGGAGAATCTGTTATTCTTTCCCAATAAACGCGTTTACGTTAAAACTATTATTTGCAGTGCAAACAGTTTGGAGCCAAATCAGACGCCGGGTAACCCGGCGTCTGATCAGGCTCCAAACTGTTTGCAACCAAGATAAACAAGAATTATCAGAATTGTCCAAAAGTTGTTCTTTTCTACGTTTTAGTGCTTTGCGTTTGCGCACGTTTGCGTTTAAACGGGAAAGAATAACAGATTCTCCACTGTAATCTGAATAGCAAATAGTTTTGAGTCTGATAAGACGACGAGTTACATTGTAAACGGTGCCTGTTCTGGCTCCAACTAGTTTGCAATAATCATGTTTTTCGCGTAAATGCGATTATTGGGAAATTGGGTATTCCCCTCTGTGTTGTTGTTTCTACCATCAAACTGCCTTAATCAAGTTTAAGAAACAAATTCAGACATTTGATAAGATGATAGTAGGGCAGGCAAATGAGTTAAACTGAGTTGTCTTTCGCATGCTGTGATGAAATATGTCTTTTAAAATCTCCCTCAGCTAATAAATGACAGAACTTGATGAAGATTTCAGTAAATTATATATTTTTCAATATAATATATTTAGAGTTTGAACGTGATCGTGCATTTTCAGTAACCTAAAATCGTCAAGTTTTCAATTGTTTTACAAATGATTAAAGTCACATTTTATAGACGAATGAATCGAGCCCAATAAACTAGGACAATGCATGGTGTCGCAGCATTTCATTTGATTTACACTTTGTATTTGCAGTGACTGCTGTCATAGTTATTGCTGTCAGTCTTACTTTGATGCAGAAAAAATAAGAAACATTCGTTTTTAATTTAAAATAACAAACTCAATTTAACAACGGGGAATACTTTATTATTTTCCATTTTAGCGAAACCAAGCGCAAATGCAATACAATGAAATTTAGAAACAAAACATATTTTTTTCTTGAAAATACATGTATGGGTGATTTATCTTCTAAATCTAAGTATCAAGCATTTTGCAGACAAGTTCGTTCAAATTTAACATCAGTTCCACATACAAGTTTATTTAAAATTTCAACTCGTATATACTATTATATTTTACATTTCGCATATAATGGCGCCATCGTCCGCTTTTTCCAAAGGGGTGCTTAATCCAAATTTACATTTTCGATTTCTTTTATATCGAAATTGCTAACATCAAACAGTGAATACTCTTATCAGCCGCCGCATTATGCGGCGTCTGATCAGATTCTACACGGTTTACCTATGTTCCATATACATGTACATGTATGGAGCTATTGGCACAAATGAGTTAAATATTCTGTATTCCAGTACTCTGTAATAGTCACAAATGACATGTATACAAAATACCATGCATTCTCAATACCAACTTCTATATACAGTGGAGAAAACGTTATTCGTTCCCAATAAACGCGTTTACGCTAAAACTATTATTCGCAGTGCAAACAGTTTGGAGTCAGATCAGACGCCGGGTAACCCGGCGTCTGATCAGGCTCCAAACTGTTTGCCACCACGATAAACAAGAATTATCAGAATTGTCCAAAAGTTGTTCTTTTCTACGTTTTAGTGCTTTGCGTTTGCGTACGTTTGCGTTTAAACGGGAAAGAATACATGTAACAGATTCTCCACTGTATATAGACAAGCCATGCGTATAAATCCTCACATGGCTGAAATCTATCACTCGCAGCATAATGCAGTTCGATTTTTATCAAATCTGATTTAGAATTTAATTAGTGGCAGCTCAATTCCTGCTTAATTTAGAGTCAAAACAGATCGGGCAAATAGATTTCAAATAGATAGCCAATATTGCATCCCATGTCTAGTTATGCGCTTGATATCTAATGTCAGTTTTGTCATTTCGTCGAAAGTGAATGTGTTTAATTGGCTGCTGGCATTGATGTATTTGAAATTGCACGTTTTACCCGTGCGGATTCAGAATGGAGAACCGGGGGCACAGATTATACCCACTTCTCTTAGAAAATTTGGTCATCGGATTTGTTCAAATCAGCAACAATGGACCAATATGGTTAGGGCTAATCAATCCATTAAACAAAGAAAAATTAGCGAAACCCGTATCAACCCGTACATGTATTTAAGACATATGACTACTAAATGTGGAGTGAAAGTAAAGCAGAAAGTTGTAACATGTACCTTACACTACCACATGATAATCAATTTGCGATACTGTGTAAGGAGTATATGTAGGGGAGAATTCAGACGCTCCGGTTGAGGAAAGGGTTTAGAGTTCCCTCGGACCCTTTCCCTTTGAACAGTAGCTTGATCCGTATAGGTTATTTGTGTCAAATCCGTGACTTTGATTGTTGAATATATGCATATTGATTGTACACATGCAATATTACAAACAGTGTTTGTTTCCTATAAAATATTTTTATTCAAGAGCTTTGTACATAAAGTACTATTTAATTATAGTTATTGATATGGGTGTATTTATAGTTTGTGCAAACAATTGTGTTGACTTAAAACTGTAAAGCGAAGCTTTGTTCTAGTTGGTATCAAAGCGACACTATTTATACAAGAACTTGGAATTCAGTGACTTTTCTATGACAAAGAAATGATATATCTAGAATAACCACGTCGGCATAACCATTCTACTTTCAATGAGGCTTCAAAGTGGGCTTGCAAACAGTTTGAATCCTGATCTGACGCCGCGTAACGCGGCGTCTGATCAAGATCGAAACTGTTTGACACTCGTTTTGAAATGTCTCCAGTCATACTGCCGTATTTTTTAATTTTGAAACGACATTGCAGACAACAAAATAAAATTGAAACAGACGACAATGAAACGGTGAAGGATTAAAATATCACGAAATATTTGGCAGTGAAAGGGTTAATAAAGACAAACGGTAATACAGAAAGCCCCGTGACATATAGATTTTTGTACAACTTTCATCCTGCATAAGGTTCTCTTGTGGCAAAGTGACAACGTTTGGGGAAACTCGTATAGTCAAAGCCTGTTGTCCAAGTCGTATCATAATGAACTTTGATTTGTAATGAATGTACGACAATTTAACAGTGTTTTAGTCGTACATGTACCACCAGAATCTCTTTAAGTCTCTATGCACTGTTTCAGACACCCCTCTGCAATTAGGTAGAACCACCGACCTTCCGCAAGACAACTAGAAAGCTTCCCCACATGAACAATCCGAAGTGCACACACGTACATGTATCATAATGAAAAACATATAGTTTAACCAATTACTACATAATGAAATAGTACTTTTACGTATTATATTTATTTCAAACAGTACCAACTTTTACAGTCGTAAATATGCAGCGTAAGAAATAGTTTATATATTTCTAAGCATAATTATAATATCTTCAAACATCTTAGAAATTAGCAGAATGAGCCTTCGGTGCATTCCGATTTACTTTAGGCATGCATTAAGCGGCCTTCAAAACAAGAAACAGACTATTAGGTAATGGGTTAAACCAATGGCAATAAGTTAACCATTACTTGCCTATCTATTGCAAGTTTCTTTTCGCATAACATGCATACCGATACAATATAGCTAGTCTATAACCACAGATAGGTATAGGCCCTACGACTTACTGTCTGAATTTCAATTTTATCTCCAACCTGCTTTATGGTCTTAAGACGAGACGAACTTCACCGTTTATTACATTTTATATATACAGCAGGGATCCATATAAGGGAAGTGTTTCAAGAACTTAAACTTCTAAGTCTGTTTGAAATTCCATGGTGTAATAACTCATTAGACACGCCACAAAGAGACGATTCTAGGAAATAGTCACACCATAAGGCTTTGTGCAGACATAAAGCAGACATAGTTGAAATTGTTCCATTTACATGAGCTTTATGCTCAGTCCAGTTCAGCTCAATTTCTGAGCCACTTATTTAACCACAAACCAGGAAGATTTCGCATTTGACCCACAACCATTTCATGAAGCAGACATGACTGCTGGGCGACAAGAACTCTAATACATAAGTATATACGACCATTTAGCGATAACGATATATCTCCTTATGAGGCACCTAAACAAGCATGCTTTTCAGACTAATTGTTATGGCCAGAAGACACGAGTCTACGGCAATTTACGAGTATTCCGAATGGTTCACGGCATGGAAGAAGCCCATCAATGCTATACAAGACATCCAATGACTGATGGTTATATATTAAATGTCGGGTCGAGGGACCCCGATCGATGGCCCGAGCTTTTTTCAAACCTGCTAATGCCATCCTTGTCGAAAATTATCGACACTTGGGTTCACAAGGCCAGAAAGCACTTGATCAATGGTATTACAGTGTATTTCCATTATTTTGACAACCAAATAGAATACATTGATGATGTGGAAGGAAGATAACAGCTTAAAACAAGATAACAGTAAAGCAGAAAGTTCCTTAAGGAACTTTCTTCTTTATTGTTATCTTGCTTTAAGCAACAATCTGTCTTTAATATCACCATTAACCGAAACAAGTCGCATTGATTGGCCACTATAGTATGGTATATATTCAATTGACGAGCTTCGCTTACACACATTTAACCACAAACACATTTAAGAGCGTATCCATCGTGCCCATAAGAGAATTCTATTATCAATAAATCTGTTTAAAAGGAAATTACATTTTGTCATGTACATGTATCTAAAAGTTATGAAAAATCAAAACCTTTTGTTAAACGGCCACTCATTGATACGTTTTTAAATCACGCACTCTTAATACCAATTGATGTTTATTGAAGGAAAAAAGTAAAAACTAGAAATATTCTAAAGTATCCTTAAGAAATGTCCTACTTTACTTTAAAAAATGTTTGTGTTTTTTACCAGGAACCTGTATGAATCAATCTCCATACTTAGTCAAAGAAGTGCCACTTAACCCTTTCCTCCTTAAAACTTCAAATGGACAATTCCTGTTTCTATTTAAATCTACATATATTCCATATTTTATTACATTATGGTTGTTTTGTCCATGTATTACAATGCAACACGCAGTACGTACCATCTGAAGACTCCTTTAGGAGCCCTCTGATCTGGGCCTCCTCCACTGTTTACAAAGAACAAGTCAACTCTTCACATGTACAGTGGAGAATCTGTTATTCTTTCCCGTTTAAACGCAAACGTACGCAAACGCAAAGCACTAAAACGTAGAAAAGAACAATTTTTGGACAATTCTGATAATTCTTGTTTATCTTGGTGGCAAACAGTTTGGAGCCTGGTCAGACGCCGGGTTACCCGGCGTCTGATCTGGCTCCAAACTGTTTGCACTGCAAATAATAGTTTTAGCGTAAACGCGTTTATTGGGAAAGAATAACATATTCTCCACTGTATACTGTGTGCAAAGGATGTGTACATGCGTGACTAGGGTTCAAAGAGTTTAGACAATACTGTATATAGCAGACATTCGAGATCCTGATGAGACGTCAAGTTCAGTGGAGGACACATGCACAAAATCGCTATACAAGCTTTAATGGTCGGTCAAAGTTCAACTACAGTATAACTATTAATAGTTGTATTATCACGGTGTATCTATCTAACATTAAAAACATGTTTTGCGTCATTTATATACAATTGTTATCTAGATAGAGCTGTATAAGCCAGGAAATGAGCTGATAAAAATGTAAACTGAATATAAATTGAAAGTGTTATAAAAGATAATTAACAGCTTTCATGTGCGGATCAGCACAGACTCACATTACCGTGAAACAACTTGACATTTATCCATCACCGGAAAGGTGAACTAACGGTCTAATTTAACGTACTACGACATGGATGACTTGAGAAGAATACGGCGGTATCTAAAGTTGCGGCGGTTGACGAGTAATTCACTACTGCCCTATGTACCATATCCCACGGCTGACGATTAAAAACCTACTGACCAGGTACGCATAACCATATACGAAGGCACATATTTTCCACTCTAGCCTAGGGACATAACGGCACGTAGTTAACAAATACTAGGCACATCAGTACTTGGTTTTCAGCGATTTTACACATGCTCATGTACATGTATACATAATTATAAAGAATCACGGGTGGGCTTTTAAACAATTAACAGCGAAATACAGAATAAAAGTAATGCAGAAAGCTCCTAAAGGAGCTTTCATCATTACTTGTATTTTATATTAAGGCATCACATGTTTTGAAGACTACACGTGCATCGTTAGTTAAATGGTTGTTCAAACCGGTGTCATCTGTTAGTTTTAGTTTGATGCTATTCTTGTTTTCACATCACTGTATTCTCACATTACCTATCAATGTCTCCAATTACATATTACAAAAGGCCATGACAACTTCATAAGTTTGTGCTAATAAGAAATTCAACATAAAGAGGGCATTAATAATTCTTATTATGTTCTTGCCTTATTCAAAAAGCTTTCTCTGCTAAGTGTGGCTAAACTGACATTTAAAAAATGTTTGGGTCTATATCAGACTACAAATACATATACCCTTTCAAAAAGGTTGACACTTTTATAAATAAGCATTTCACCTCAAACGGTTTAAATTCAGAAATTGGTTCGATCCTTTTACACTTACACAAACAAGATCCATGTGAAAAACTCAGAAATGGGGCCTAATCTACACCAAAGATGTTTACAAATATATGTTTTCAATACAGGTTTCAAGTTTGAAGTGCTAATGAAGTCTGCGTTGTTTTAATTGAAAGCTTACAGACGACAATCAATCAAAGCAAAGTCTTTAGACAATACGTTCTAAGGTTTTGCAACGAAAGGAGCTGTTGGAGAACAACAACAACAGTTGTCCATTGCAAGTAATTTTAAGCAAGCACCGTATTGCTGGCGAATAATTAGTTACTTTATGGTACAAAACTTGTACATGTACCATTACTTAACACAAATGTAATGAACGGTCAAACTAACTGGTATACAGACAGACAGACGAAAACTTAATGGGGCATTAAGTGACCTCTATCAAAAAAACATAGTCCTAATACAAATGTATTGATTAATTAATACTAGTGCATCTAAACGTTGCATCTTTGTTTTAACCAATGCAAACGCAAAACGGAATATTTTGAATAGACAAGCTAAAACATGTTTATGCAATCCAATATTTATACCCATGTTTGCCAACGCTCTTAACCAGCGAAGACAGGAGAGATTGCCGCGTTCGAGATTGTCATACCGTTTTCCAAAATTAAATTTGATGGGAACTAATGTGATGTCGAGGACCTGTGTTAGCTGGGAACCATAAATCAAGTCTCATCAGCCCCGTGTGATAATGGCTGGTAAATCATGAGCACGGTTACTGGTACCCTGCAATAAATTGTTTAAGTGATGTTTTGCCGTACCCTTTTCATCACTGCGGACGAATGTGTGGGTACAATTGCCAACTGCTTGGATGCTGATAAAACGCAGAATCATTAGGCGTCTCATCTGGATCAACATTGCCTGTCACTCTCATAATATTTGATGAAGAACATTTGAAATACACCGACTAGATATCAACTGTTGTAGACGGCATATATTGCAAACCAAAATCGCATAGCGTACTAAACCATTCGTGCCCAGTGGATTATTACATGCTTATATATTAGATTAGTCTATTTTTATCTAAGGGGTGCCTTATCTAAACTTTCATTTTTTGTTTTGTTTTAAGTTGAAATTCCTATCAGAAAACAGTGTATACTTTGATCAGACCCCGCATTACATTGTATGTGGCGTTTGATCAGTGTATACACTGTTTGCCTATGCCCCTTTTATTGGACGCTTGACACAAACGGGTTACAATTGAAGTGGACTAGGCAGTTCGAGTCTGTAAAATTATGTTGACTGTAATCAGGTCTTACACTACACTTTTTCTATCACTGCTCTAGGGAATTATGAACACAGTGCTTAACAGTTCCGATTCAGATGAGATGCAAAGTTACTCACCGTCTCATCCGAATTTAAACACTTTGCAATAGTTATCAGACTTTTTCCGTAAATACAGTACGGCCAACTATAAGTACAACTCAAAAGATGGTTTGTTTATGGTGTTAACGGTAGGTTGCCGCTTGAAACAGTATATTAAATGTAAACAGAAAGTTCTGATGGATGCTGCCTGCTTTTAGTCAGCCTATTTTTGATATGCTCAAATCTTACCAATCAAACGCTTAAGCCATTGGCGCCCACTGAATTCTCTCATGTTTATATATTGGATAAGTCTATTTGTATCAAAGGGATGCCTGTTCAAACTTTTCATTTTCATTTTGTTTTATATTGAAATTCCTATCAGCCACCAGAGTAGACTCTGATCAGACGCCGCATAATGCGGCGTCTGATCAGAGTCTACACTGTATGCTTATGTCCTGTATATGAGATCGTGGGCACAAATGGGTTAAAATGGGACTTTATTGTAAAAATGTTAAAGATGAAGTTTGATCGTACATTTATTGCAATAGGGAAAATGGCGTTTCAGGACAAAGACACAAGCTGGTCATAAACATGCCACTTCATATTTCAGAGGATTTTAATAAGGAAAAGGAAATGATGGTTCACATGGGATAACTTCAATATGTCGTTCAATGGTGGGCAATGGTAATACTAAAACGCATATCAAAATAGATATAAAATCATTTGACCAAAAATAATAAGACAACAAAAACTAACCAGGGTTATTTGGCAGGAAATAAATTTATGTTAATTTCCTCAGCATAATTTATTATGTCTTAACACATTCAGCCCTAATAGCATGCATACTTGGCATTATCAAATAGTTTACATGTGAAGATTACACTTTTCCTATACAAACAGTGTATACCCTGGTCATATAGTTTTTTGTCATATTGCAATATACAGCCAAACCTCTCTATAATGAGCACTCAAACGAATGCTAATTGATTGTATAAAAGACAGGTGACAGCTAAAATCAAGGTGACAGTAAAACAGAAAGTTCCTTTAGGAACTTTCTATTTTACTGTCACCTTGCTTTCAGCAGTCATATGTCGTAAACACCTAATACGTAATACAAACTTGTGGTCGTAATATTGTTTAATTCAACCTTAAGTAGTCAAAATTGTTGGACTGGACGTAGTTGGTAATTGGAATGTTCCATTAAAAGTTTAAGGGGTAAATGAGTTAAACAGACATGTTGAAACTGCCAAATGATAATATCTGGAAATGTATCGACTTTATAAAATGAAAGGTCATGATTTCCCTTGCGCTGCAATTCATTAATCAGTAACTTACAAATGTGCGCATATAAAACTGCAACACGCCAAAGGCGAACCTCGAACACAGTGAGCCCTAACGACGAGTATACTTGTTCTATATAAAAACATCATACCTGTGTAAATGAATCGTATACTTGTTTTATGCAGGCATTGTTAACTCTGACAGAGCACTAGCTCTGATCAAGGTCTGCTTTGTTTGTCATTTTCAAAATATTGTCATTAACACTCCTCGATAATAAAATATAGACTACACAAAATTGCTGATTTGAATTTTCCATTTAAAGATACAGAGATGAATGTGTTAATAATTGTTGCAAACGGTTTATTTTCCAGGGGAAACTTCAAACAATCCGGCGTATTGCCTATATCTAAATCAGTTGACATTATTAATAGTGTTTCGAAAAGAAATGATAGATGTTTGCTGCAGATGACAACTTCTGCAGTCGAAAATCGCCACAAATGCTAAAGTTCAAATTGCCGAAGTATTAGGAGTATATGGTTATATATTAGAACAGGGTTCTCAAGCTCGCTTTGCTGTAATTCATCAATTAAGAAATTATCGATATTAGAAAGTTTCGATGGCTTCAATTAAGACTGCTGGGGAAATAGACGAAACTACATCTTCACACGATAACACGCACATAGAATGTTTAAATTTTGAGTTTTGTAAATAAAGTTGTATTGCTAAAGCACAACATTGCCATTAAGATTAATGCCTTTTGGACGATGTACATCGAATCATTGTTTGTAGCAAATAAAATGCAGTGTAGAAGAAATTCACTTAAACGAAACAAAACAAAATGATGAAAACTTATTGAACATATTGATGATTCATTTTATCCGAGAGGCAAACAGTTTTGGCTCTGGTTTTGGCTTCAAATTGTTTGAAAAGGAAATAATTGTGGTTTTTTTGCATAAGATGTTTATAAATTAGGACACAATAACGTCGTTTAATCCACTGTGAAACGGAAACAAACGTCAACAGATGATAACGCACAGTATTCCGTAAATAATGCAAACACACTTAAGGTCAAGCGAACCAACATAGAAATGGCGTTTAGAGCCCCTTCTTGAGATAAGTTTTAACATACGCATGAAATATACATGTCACTGATGCAGAGCAAATGCCAAAGCAAACAGTTCCTTTTAGAAAATGTTGCTTTCTTTTTTCTCTGCATTAAGTTGTCAACTTTATTTTTGAAAAGAATTACTTCGTAAATGTTCAAGACCGCTAACAAGTGGTTTACTGTAAACGCACAAAGAATTAAGTTCGACTAAGTACGTAGCCAAGACAACGTGAAGTACGGGTCAGTTTAGTTATAGGTTGGACGGAAAGAAGTGTTTACTTTATGATAACAAAATACTAGAGTTATAGACAATCAGACATTTATCGACGGTCCATAAACTTGTTGCTCTTTGATTACGTGTGTTACAGACAATGGTCTGGTCTCAATCAAGATATCCTTCCGCCAACCGACAATGTCCTCTGCTTCAATCATTGTCGTTTGCTTCAAAGTCATTTTAATACTGCATCATCTCTGATTTCAGGAGGAAAATATTGGACAGTGAATCGAGTTTAGTCTTAAGACTTGTCCACTAATAAGGTATCCGAATATGGTTCAATTTGTTAGCAAAATAGCGACAAGATAATGGGAGTCGATTTAAAGGATATGAAATAATAAAAGTCTTCGAATATATGGGCCATGCACGAAAACAACAAATACGGCCTAATGAATTCATGGGCGATATCTCCCAATGGGAATTGGCTTTATGTTAGAATCAATCAATGAGATCCGATCTAACGTAGAAATGTTTTAGCCCCTCTTGTTTCTTGGAAAGAAGCTGAGTGCCTGTGAACTGATGCATCCTGACAATGAAGCCCTATACAAGGTGAATATTCTCGCCCTAGAAGCCATACGATGGTCGGTAAGCCGTAATCAGATTGACACCAAAACACCTTGTATCTCCGAGTTTAGTAACATTACCCCCTCTCGTGAGCAACGCTACATTATGGAAGATGTTACAGAGAAGAATATAATGTTGCAATCCGTTTAAACGCAATCGTAACAAAAACACAATGCACTTAGATGTAAAAAATGGCATTTTATAAATACATTGCTTACGGTTTATTTTAATCTTGATTTCAAACAGTTTGGAATGGAGTCTGGTCTTGCTCCAAACTCATGGTTTGCAATAGAAAAACATTGTAGTTATTGTTGCATGAACGCTTTCATTGGAGACGAATAACGTATTCTCCACTGTATCTCCGATTTTAGTAATTAGAATTCTAATATAGGGCGGGTAAAAAAGAAAGGGGTATAGTTGTTCCATAAAATAGCTCTTTAAGACAACTCTTTATTCCGTGTAAATGGTAGATTCTTCAGGAAAACCCCTTTTCCGGCAAGAGAGTTCGGGAAACTATAAAAACAATCTAAATATCCCATGTGTGTTTTAAAGGCAATTTCATGGTGACAGTTTTTTCTTGTCTGACAGACTGTTTCTGGCATTTAAGGGCACGGTGTGATGTTTTATTACAATAAAATATCTGTTTTTTAGAATCAAAGTGAATGTGACAGAATTCAACCATTCATTTACTACAAAACGCTCGTGGAACGTTGTAATATGCAAATGAAGCTTCCCAAATGATTGTATGTTGAGAAGTGAGTTAATATATATAGTGCAACAAACATCTCTTGGTGTGAGCTTAAGCTTTGCATCGACAGGTTTTATTGTTGCTGGGTAACTCGATTTGCACGGTCCATTTGGTGGCAGCGGTGGGGAAAAAGACAACTGCCGGACCGGAGTTGCCCTGCCCATGGTTCTCACAGAGTCCAAGTCTCGGGACGAGGTTTCTCGGAGGGGAGAGTTATGTAGTGTTCGTGAAACGTTGGTTTGTATGCCAGTGAGGCTTCCCAAGCCATTGTAAGTTGAGAAGTGAGAAAATATATAGTGGAACAAATCTATCCGTTACTGTGAGCTTAAGCTTCGCAACGAAAGGGTTTGTTGTTGCTTGGTCCATCGGCTTGTACGTGTACACAACTATAGTTTTTTTTTAACAACAATGTAAAATCATCTTAACAATTATAGAAAGGACCTATTCACCCTTTCACTGACACTCTCTATAACATTAATATATGCAAACAGATTGAATTCAGATCAGACGCCACGAAACGCGGATTCTGATTTGGATCAAACTCGTTAGGCACTATTTAATATATTTTAATTCAAACTGCGTAAAATTCAAAGTTTTAGAAATAAAAGCCAACAATAATTTGGGTAGTGAATGTGTAAGTGGGTTATGACGTCATTATGGCAATGAACACCTATATAAGGACTACTCATTAGAATCGTCTAGAAGAAACCATACTCATGGGTAGTAATAACATAGGATTTAATGGAAACATAAATGAAGGAGTGGTTGAAATATTTGGTTTACTCTCACTACGAGCCTTGAATAAAATATCACAAGCACTGTTAAAGAATGCTTCTTCATCCTTCTTTTTGCTAAGGAAGACCATTTGAAGGAGCACTCAATTAATACTGTTAAAGACATGTGACATCTTAAAATTGGATCTTGTCATAAATACCGAAAATGTGTCTTCTTCTCGCTTGTGTCCAGACTCATCCACTACTTTAAAACCCTGCTGTTTTGGGCGCTCTAAAGATGGCTTGTGTTTGCTGATTTACAACGGGTTTAATCTAAAATATTTCTTCCGCTTGTTGTTTTTTAGTTTATCGAATCATGGTTTCAAAACGACGACTGTTTGCAAAACAGGGGTTCTTTCTTTACGGAATTCCCATCAACTGCATGTATCAACGCCACTGGAAATGACAAAAATGTTTGGATCCTGATCAGACGACGAGTATTTCGGCGTCTGATCAGGAGCCAGATGGTTTAATACTCTTTTTATTTTTATGTTTATTTAATACAATTTCCTCTAAATTTCATTTAAAAAGACAGACGGCAAATTAAAAGCAGACGATCTCTTTGCGATGAAGGGGTTAAAAGATGCGCCTCTGACAAATGACGGTGTATGGGAAAAGAATGACAAGATAAAAGTATATGTGGTGACAGCCTTTTAAAGCAGCCATACTGCATCAGTGAATACGTATCTGACAACATTAGACTTGATACCATATGTCTTTTCTTATCTAGGCCGGGATATGAATAAAACCTTGACGATGCTGAAGCCGACTCGGCTGAATCCCGTCAAAAGGTTCGGCACCGCATAAGAATCCAAGCGATAAGGTTAGTATAGCTGAATTCAGCTGAGAACTTTTGCAAATTAATGGCTACTGTCAATTTACCGATGAAAGATTTTGGACTTTGACTTAAGTGTAGACGATAAAAGTAAGCAGACGACATTTGCAGATAAAATTGATAGTGACGAGATAAATATAGTTATCTTTTAATGCCGCTCATGAAACGATTGTTATTCACAAACAGTTTGGATTCAGATCAGACACCGCGTCACGCGGCGTCTGATCTAGATCCAAACTGTTTGTCACTGGTCTTAATGTTTCTTTAATTATAGATGTACATAAATCTTTAGTTGGCAATATTGCAGGCAACAATTCCAATGCAGACGAGACCATGGCAGTATAACGGTTAATTTATGCGTTTATGGTAAGTGTAGAGCACATTAGATTGTCGTTTAATCCTTGATAAGAGTGCGAGTTTAAGATATTCGTAAGCATCCTTTCAAGACTGGTGACAGCTTAATTTAAAAACAAAATAAATGCAGAAAGCTCCGTTCGGAGCTTTCTGCATTTCATTTGTTTTGCATTAAACAGACCATAAGTCTGTAGATATATACATGTATTGTTAATTCAAAACATGATCGTTTAACACAAGCTTCTTCGTTGAAATACCGCTGAGCATATTGGGTTACATTGAAAACTATTTTTCACATTTACATTTTGAAGTTCTGGGTATTAGCGCTATCTTTTGAAATTTCCGCTTGTCTAATTATGATTTTATAATATATCAGATAATATAGTCTATCGATCTAACTTCACGTTGATTGAATGTATTGAAATTAATATATAGATACAGTCAATCTTGTATTAAGCGATTTTTACTGCAGCAACACGAAAATCTCTTGAAACAATTGTTTGTGCTTATTACAAGATGAACAATAATGCAAAACGTTTGATTTTTACCTATCATTGAGCTCCCATATGCATTTAACGTAACCAAAGGGTAGTTTCCTGCGTGGTCGCTTAATACAAGATTGCATTTAAGATATTAATGCACTGAAACATTAAGCTTTAGCATATTGAGAATCATTTGTTTAGTTATAAAAATTGCAAACAGTTTCGAACTTGCGAAACGTAGTATAGAAATGCAATTCTCTCCTATGTAAGTTAGTGATATTTTGATTTTAATCACTACGAAGAAATTGCGGAAAGAACATTACTACATGTAGTATGTACATACAGAGAGATGATTTGGATGAACACTACAGTGCTCCATCCCTACAACAGCCCTCATAACAACGATTCCATCCTTACAACGACCCTTGCCAATGTTCCCCAAACAAGCCATTTATGTCCAACCTTTTCATGTTTGCAATACCGTCTGTTTAAATTTGTCGTCTACTGTTTTCTCAAAGTTACAATTTGATAGAATAAATATAATGACGAGTGACAAACAGCTTGAATCAATATCAGACGCCGCGGCGTCTGATCTGGATTCAAGCTGTTTGCAAATGTAAGCAAATTCTTATTTTCCCCTCCCTATTACGACTCCCTCCAAAAAACACAAACAATCTGTGTCTTCCAGTGGGTGTCGTTGTAGAAAGGGATCACTGTATTTTAGAGTGCTAAGATTAAAGGTTCGCCGGTCTTATGATTGCATATTAATGGAAATATTCATGACTTAATTAATTATACTTCAGCTGAGATTTAAATACCGACCGATATTAATGAGGATAGACTAAATGATAATCCGCGGATCATGCATAACGCGCATCAAGTAAATTTTAACACTTGCACTGTCTGATTGAGAGCACACTGGTTCATGTACATGTATCAAGTATATTTTAACACTTGCACTGTCTGATTGAGAGCACACTGGTGATTGCAAACATCTTTGGATCCATATTAGACGCCGAGTGATTCGGTATCTGATCTGGATTCAAACGGTTCGCAACACACATTGTCATGACGGTGTATTTAGTCAATACAATGAACACATAAACTTTATAAATATAGACAGAAGACAGTTTTAATGCAGGCGATGTCATTGCAGCAAAGGGATTGAACGGTGTTTCTCGGTTCTTTATGATAAAACATGCTTCAAAGGTGCATATTGCTTATTTGCGAGTTAACCCATTTACCCCTCAACCTGTTTCCTGTTTT